>OZ014418.1:6861274-7461274 GCA_963965975.1 Xestospongia bergquistia
ACTTTTGATGGAAAATTAATGCATTTATGTGTGGTCATTAGGTTTGGGATCTAGCTTATGGTGTTAATTTTATTTAATTATAATGTTTTTTTGCGAGAACTATTAAGAGGATATCTGACTTTAACCTACTGTAATAGACTGATGTTCATTTCTAATTGTTTCTCAATCAGATTTCTTCAGAGATGGATGTGAAAGAAAAAGAGATTGAAGCTCAAGCTAAAACTATAGTGGACGAAATAGGGCACAAAATGTCTATATATGCTGTGAAGACACTTGCTTTGATGCTACGTGGTCCTATTAGACGAATTTACAAAGGAATACACATTAACAAAAATGGCTTTGAACAGGTAACTGTTACATGTAATGGAGACTTTAATTTTACGCAATCAGATATAATGAGATAACTAGTTATTAAAGAGTTAACATATGTCGAAAATGCTGGAATATTTTAATAAAATTTAATTTATCATTTTATTTTTTCTTTGTTCTGATTTGCCATTTCTCATTTATTTCATTCTTCTAGTTACGTACAGCAATCACTACACAACCTGTCATAATTTTACCTTCCCATCGAAGCTATCTTGATTTCTTGTTGGTCTCGTATTTTATGTTAGAATTAGGCATACAAATGCCTGCCATAGCTGCTGGTGAAGGTAAGAAACATCTTGAATGAAATCATTTACGAAGAATTAACAAGTAGCACAATAAAAACACTTAGTTAGTTTAAAGGAAAGATAATCAAGGACTTCCATTTCGTTGTTTTTAAAGATTTGTAAACCAACAATGCACTAGTGCTTATTATAATCAATATGTTTTATTAAGATGTTGTATTTATATCTTAAAGATTTCTTACATATGAAAGTGGTGAGTTCCTTTTTGCGACATAGCGGAGCATTCTTTATGAGAAGAACCTTTGGCTCTGATAGACTTTATAAGTTGATATTTACATTATATTTACAAACTGTTGTACACAGTCGAGATACTCCAGTTGAATTCTTTATTGAAGGAACTCGTAGTCGAACTGCTAAAAGTTTACATCCTAAGTTGGGTAAGAAGAAATAATGTCTATGCATCCATTTATCCTTCTATTTATCCATTCATTATTGTCCATCCATCCATCTACCTATTTTATTCATCCATTTCACACTTATAGGTCTTTTATCAATGGTGGTTGAGCCATATCTTCATGGTCTTCTTCCAGACATTGTCTTCTTTCCTCTGAGTATCAGTTATGAGAGAACACTGGAAGAAACATTGTTTGCTCAAGAATTACTTGGCATACCTAAACCTAAAGAATCAACTAGTGTGAGTAATCAAATGTGTCTGTGTGTCTGTATTACAATGGCAGCAAAATGTCATTACATTCTAGCTATTTTTAGTAGTAGTTTTATTCCTTACACTATCTGAGTCTCATATCTATACAGGGATTAATGAAAGCACGCTCTCTCTTGACTACTCACTATGGTAGTATCTTTGTTGAAATTGGTTCTCCCATCTCTCTTCATGAGGTATGTCAGCAATGGGCAATCAGTCGAGTCCCTCATGGAACACAACCAAGGTCAGCAATACAAACCAATATAATTTAAGAAAAACTAACTATAGATGTTAACCAGAAGTTTTTTTTTTAATTGATAATATTACATTATTTTTTCCTATTTTCAGACACAGTTTTATTTTGTTACCACAAGAACGTAACATGGTAACCAATCTAGGGTACCTAATATTGGATAAGATCAACACTGGAATGAGGGTGTTCCCCTCTGCAATACTAGCAGCTATTATATTACAACATCCCCACGGGATTGATAAAGGTATAATTTATAACTTATCTAATTAGAAATGTATATTATAATGAAGCATGTTACAAGAACATGTATTCCCAAAGTAATATATAAGATATTATGAGTTTAATCAAATTATAGCTAAAATTAATTAATACTCTTTATTTCTGATGTATTCTGATAGATGAGTTAGTTAAATGGGGTGTATGGCTGAAGAAAGAGCTAGAGAGGAGAGGTGCTGTAGTTTACTGGAGAGAAGGTCAGCTTTATATACACTGCACACACTTTTCTTATACATACAACCACGTGGTTAAAAATTTTTCTAACACTTTTGGATATGCATAGCAAACAAGTAAATAATTCTCACTCTCTGTTCTACAGCAATTAACAAATATATATTAGTAAATATTAACTATTTAATTAGAGAATGCATACTTGCATAGTTAAATGTATATATGTCACTTATAATACTGAAAGATGTCTTGATTTCACTAGTTCGTGGAATATTATTCTTCATCTGTCTCTCTATCCCAAGTTGAATATTGAGTTTTAATAACCTTTGAATAGATATAAACACATATTCTGGTTACATGACTGGCTGGCTACTAACTGATAACAGTATTGAGACCAAACACACAAGTAATGCTTTGTCTTCTTAATAGTCGTCATGTGATTAAAAATAAATGTACCCTCTACCAATATGAAAACAATTTGTAAATGTAAGTCACATGATGATGACATCATTAATAAAAATGGAAAAATTATGAAAACAGTATTTGTAATTGCTCTCCTTAAAGATCACTGTAGCAGTAACAGTAAAATAGTTTATAGTATCTCTAATGTACACACTATAATAATTATATTGATTTGAGGTAGTAAACTAACTTGTTAGAGTTACATAGATATGTTCTAAATCATTACTTGAAAGTATGTTGGAGTCATTATCTAGACCCATTCTCGACTCTTCTTCCTGTTCAATATAAGCTGCGATATGTGTCTCTGCTATCATGTGTAGATTAACTGGATTATCTCTCACTCTCGTCTGTACATCTAGGTTCATTGATTATAACAATGTAAATTAAAAATGTGCCAATCAAATATGATGAATTATGTGTAAAGTGTATACAACATTTGCAGTAGTTACTATAGAAATGAATTAAATCTTCAGATGTGTATTATATCCTAGTCAATATAAATGTCCTCAGAATCACTTGAAGATGTATTGGAGTCATTTTCTTGTCCTCTATCTAAACTATGTTCTTCTTCTTGGTTGATATAAGCTGTGATGTGTGTCTCTGCTATCATGTGTAAATTAATTGGATTATCTCTCACTCTCAGTTTGTAATACTTAGACAGAATGAGGAAGAAAATAAACACAAGAGAGAGAATGAGAGTCTGAGTGAGGTAGTAATAGAAACCACAACTTATAGGAATGGATTGAGGAAGTAACTGGAAAGGATGATAGAGATTATATCCAAACACTTTAGCGATACCATTGAATGCATAATAAAGTCCAAATAAAAAACCTTTCATTTGTTGAGGGGCCTGAGCAATGATAAACTCATTAGTCACAATAGTAATGATGAGTCTTTCAATAGCTTTTATCACTTGTGGTATTATAGTCCAGTAATAATTGAGTGACATAATCTTGTTGATGGTATTATTAAACATGCAGGTGACATTAGGAGTTTGGAGATGACCTACAGTTTCTATAGTTACCATACCAATGGTGCCTAAAATTTCAATGAAAAAAGCAAACCCAATTATTTTCAACATACTAGGAGTATACTTGGTGATCTTGTGTAGAAGAGGTCTTATAATGAAATGATATAGTGGAATGCCAAATGTAGCTATCTTATGCGCTAACGCCAATTCATCTCTGAACAAACATTCAAGAGTCTTATCATATTTCTTTGTCATGTGATGTTGCTGATATGATTGCACTGGTATTGCTGCTCCTATCATTGCACATATAAATATAACTGGTATTAATCTCAGTGTTGTCTTAACATCCTCTACCTCCTCCTCTGAGAAAGGACCACCATATTTATCCTTACCAAGATCAAGTCGTGATGGGACATCATGTTCCCAGTAGGTAAGGGCACTACGATTCCTTGGGTACTTGTTCTTTCTAGCATAGTTGAGTACTTTAGCAATATGTTTAATAGGGTTAGTAATCTGAGGTGTCTTGTTGAGCCAATGTTGAAAAAGAAATATACTAGAGAGAGCAATAGCTAGACCACAGAATGATAAGAAAATGGATGTCAATATTTGAGTAGAGTCTTGCAATAAACAGGGTATGTTATATTCCACTGTTATAGGAAATATTTCACTCCAAAACCACCAATGTACTGCAGCACTAAGTTCGTCACTAGATGCTCCTATCATTTGATCAGTAATGAAAGGAAGAGTATTAGCATATATAATAGCTGTACCAAGTGAATTGACAGTAGTACTTGTATAAAGAATGATTTTTGAAACCAATGATTCAAAGTCCTTTATAATAAGAGATCCTGTAAGAAATACACATCCTATTATTAAAGAATACAGTCCATATAAAATAGCTCTATATCGTCCAATCCATGCATCAGCAATCCATCCAAATAGTGGATAAAACAGTTGAAGAGTTAAAGACAAAAAATGAGAGACTTGATAATAGTTATAGTGAGTTTCATTAACCATTGAATAGATATTACCACTAGGAACAAATGACCAGAAGATATAGATACACATTGTAATCCAAATCATCAAGACTGCTCCTTTTGAATTAATACGTTGTACTTGATAAGAACAAAGTCTTCTATCGCTCATTTTGAATCCTTTGTACACAAGAAGTATATTTGTTGTTGATGACTTTATTGTATTACATTTTACTTTCACTTTCAATCTCAGCTATACACATATATGCACAACAATAAAAACAGTTTACAATATTTTATGTATCATCACATGTATAACAACATTCACTTCTATTACATTCATATATAACTGTATATAATTATATAAGTGTGTTTATTTTTAAATACTTTCATAGCTACATAATACAATAGTGTATTTGATCATGAGATTGAAAATTATAATTGTAGTAACATATAACATTAAACGATCATTAAGTTTCACTTTCAACACTACCAATATAATTATACTAGGTACTTGGAGGATTTAAAAGTATGTTCATTTTCTGATTGGTTCAAAAATTTGTGTATAAAATTCATTTATGATCATTTTAAAAATTGTGTGAATAATCTAAATCCTACATCTATTATGGAGAGTAATAACCAAACTTCAATACATACTGACACATTTTATAAAATAATATTAATTATGATAAAGCACACAAGAAAAGAATAAAATGATCATGTTTCATATTTTATGGCAGCATAATACTTAAAGATGTCTTGATTTGATGAGTGGATAGAATAGTTCTCTTCATTTGTCTTTCTATGATACTCTTCTTCTTGTTCAATATAAGTTGTGATATGTGTGTCTGCTATCATGTATAAATTAATTGGATTATCTCTCACTCTCAGTTTGTAATATTTAGACAGAATGAGGAAGATAATAAACACAAGAAAGAGAATGAGAGTCTGAGTGAGGTAGTAATAGAAACCACAACTTATAGGAATGGATTGAGGAAGTAACTGGAAAAGATGATAGAGATTATATCCAATGAGTGTAGCTATACTTTCAAATGCATAATAAAGTCCAAACAAGAACCCTTTCGTTTGTAGAGGAGATTGAGCAAGAATGAACTCATTAATAACAAGAAGAAAAATGAGGTCACCAACAGTTTTTAACACTAGTGGTATTATAGTCCAGTAATAATTGAGAGACATAATTACTTCAATGTTTTTATTAAACATACAAGTGACATTAGGAGTTTGGAGGTGACCTATAGTCTCTATTGCTATCATACCAATGACTCCTAAATGTTTAAGGAATAAAGCAATCCCCAGTAATTTTAACATACTAGGAGTATACTTGGTGATCTTGTGTAGAAGAGGTCTTATAATGAAATGATATAGTGGAATGCCAACTGTTGCTATCTCAAGAAATATTTTTGATTGATCCCTCAAAAGACATCCAAGAATGCTGTTGTCATTAATTGTCATGTGATTTTGCTGAGAAGATCTTACATGCATGGCTAATTCTACCATTGCACATATAAATATAACTGGTATTAATCTCAATGTTGTCTTGACATTCTCTACCTCCTCCTCTGAGAAAGGACCACCATATTTATCCTTACCAAGATCAAGTCGTGATGGGATATCTTGTTCCCAGTAGGTTAGTGCACTACGATTTCTTGGGTACTTGTTCTTTCTAGCATAGTTGAGTACTTTAGCAATATGTTTAATAGGGTTAGTAATCTGAGGTGTCTTGTCTAGCCAATGTTGACAAAGAAATATACTAGAGAGAGCAATAGTTAGACCAAAGAAAGACAAGAAAATGGATGTTAACATTTGAGGTGTGTCTTGTAATACACAGGGTATGGTATGTGCAATCATATTAGCAAATGTCAGACTCCAAAACCACCAATGTACTATAGCAGTTAGTTCATCAGCAGATGCTCCTATCATTTGATCAGTAATGAAAGGAAGCATGTTAGCATATATAGCAGCTATACCAAGTGAATTAAAGACAGTACTTGTCCATTGAAAAATTATAGATAGAGTTGGCTCAAAATCAATGATAATAGCAGATCCTCCAAAAAAAACACATCCCAATACTAAAAGACACAATCCATATAAAATAGTTTTATATCGTCCAATCCATGCATCAGCAATCCATCCAAATACTGGATAGAAAATCTGAAGTGTTAAAGTTAAATAAACAGGAACTTCAAAATATATATATTGAGGTTCCTTCAGTTCTGTGAAGATGTTACCACCAGGAACAAAAGACCAGTAGATATATGTAGCCATTGACACCCAAATCATCAAGACTGCTCCATTAGAGTTAATGCCTTGTACTTGATAAGTACAAAATCTCTCTTTCATCTTCAGTCTTTTTTATGCACAAAGTCTTCTTCTGTATTATACTGCTGAGGAATTTTATCTTGTGTTTTTCTTTCATTTTACTTTCACTCACACATGTGTATAATTTAAGGTAGAACTATTTGTAGCATGTGAGGTCACACGTGGACTCAGCATTATAATAACATTTCTGTAGCTGTGTGAGTGCATAATTCTTATAACTACAGAATGATATAATTATGCTGAACTGGACATCGTGAATGTACTTTAGTAATGATAAACTTATTAGCATGTAATTGCTGAGCACCTTAGCGCGAGGCAACTAATCTAAAAAGTGCGTCAAAATCTCACCTTAGTTTCCTCATATATATATATATGTATATATATATATATATATATATATATATATATATATATATACATATATATATATATATATACATATATTTATGTATGTGTGTGTGGTTTGGTCATGCTTAGGAATGCAATAATTGCTTTACTGGAACCCATAACCACAGGTATGTAAGAGCACATGTTTACATGCTAAAGGACGTTTAGTCGTGTCCACAGAAGAATAATCAAGATTTAGTAACACAATAAACTTAAAGAATGCAAAGAGGAGACAAACTAAAAGAGCAAAAGGATATATGCAAGGTGTCTAAAGCATTGTGAAAGTGAATGAAATCATACAGAAATTATGCTACAAATGCTGAAGTGCATGTATTATAATTTATTCCAGCCAGACTAAGAGATCAAAGCCTGTTACTGTGCAAGGCAAACCCTGCACATCAACAATATCCCTTAGTAGTCAATACTCTTATAACAAGTATGTGGTTGAATTCGAATTAGTGAATCAACAACCATATATCTACTCTACTCACGTGTATTTCGTAGTCATGTGAAGGGAAGTTGTACTTAGCTGCAGTAATAAATGTAACAAGTAAACAAGTAATCAATTTCAATTCTAAAAAATAACAACTACACATTATCAAATGGTTTAGAGGATATGCACTCATTCCTAAACAAGTTCCATATTTGTTATTATCATGGTAATTAAAGATGTCTTGATTTGATGAGTGAATTGTGTAGTTTTCTTTGTCTCTCATCTGTATATCTAGATTTTATTAAGTTCATTGATTATAACAACATAAATTAAAAATGTGCCAATCAAAAGATGATGAGTTATGTTTAAAGTGGATACAACATTTGCAGTAGTTACTATAGAAATGAATTAAATCTTCTAATGTATATTGTATCTTAGTCAGTATAAATGTCCTCAGAATCACTTGAAGATGTATTGGAGTCATTTTCTTGTCCTCTTTCTAAACTATGTTTTTTTCCTGGTTGATATAAGCTGTGATATGTAGTTCAGCTATCATGTGTAAATTAATTGGATTATCTCTCATTCTCAGTTTGTAATATTTAGACAGAATGAGGAAGATAATGAACACAAGAGAGAGAAGGAGAGTCTGAGTGAGGTAGTAATAGAAACCACAACTTATAGGAATGGATTGAGGAAGTAACTGGAAAAGATGATAGAGATTATATCCAATGATTGTAGCTATACTTTCAAATGCATAATAAAGTCCAAATAAGAACCCTTTCATTTGTAGAGGAGATTGAGCAAGAATGAACTCATTAACAACAAGAAGAAAAATGAGGCCCCCAACAGTTTTTAACACTAGTGGTATTATAGTCCAGTAATAATTGAGAGACATAACTACTTCAATGTTTTTATTAAACATACATGTGACATTAGGAGTTTGAAGGTGACCTATAGTTTCTATTACTATCATACCAATGACTCCTAAATGTTTAAGGGATAATGCAATCCCCAGTAATTTTAATATACTAGGAGTATACTTGGTGATCTTGTGTAGAAGAGGTCTTATAATGAAATGATATAGTGGAATGCCAACTGTTGCTATCTCAAGAAACATTTTCGATTCACCCCTGAAAAGACATCCAAGAATGCTGTTGTCATTAATTGTCATGTGATTTTGCTGAAAAGATCTTACATGCATAGATAAATCTACCATTGCACATATAAAAATAACTGGTATTAATCTCAATGTTGTCTTGACATTCTCTACCTCCTCCTCTGAGAAAGGACCACCATATTTATCCTTACCAAGATCGAGTCGTGATGGGATATCTTGTTCCCAGTAGGTTAAGGCACTATGATTTCTTGGGTATTTGTTCTTTCTAGCATAGTTGATTACTTTAGCAATATGTTTAATAGGGTTAGTAATCTGAGGTGTCTTGTGTAGCCAATGTTGACAAAGAAATATACTAGAGAGAGCAATAGTTATACAAGAGAAAGACAAAAAAATGGATGTTAACATTTAAGGTGTGTCTTGTAATACACAGGGTATGGTATGTGCAATCATATTAGCAAATGTCAGACTCCAAAACCACCAATGTACTATAGCAGTGGGTTCATCAGCAGATGCTCCTATCATTTGATCAGTAATGAAAGGAAGCATATTAGCATATATAGCAGCTATACCAAGTGAATTGAAGACAGTACTTGTCCATTGAAAAATTATAGATTGTGTTGGCTCAAAATCAATGATAATAACAGATCCTCCAAAAAAACACATCCTAATATTAAAAGACACAATCCATATAAAATAGTTTTATATTGGCTAATCCATGCATCAGCAATCCATCCAAATACTGGAAAGAAAATATAAAGTGTTAAAGTTAAATAAACAGGAACTGCAGAATATATATATTGAGCTTCCAGTCAGTGACAATAGTATCATTAAGAGAGCTCCTTTAGAGTGGACATGTTGCACTGTATAAGAACAATGCATGCCAAAGCTAACGTATTATTTAAGAGTTTGAGCAAAGATAAACTCAGAAACAAGTTTGGTTTCCAATTACTCCTGACTCTAGTGATCCAGAGATGGACCTACAACTATATATATAGCTTTTGAAATTTGAGTGTTTTACTTTCAAAATTGTCTCTAACAAAGTAAATTGTTTGCGTGTCTCGTGCTAACAGTATATCTTAAACATGTATTTCACACAATAGGTTACATCACCATACAGTCCTTGATAATTATCAATGAAGAACATACAATTTTTCAACACAATATTGCTCCTTAAATTAATACACAATACTGATAAGTTCATAATATTTTACTTTCAATGAAGCTTCTCTGTTTGTTGTATATTCCATAGATACAAAACAACAATAGCATTAGTTATTTTTGTTATTTAACTGTATGTCATTTTACATAGTTATCATTTTAAAGCGACAAAAAATTGTATGTATAAGAGCAACAAAGCAATAAAATTGAACTAGTAAATAAAATAATATAACTCACTCTGACAAATAACAAACAAAAATATTTTTTGAGGATACATTTTTACTCTTTATGTATTTATTGTATTACCATAATAGTTAAAGATGTCTTGATTTGATGAATGGATGGAATAGTTATCTTCATCTGTTTCTCTATAATACTTTTCTTCCTGGTTGATATAAGCTGTGATATGTGTGTCTGCTATCATGTGTAGATTAACTGGGTTATCTCTCACTCTCAGTTTGTAATATTTAGACAGAATGAGGAAGATAATGAACACAAGAGAGAGAAGCAGAGCATGAGTGAGGTAGTAATAGAAACCACAGCTTATAGGAATGGATTGAGGAAGTAACTTAAAAGGATAATGAAGGTTATATCCAATGAGTGTAGTTATACCTTCAAATGCATAATAAAGTCCAAACAAGAATCCTTTCATTTGTAGAGGAGATTGAGCAAGAATGAACTCATTAAAAACAAGAAGAAAAATGAGGTCCCCAACAGTTTTTAACACTAGTGGTATTATAGTCCAGTAATAATTGAGAGACATAACTACTTCAATGTTTTTATTAAACATACAAGTGACATTAGGAGTTTGAAGGTGACCTATAGTTTCTATTACTATCATACCAATGACTCCTAAAAGTTTAAGGAAGAATGCAACTCCCAGTAATTTCAACATACTAGGAGTATACTTGGTGATCTTGTGTAGAAGAGGTCTTATAATGAAATGATATAGTGGAATGCCAACTGTTGCTATCTCAAGAAATATTTTTGATTGATCCCTCAAAAGACATCCAAGAATGCTGTTGTCATTAATTGTCATGTGATTTTGTTGAGAAGATCTTACATGCATAGATAAATCTAACATTGCACAAATAAAAATAACTGGTATTAATCTCAATGTTGTCTTGACATTCTCTACCTCCTCCTCTGAGAAAGGACCACCATATTTATCCTTACCAAGATCAAGTCGTGATGGGATATCTTGTTCCCAGTAAGTGAGGGCACTACGATTCCTTGGGTACTTGTTCTTTCTAGCATAGTTGACTACTTTAGCAATATGTTTAATAGGGTTAGTAATCTGAGGTGTCTTGTCTAGCCAATGTTGACAAAGAAATATACTAGAGAGAGCAATAGTTAGACCAGAGAAAGACAAGAAAATGGATGTTAACATTTGAGGTGTGTCTTGTAATACACAGGGTATAGTATGTGCAACCATATTAGCAAATGTTTGACTCCAAAACCACCAATGTACTGCAGTACCAAGTTCATCAGCAGATGCTCCTATCATTTGATCAGTAATGAAAGGAAGCATATTAGCATATATAGCAGCTATACCAAGTGAATTAAAGACAGTGCCTGTCCATTGAAAAATTGTAGATAGTATTGGCTCAAAATAAATCATAATAACAGATCCTCCAAAAAAAACATATCCTAATACTAAAAGACACAATCCATATAAAATAGTTCTATATCGTCCAATCCATGCATCAGCAACCCATCCAAATAGTGGATAGAAAATCTGAAGTGTTAAAGTTAAATAAACAGAAACTTCAGAATATTTATATTGAGCTTCTTTCAGTTCTGTGAAGATGTTACCACCAGGGACAATTGACCAATAGCTATATACAGTCAGTGACAATAGTATCATTAAGAGAGCTCCTTTGGAGTGGACACGTTGCACTGTATAAGAACAATGCATGCCAAAGCTAACGTATTATTTAAGAGTTTGAGCAAAGATAAACTCAGAAACAAGTTTGGTTTCCAACGACTCCTAAAACTCTAGTGATCCAGAGATGGACCTACAATTATATATACAGCTTTTGAAATTGAAGTGTTTTACTTTCAAAATTGTTTCCAACAAAGTAAATTGTTTATAATGTTGCATGTCTCGTGCTAACAGCATATTGTAAACATGTATTTCACACAATAGGTTACATCATCATACAGTCCTTGATAATTATTAATGAAGAACATACAATTTATCAACTCTGTACTGCTCCTTAAAAATAATACACAGCACTAGATAAGTTCATAATATTTTACCTTCAATGAAGCCTCTCTGTTTGTTGTATATTCCATAGATACAAAACAACAATAGCATTAGTTGTTTTGTTATTCAAGTGTATGCCATTTTACTTAGTTATCATTTTAAGGCGACAAAAATGTTGTATGCAAAAGAGCATCAAAGCAATAAAATTGAACTAGTAAATAAAATAATATAACTCACTCTGACAAATAACAAACAAAAATATTTTTTGTGGATACATTTTTACTCTTTATGTATTTATTGTATTACCATAATAGTTAAAGATGTCTTGATTTGATGAATGGATAGAATAGTTATCTTCATCTGTTTCTCTATAATACTCTTCTTCCTGGTTGATATAAGCTGTGATATGTGTGTCTGCTATCATGTGAATATTAACTGGATTATCTCTCACTCTCAGTTTGTAACGTTTAGACAGAATGAGGAAGACAGTGAACACAAATGAGAGAATGAGAGTCTGAGTGAGGTAGTAATAGAAGCCACAACTTACAGGAATGGATTGAGGAATTAACTTGAAAAGGAAATGAAGGTTATATCCAATGAGTTTAGCTATACCATTGAACGCACCCCAAAAACCAAATAGGAACCCTTTCATTTGTTGAGGAGCCTGAGCAATGATAAACTCATTAGTCACAATAATAAAGAAGAGTCTTTCAATAGCTTTTATCACTTGTGGTATTATAGTCCAGTAATAATTGAGTGACATAATCTTGTTGATGGTATTATTAAACATGCAGGTGACATTAGGAGTTTGGAGATGACCTATAGTTTCTATAGTTACCATACCAATGGTGCCTAAAATTTCAAATGAAAAAAGCAAACCCAATTATTTTCAACATACTAGGAGTATACTTGGTGATCTTGTGTAGAAGAGGTCTTATAATGAAATGATATAGTGGAATGCCAAATGTAGCTATCTTATGCGCTAACGCCAATTCATCTCTGAACAAACATTCAAGAATCTTATCATATTTCTTTGTCATGTGATGTTGTTGAAATGTTCTCACATGTATTGCTATTCCTATCATTGCACATATAAATATAACTGGTATTAATGTCAATGTTGTCTTAACATCCTCTACCTCCTCCTCTGAGAAAAGACCACCATATTTATTCTTACCTTAGTCCAGTCGTGAAGGGATATCTTGTTCCCAGTAGGTGAGGGCACTATGATTCCTTGGGTATTTGTTCTTTCTAGCATAGTTGATTACTTTAGCAATATGTTTAATAGGGTTAGTGATCTGAGGTGTCTTGTTGAGCCAACATTGACCAAGAAATATACTAGAGAGAGCAATAGCTAGACCAGAGAAAGACAAGAAAATGGATGTTAACATTGAGGTGTGTCTTGCAATACACAAGGGATATTGTATGCAATTATTGTAGAAAATGTTTGACCACAAAACCACCAATGTACTGCAGTACCAAGTTCATCAGCAGATGCTCCTATCATTTGATCAGTAATGAAAGGAAGCATGTTAGCATATATAGCAGCTGTACCAAGTGAATTGAGGACCTTGCTTACATAAAGGATGACCTGTGACACTAATGGCTTAATGTCATTTATAATAACAGATCCTGTTAGTAATACACATCCTATCATTAGAAGATAAAGACCAATTGAGATAGCTCTATATCGTCCAATCCATGCATCAGCAATCCATCCAAATAATGAGTAAAAGATTT
This sequence comes from Xestospongia bergquistia, assembly GCA_963965975.1. Lineage (NCBI taxonomy): Eukaryota > Metazoa > Porifera > Demospongiae > Haplosclerida > Petrosiidae > Xestospongia > Xestospongia bergquistia. The sequence goes on from OZ014418.1 coordinate 6,875,079, forward strand.
GAAATATTGAAGCTAAGTAAACAGGATAATATTGTGCTCGCTTTAATTCTGAATAGATGCTACCACCAGGAACAAATGACCAATAGATATGTATAGTCATTGACACCCAAATCATCAAGGCTGCACCATTGAAGTGATCACATGTGCACTCAATATTATAACAACATTTCTGTGATTGTTGTTATAAATACAGAATAATATAATTATGTTGAAATTGAAAATTGATGTGGTTTATACACTTTAGTTTATTAACATGTAATAAATAGTCAATACTCTTACAACAAATATGTTGTTGAATGTGAATTAGAGAATCAACAACCATATATTTACTTTACACAGATGTATTTTGTAATCATGTCAAGGGAAGTTATAATTATTATTATCTAGCTGTAAATTTTACTTTCAGTTTTTTTATTTTGATAACTATTGTTAGTAGTATAATAGAATTAGTATTGGTAAACTGGAATCATAACATCTTGATTTGATCAGTGAATTATGTGGTTTTCTCTCACTCTCGTCTGTACATCTAGGTTCATTGATTATAACAATGTAAATTAAAAATGTGTCAATCAAATATGATGAGTTATGTGTAAAGTGTATATAACACTTATAGCAGTTACTATAGAAACAAATTAAATCTTCTGATGTATATTGTATCCTAGTCAGTATAAGTATCCTCAGAATCACTTGAAGATGTATTGGAGTCATTTTCTTGTCCTCTATTTAAACTATGTTCTTTTTCCTGGTTGATATAAGCTGTTATATGTAGTTCAGCTATCATGTGTAAATTAATTGGATTATCTCTCACTCTCAGTTTGTAATATTTAGACAGGATGAGGAAGATAATGAACACAAGAGAGAGAATGAGAGTCTGAGTGAGGTAGTAATAGAAACCACAACTTATAGGAATGGATTGAGGAAGTAACTTAAAAGGATAATGAAGGTTATATCCAATGAGTGTAGTTATACTTTCAAATGCATAATAAAGTCCAAACAAGAATCCTTTCATTTGTAGAGGAGATTGAGCAAGAATGAACTCATTAACAACAAGAAGAAAAATGAGGTCCCCAACAGTTTTTAACACTAGTGGTATTATAGTCCAGTAATAATTGAGAGACATAACTACTTCAATGTTTGTATTAAACATGCAAGTGACATTAGGAGTTTGGAGGTGACCTATAGTCTCTATTGCTATCATACCAATGACTTCTAAATTTTTAAGGAAAAAAGCAACTCCCAGTAATTTCAACATACTAGGAGTATACTTGGTGATCTTGTGTAGAAGAGGTCTTATAATGAAATGATATAGTGGAATGCCAACTGTTGCTATCTCAGGAAATATTTTTGATTGATCCCACAAAAGACATCCAAGAATGCTGTTGTCATTAATTGTCATGTGATTTCGCTGAGAAGATCTTACATGCATGGCTAATTCTACCATTGCACATATAAATATAACTGGTATTAATCTCAATGTTGTCTTGACATTCTCTACCTCCTCCTCTGAGAAAGGACCACCATATTTATCCTTGCCTAAGTCAAGCCGTGATGGGATATCTTGTTCCCAGTAGGTTAGGGCACTACGATTCCTGGGGTACTTGTTCTTTCTAGCATAGTTAAGTACTTTAGCAATATGTTTAATAGGGTTAGTGATCTGAGGTGTCTTGTCTAGCCAATGTTGACAAAGAAATATACTAGAGAGAGCAATAGTTAGACCAGAGAAAGACAAGAAAATGGATGTTAACATTTGAGGTGTGTCTTGTAATACACAGGGTATGGTATGTGCAATCATATTAGCAAATGTTTGACTCCAAAACCACCAATGTACTATAGCAGTTAGTTCATCAGCAGATGCTCCTATCATTTGATCAGTAATGAAAGGAAGCATATTAGCATATATAGCAGCTATACCAAGTGAATTAAAGACAGTACTTGTCCATTGAAAAATTATAGATAGTGTAGGCTCAAAATCAATGGTAATAGCAGATCCTTCAAAAAAAATACATCCTAATATTAAAAGACACAATCCATATAAAATAGTTTTAAATCGTCCAATCCATGCATCAGCAATCCAACCAAATACTGGAAAGAAAATCTGAAGTATTAAAGTTAAATAAACAGGAACTGCAGAATATATGTATTGAGTTTCCTTCAGTTCTGTGAAGATGTTACCACCAGGGACAATTGACCAATAGCTATATACAGTCAGTGACAATAGTATCATTAAGAGAGCTCCTTTGGAGTGTACACGTTGCACTGTATAAGAACAATGCATGCCAAAGCTAATGTATTATTTAAGAATTTGAGCAAAGATAAACTCAGAAACAAGCTTGGTTTCCAACGACTCCTAAAACTCTAGTGATCCAGAGATGGACCTACAATTATATATACAGCTTTTGAAATTGAAGTGTTTTACTTTCAAAATTGTCTCCAGTAAAGTAAATTGTTTATAGTGTTGTGTATCTCATGCTAACACTGTATTGTAAACATGTATTTACACAATAGGTTACATCATCATACAGTCCTTGATAATTATTAATGAAGAACATACAATTTATCAACACTATACTGCTCCTTGAAAGTAATACACAGTACTGGATAATTTCATAATATTTTACTTTCAATAAAGCCTCTCTGTTTGTTGTATATTCCATAGATACAAAACAATAATAGCATTAGTTGTTTTGTTATTCAAGTGTATGTCATTTTACTTAGTTATCATTTTAAGGCAACAAAAAGTCGTATGCAAAAGAGCATCAAAGCAATAAAATTGAACTAGTAAATAAAATAATATAACTCACTCTGACAAATAACAAACAAAAATATTTTTTGTGGATACATTTTTACTCTTTATGTATTTATTGTATTACCATAATAGTTAAAGATGTCTTGATTTGATGAATGGATAGAATAGTTATCTTCATCTGTTTCTCTATAATACTCTTCTTCCTGGTTGATATAAGCTGTGATATGTGTGTCTGCTATCATGTGAATATTAACTGGATTATCTCTCACTCTCAGTTTGTAACGTTTAGACAGAATGAGGAAGACAGTGAACACAAATGAGAGAATGAGAGCCTGAGTGAGGTAGTAATAGAAGCCACAACTTACAGGAATGGATTGAGGAATTAACTTGAAAAGATAATGAAGGTTATATCCAATGAGTTTAGCTATACCATTGAACGCACCCCAAAAACCAAATAGGAACCCTTTCATTTGTTGAGGGGCCTGAGCAATGATAAACTCATTAGTCACAATAGTAATGATGAGTCTTTCAATAGCTTTTATCACTTGTGGTATTATAGTCCAGTAATAATTGAGTGACATAATGTTGTTGATGGTATTATTAAACATGCAGGTGACATTAGGAGTTTGGAGATGACCTACAGTTTCTATAGTTACCATACCAATGGTGCCTAAAATTTCAATGAAAAAAGCAAACCCAATTATTTTCAACATACTAGGAGTATACTTGGTGATCTTGTGTAGAAGAGGTCTTATAATGAAATGATATAGTGGAATGCCAAATGTAGCTATCTTATGCGCTAACGCCAATTCATCTCTGAACAAACATTCAAGAATCTTACCATATTTCTTTGTCATGTGATGTTGTTGAAGTGTTCTCACATGTATTGCTATTCCTATCATTGCACATATAAATATAACTGGTATTAATGTCAATGTTGTCTTAACATCCTCTACCTCCTCCTCTGAGAAAGGACCACCATATTTATCCTTACCAAGATCAAGTCTTGAAGGAACCTCTTGTTCCCAGTAGGTAAGGGCACTACGATTCCTTGGGTACTTGTTCTTTCTAGCATAGTTGAGTACTTTAGCAATATGTTTAATAGGATTAGTGATCTGAGGTGTCTTGTTGAGCCAATGTTGAAAAAGAAATATACTAGAGAGAGCAATAGCTAGACCACAGAATGATAAGAAAATGGATGTCAATATTTGAGTAGAGTCTTGCAATAAACAGGGTGTGTTATATTCCATTGTTATAGGAAACATTTCACTCCAATACCACCAATGTACTGCAGCACTAAGTTCGTCACTAGATGCTCCTATCATTTGATCAGTAATAAAAGGAAGAGTATTAGCATATATAGCAGCTGTACCAAGTGAATTGACAGTAGTACTTGTATAAAGAATGATTTTTGAAACCAATGTTTCAGAGTCTTTTATAATAATAGATACTGTCAATAATACATATCCTATTATTAAAGAATACAGTCCATATAAAATAGCTTTATATCGTCCAATCCATGCATCAGCAATCCATCCAAATAGTGGATAAAACAGTTGAAGAGTTAAAGACAAAAAATGAAAGACTTGATAATAGTTATAGCGAGCTTCATTGACCATTGAATAGATATTACCACTAGGAACAAATGACCAGAAGATATAGATACACATTGTAATCCAAATCATTAAGACTGCTCCTTTTGAATTAATACGTTGTACTTGATAAGAACAAAGTCTTCTATCGCTCATTTTGAATCTTTTGTACACAAGAAGTATATTTGTTGTTGATGACTTTATCGTATTACATTTTACTTTCACTTTCAATCTCAGCTATACACATATATGCACAACAATAGCAACAGTTTACAATATTATGTGTCATCACATGTATAACAACATTCACTTCTATTACATTCATATATAACTGTATTCAATAGTATAAGTGTGTTTATTTTTAAATACTTTCATAGCTACATAATACAATAGTGTATTTGATCATGTGATTGAAAATTATAATTGTAGTCACGTGTAACATTAAACGATCATTAAGTTTCACTTTCAACACTACCAATATAATTATACTAGGTACTTGGAGGATTTAAAAATATGTTCATTTTCTGATTGGTTCAAAAATTTGTGTATAAAATTCATTTGTGATCATTTTAAAATTGTGTGAATAATCTAAAAGCGCTCATCTATTATGGAGAGTAATAACCAAACTTCAATACATACTGACATATCTTATAAAATAATATTAATTATAACAACTAAAAAATAAAATGATCATGTTTCACATTTTATGGCACCATAATAGTTAAAGATGTCTTGATTTGATGAGTGGATGGAATAGTTTTCTTCATCTGTCTCTCTATTGTACTCTTCTTTCTGGTTGATATAAGCTGTGATATGTGTCTCAGCTATCATGTGAATATTAACTGGATTATCTCTCACTCTCAGTTTGTAATACTTAGACAGAATGAGGAAGATGATAAACACAAGTAAGAGAAGGAGATTCTGAGTGAGGTAGTAATAGAAACCACAACTTATAGGAATGGATTGAGGAAGTAACTGGAAAAGATGATAGAAATTATACCCAAACACTTTAGCGATACCGTTGAATGCATAATAAAGTCCAAATAGGAACCCTTTCATTTGTTGAGGAGCCTGAGCAATGATAAACTCATTAGTCACAATAATAAAGATGAGTCTTTCAATAGCTTTTATCACTTGTGGTATTATAGTCCAGTAATAATTGAGTGACATAATCTTGTTGATGGTATTATTAAACATGCAGGTGACATTATGAGTTTGGAGATGACCTATAGTTTCTATAGTTACCATACCAATGGTGCCTAAAATTTCAATGAAAAAAGCAAACCCAATTATTTTCAACATACTAGGAGTATACTTGGTGATCTTGTGTAGAAGAGGTCTTATAATGAAATGATATAGTGGAATGCCAAATGTAGCTATCTTATGTGCTAATGATCCCAATTCATCTCTGAACAAACATTCAAGAATCTTACCATATTTCTTTGTCATGTGATGTTGCTGATATGATTGCATTGGTATTGCTATTCCTATCATTGCACATATAAATATAACTGGTATTAATGTCAATGTTGTCTTGACGTCCTCTACCTCCTCCTCTGAGAAAGGACCACCATATTTATTCTTACCAAGATCAACTCTTGAAGGGACATCTTGTTCCCAGTAGGTGAGGGCACTACGATTTCTTGGGTACTTGTTCTTTCTACCATAGTTGAGTACTTTAGCAATATGTTTAATAGGGTTAGTGATCTGAGGTGTCTTGTTGAGCCAATGTTGAAAAAGAAATATACTAGAGAGAGCAATAGCTAGACCACAGAATGATAAGAAAATGTATGTCAATATTTGAGTAGAGTCTTGCAATAAACAGGGTATGTCATATTCCATTGTTATAGGAAACATTTCACTCCAACACCACCAATGTACTGCAGCACTAAGTTCGTCACCAGATGCTCCTATCATTTGATCAGTAATGAAAGGAAGCATATTAGCATATATAGCAGCTATACCAAATGAATTGACAGTAGTACTTGTATAAAGAATGATTTTTGAAGCCAATGATTCAAAGTCGTTTATAATAATAGATACGGTCAATAATACACATCCTATTATTAAAGAATACAGTCCATATAAAATAGCTTTATATCGTCCAATCCATGCATCAGCAATCCATCCAAATAGCGGGAAGAAGATTTGAAGACTTAAAGACAAAAAACGAGAGACTTGATAATAGTTATAGCGAGTTTCATTGACCGTTGAATAGATATTACCACTACGAACAAATGACCAGAAGATATAGATACACATTGTAATCCAAATCATTAAGACTGCTCCTTTTGAATTAATACGTTGTACTTGATAACAAAGTCTTCTATCTTTCATTTTGAATCTTTTGTTCACAAGAAGTATATTTGTTGCTGATGACTTTATTGTATTACATTTTACTTTCACTTTCAATCTCAGCTATACACATGTGCACAACAATAGCAACAGTTTACAATATTTTATGTATCATCACATGTATAACAACATTCACTTCTATTACATTCATATATAACTGTATATAATTATATAAGTGTGTTTATTTTTAAATACTTTCATAGCTACATAATACAGTAGTGTATTTGATCATGTGATTGAAAATCATAATTGTAGTAACATATAACATTAAACAAACATGTAAGTCTCACTTCAACACTACCAACATAACTATACTAGGTACTTGGAGGATTTAAAAATATGTTCATTTCCTGGTTGGTTCAAAAATTTGTGTATGAAATTCATATCATTTTTAAAATTTTGTGAATAATCTAAAAGCCTTCATTTGTTTTGGAGAGTTATAACCAAACTTCAATACATACTGACATATCTTATAAAATAGTATTAATTATAATATAGCACACAAGAAAAGAATAAAATTATCATGTTTCATATTTTATGGCACCATAATACTTAAAGATGTCTTGATTTGATGAGTGGATAGAATAGTTTTCTTCATTTGTCTCTCTATGATACTCTTCTTCCTGGTTGATATAAGCTGTGATATGTGTGTCTGCTATCATGTGAATATTAATTGGATTATCTCTCACTCTCAGTTTGTAATGTTTAGACAGAATGATGAAGATAATGAACACAAGAAAGAGAAAGAGAGTCTGAGTGAGGTAGTAATAGAAACCACAACTTATAGGAATGGATTGAGGAAGTAATTTAAAAGGATAATGAAGGTTATATCCGAATAATTTAGCTATACCATTGAATGCATAATATAGTCCAAACAAGAACCCTTTCATTTGTTGAGGAGATTGAGCAATAATGAACTCATTAATAACAAGATCAAAAACAACAAGTCCTAATCCTCTAAAAACTAGTGGTATTATAGTCCAATAAAAATTAAGTGGCATGTCTTTTTTGATAGGGTGATTAAACATACAAGTGATGTTAGGAGTTTGGAGGTGACCTATAGTTTCTATGGTTACCATACCTATAATTCCGATAATTTCAATAAAAAAAGCAAACCCAATTAATTTTAACATACTAGGAATATACTTGGTCATCTTGTGTAGAAGAGGTCTTATAAGTAAATGATATAGTGGAATGCCAAATGTGATCATCTGGAAACCTATGCTTAATTCATCACTAAATAAACAATGAGCAACATTGTTGTTGTTCACTGTCATATGATGTTGCTGAAATGTTCTCACATGTATTGCTATTCCTATCATTGCACATATAAAAATAACTGGTATTAATCTCAATGTTGTCTTGACATTCTCTACCTCCTCCTCTGAGAAAGGACCACCATATTTATTCTTACCAAGATCAAGTCTTGGAGGAACCTCTTGTTCCCAGTAGGTGAGGGCACTACGATTCCTTGGGTACTTGTTCTTTCTAGCATAGTTGAGTACTTTAGCAATATGTTTAATAGGATTAGTGATCTGAGGTGTCTTGTCTAGCCAATGTTGAAAAAGAAATATACTAGAGAGAGCAATAGCTAGACCAGAGAAAGATAAGAAAATGGATGTCAATGTTTGAGTAGAGTCTTTTTGCAATGTACAGGGCTTATTGTATGCAATCATACTAGGGAAGTTCTGACTCCAGTACCACCAATGTACTGTAGCAGAAAGTTCATCAGCAGATGCTCCTATCATTTGATCAGTAATGAAAGGAAGCATATTAGCGTATATAGCTGCTAAACCAAGTGAAGTTATAGCAATGCTTATATAAAGGAAGAAATATGAGACAAATAGATCAAAATATTTGATAATAGTATATGCTGTTAATAATACACATCCTATTATTAGAAGATAAAGACCAATTAAGATAGCTCTATATCGTCCAATCCATGCATCAGCAATCCACCCAAATAGTGGGAAAAAGATTTGGAGGGTTAAAATCAAGTAGAGAGAAATCAGTGAGGATTTATCGTGAATTGCATTAATAATAGAAAAAATATCACCTCCTGGTACAATAGACCAATAAAAGTACAATCCCATTGATATCCAAATCATCAAGACTGCTCCTTTGTAATTAATACATAGTACTGGATAAGAGCAAAATCTTCTGCCTTTCATGTTGAATATTTTTACTTCTATTTATTGATACAGAGTGTAGTTCTTTATAATAGCACTGTGTTGTGTATGTTTGTTAATGTATTTTACTTTCAATTCCAGTCATACAATATATCAGAGGAATAACTGTTTATTTTGTGAGTCACATAACATTTCCATAATACAAACACTATAAACAGCTATTGTGTTTGGGTTACTTTACTGTCTATGGTTACACAAATGTCATAGAATGATGTAAACTTCATTGGTATATGGTTGTGTAATATGTAAACAAGTTAAGAACAAAGGTCATATTTATAATAATACAATTACCACTTATACTACTTTGCATTAATTTGATTGGTCTATATACTAATTTACACATAATTATTATGATTTGTAGTTATATATAATACTGATTTGAGGTAGTAACATAGTACATGGAAATGACTGTGTTAATGACCAAATTAATTATTTTGGTTTTAATTAAAGCTGTGATGTGTGTCTCAGCTATCAACTGGATTGTCTCTTATTCTCGGTTTGTAATTTGTAATGCTTAAACAAAATGAAGAAGACAATGAACAAAAGAGAAAGAACAATTGTGTGACAGAGATAGTAATAGAAACCACATTGAAAAGGATGATAATAGGTTATAGCCAATTGTTCTAGCTATACCAATGATTGCATACCAAAGTCCAAAGAGAAAACCCTTCATCATTTTTTTAATTAGTTATTTATAATAACTGCCTTGTTCTTATACACATTGGAGATATTCTGTTATTCTTTCTCTCTGCAGATGCAACTAATGTTGTTGATGAAAGTCTTAATCTACTGTTATCAGGAGAAGGCATTGACATAACACCTGATCATACTGTATCTATTAAGTCACATAAAAATGGCTCTAGACCAAAGACAGATTCAGGATCAACAATTCAACAAGGTATATATACAATCACTGTATACTACCTGCCAGTGTTCAGAGGTTTATGGAGCTTAAAATAATACAGCTATAACCCTTGAACCTGCAGGGTTATATCTCACTACACACATCATGTAGTAGATTACTATATCTGCCTCCTATCCATGATTCATATATTACACATGTAATAATCATTTGTATAGCTTTTATGATTGAGGAGCTGAAGAAGCAGCCGCTTACCTCAACAGATATGGCAGTTGTGTTAGGGGAAGGATTTGAACACCTCAAATTAGCGCATTATCGTAACCAACTTCTTCACTGGTTTCTTCCTGAGGCCTTCCTACTACTCTGCCTGCTAAGACTTCCAGAATTAAACATAAGTATTAGTGCTTTAAATAGATATTTATTATTTATATTTTTTCTTAAGTTGAAACAAAGAGAAGGTTTGTCACATTATATAAAGCTCTTTCAAGAGAGTTTGTTCTGCCCCAAATGTCACCAGAAGAGGTATGTCAAATTAGATGTATAACATAATTGATTACAACTATAATACATGCCTTGTATAATAAGTTAACACTGTAAAATGGATCATGTGATCTAATCAATCTGTGGTCATTTACATACTTGCATATAACACAAGATGAGATAGTGCAAATTATTAAACATCATATGCTGTTATTACTAAATATACTTTATAATTAACAAGTCATGTAGTTAATTGTCAGAGCATGAGATGCTGGGCCAATGTGTAGAGGCTGTCACTATGGAATTTATAATAGTTCATTTCTACACACTACATAAATGCTCTTTATAAGTACACATTTCCATAGCAACTAGTAATGAAAACAGTATATATTGTTAATGCTTTTCAATGTATTCAGCAGGGATGCATACAACCTAAGTGACTATTATTCCAGTTAAAATTTAACATCATCATTATAAATTATCTTGACAATTGTATTATTACTTTGTACAGCTCTTCATTAAGATATTACAAAGTTTGGTAGACAGAGGCTGTGTGGAAGTCTCTGTGGATAGAGTTAACATAGCAAGTCATCCCAGACAAGAAGAAGCAGCAACATTTTTAGCAGGACTCATTCAACCCTTTGTAGTTGGTGTTTGGGTATGTAATCCAAAACATTTCACTCTAAATATTTTGTATGTCTTCAGGTTATGTGCTTGTATTTAGTATCATTGAGAGGTGGTGTACAAACTGTCAAGCTTACCTATAAAAATACACAGTCATTAGCTGCTAAGCTTATATGCAGAGGTTAGAAAGTAGTGTGCAATGAACTTTATATTATAGTATTAACTTTGTTGTAACAGGTCTTATTTCAACGTATGAACCTTTGTCCCTTGACATTCTAAAGAATGCAATGGCATCACTCAATGTAGCTGGACTTATTTTAGAACCAGAGTTGTAAGAGAATGCATGTACCATCAGACATGCTTTACTTCACTTTATAGGGAATTGGAAGGTCGGGATCGTCTTGTGAAAGTGGCTGATCATGAGGGACTTGTAAAACTTGCTCAAGACATTGGTCAGACAAATTAGTGTACTACAATATAGTTGATATAATGTTTCTTCCTTTGCTTTAGGTCTTGTATTGTTTCCAAACAAGTCACCAATACTATTAGAATCCAAGTTATGATTTTATATTTTAGAACTTTTTCTCAAATTTAATAATTAATCATTTATAATTTTGCCTTAGGATAAGTATAGTATGTTTTATGTACTACTAAGTTAGAACTAGTATGAACATCAGTGATATTAGCACATCCTGATAGAACCATGGCATGTCTTAGCTCCTCCTTTAATAGACTCAGGACTTCATAAGCACCTTCTTCTCCCTTTATTGACGAAATGTCATTATATATATATATATACACATCAACTCTCTTCCTTACCTTACAAGCTAGACCCCAGAGAATAGGTCGACCCACAAACACAGCTCTAGCCCCCAATGACAGAGCCTTTAATACATCAGTACCATGTCTAATTCCTCCATCAATAAATACTTCTATCTTTCCTCCAACCTCTTGTACTATCTCTGATAAAACATCAATCTATACATACAAGTTATAAGATATAACACAATATATTTAACCACTTACAGTAGCTGGAACTCCATCAAGTTGTCTAGCTCCATGATTAGAAACTATAATACCTTGTACATCATGACATAGTGCTTCTCTGGCATCTTCAGCTCTTAATATACCTTTTAATACAATTGGGAGAGATGTAATACTGCGTAGCCAATCAATGGATTTCCATGTTGCTTTGGTATCAACTATATTTTTGTCACCATTATTTAGTTGGTAAATGTCTAGTGCTGTGTCAATTGACTTAGGGAAATGATCAAAATTAGGAAAACTCAAATGAGGAGGAAGAGTGGAACCATTTCTAAGATCAGCCAGTCGTTGACCGATTATTGGAACATCAATTGTGACAGCTAATGCTTTATAGCCTGCACTCTCAGCTCTCTGTACTAGTTTTCGTGTGACATTAGTATCTTTAAAAATCTCTATTTGGTACCACTTTAAACTAGTAGGAGTAGCCTTTGATACATCCTCTAGACTAGAATTGGACCATGAGCTCAGAACCAGGCATGTATTCATCCTAGCACAGGCTAAGAGAGAGAGGGAGGAAAAGTGCGACAGAGAAAAGGTGATAAATAATAAGGTGATAATAATATTAATATATCTACATGTAAGTTTAATGTGCATAATCTCAGAATAATACCTCTTGCTGCTGCATTTTCTCCATCAGGATGAGCCAAACATTGCACTCCAGTTGGTGATGCACAGATAGGAAATGCTATTTGCTGTCCAAGAATTGTTGTTTGTAGATCAACATTAGAGACATCAACTAACACTTTAGGACGTATTAAATATCTAATTAGCTAAGTTAAGTTAAAGTAGTTTGATGAAATATTTGACCTTTGCAAACATATCTAGATACCTGCTATATGCCTTTACATTATCTCTAAGTGTCTCTTCATTCATTGCACCAGATTGATAATAGCCCCGTGCATTAAGATCAAGCTTCCTTTCTGTTTCTTTCTCAAAATCTTCCAAGCAGACAAAGGTCTTTCCTAGAGCCATTTTTGACTGATAATTAATGATAATTATTCATAGTCCTCTTTCCATAATTTAAGTGAATTTATTGGAATGCCTGTTCTATAGAAGTTGCTAGAGTTAGGTACAGCTCCCAGGTTTGATCACTAATGATTAAAATACTACTAACATTATTTTATTATTATTGATCAATGGATGAATGAATAAATAAAGAGATAGACAAATAAAGGAATGCATCATAATGCATCAAATAGGAACCAAGGTGTGCTGATACTTGACTCAACTTTGGGATTTGTGTCCAATAGGTTTCAAAACTTGCCAATTACAAATGGAAACTAAACATTACATATGAATTCAATATCCAGTAGGTTTTGTTTGAAAGTGATAGCTTACCATAAAACTAACAAAGAAAATTTCATAAAATTTATTACCATAAATTTTATCAGATAATTTCATTATAAACCATTTCTATGGCGCCCAATGGTGTTTGTTCACACACCATCAGGCAACATAATATAAAATGGTTTTATTGGATTAAGTTTAGCTAATTTGCCAAAGATTAGCCAAATTGCAAAATTTTTCTACTAACTTGAATCAAGTGGTTCCATGAGTTTTATAATTTTGTAGCATAATCATTTTCAAAATTTGAAGATTAATTATGTATGGAAACTTAACAATACAATATGAATTAAATATCACCTTGGATTTGACATTGTTTTGGAATAGTTAAGGCAATAAATGGTTTCCTTTGAAAATGTCAATAAAAAGTGGAACTGTGACTGTATAAGAGGAAGAATAATAAATAAGATGATAAAAGATTGTAACTACCCCAAATTTGTCAGAAATATTGCCAAAACCTACTGGATATTGAATTCTATGTAGGTTTTAGTTTTATATGTAATTAGCAAGTTTTAAAACTGATCATATTGTGTCCAGTTGGTTTCAAATATCTGGTATGTTTTGACAAAATTGAAAACATAATGCTACAAAACAATTAGTAGTAGTCTTAAAACAATATTTGGCCTAATAGTCATAAGATCGTAATTAATGTTGCTATGGATATATATACAGTTGCTATGGTGATATATATGTAGTTGCTCAAGTTTCTTCATTTGCTTTTGGTTTCATGTTGTTCGCAAACAAATCACAAATACTATTAGAATCAAAGTTATGATTTTATATTTTAAAAGTTTATTATCAAATTTAATAATTAATCATTCATAATTTTGCCTTAGGATAAGTATAGTATGTTTTATGTACTACTAAGTTAGAACTAGTATGAACATCAGTGATATTAGCACATCCTGATAGAACCATGGCATGTCTTAGCTCCTCCTTTAATAGACTCAGGACTTCATAAGCACCTTCTTCTCCCTTTATTAAAGAAATGTCATTATATATATATATACATAAACTCTCTTCCTTACCTTACAAGCTAGACCCCAGAGAATAGGTCGACCCACAAACACAGCTCTAGCCCCCAATGACAGAGCCTTTAATACATCAGTGCCATGTCTAATTCCTCCATCAATAAATACTTCTATCTTTCCTCCAACCTCTTGTACTATCTCTGATAAAACATCAATCTATACATACAAGTTATAAGATATAACACAATATATTTAACCACTTACAGTAGCTGGAACTCCATCAAGTTGTCTAGCTCCATGATTAGAAACTATAATACCTTGTACATCATGACGTAGTGCTTCTCTGGCGTCTTCAGCTCTTAATATACCTTTTAATACAATTGGGAGAGATGTAATACTACGTAGCCAATCAATAGATTCCCATGTTGCTTTAGTATTCATTATATTTTTGTCACCGTCATTTAGTTGGTAAATGTCTAATGCTGTGTCTATTGACTCAGTGTAAATTAGATTAGGAAAACTCAAATGAGGAGGAAGAGTGAAACCATTTCTAAGATCAGCCAGTCGTTGGCCTATTATTGGAAGATCTACTGTGACAGCTAATGCTTTATAGCCTGCACTCTCAGCTCTCTGCACTAGCTTTCGTGTGACATTAGTATCTCTATAAATCTCCATTTGATACCACTTTAAACTAGTAGGAGTAGCCTTTGATACATCCTCTAAACTAGAATTGGACCATGAGCTCAGAACCAAGCATGTATTCATCCTAGCACAGGCTAAGAAGAGAGAGAGGGAAAGAATGACAGAGAAAAAATGATAATAATATTAATATATCTACATGTAAGCCATGTGCATAATCTCAGAATAATACCTCTTGCTGCTGCATTTTCTCCATCAGGATGAGCCATACATTGCACTCCAGTTGGTGATGCACAGATAGGAAATGCTATTTGCTGTCCAAGAATTGTTGTTTGTAGATCAACATTAGAGACATCAACTAATACTTTAGGACGTATTAAATATCTAATTAGTTAAGTTAAATTAACACTGAAGAGACAAAGTAGTTTGATGAAATATTTGACCTTTGACAAATTATTTGACCTCTGCAAACATAACTATAATTCTAGATACCTGCTATATGCCTTTACATTATCTCTAAGTGTCTCTTCATTCATTGCACCAGATTGATAATAGCCCCATGCATTAAGATCAAGCTTCCTTTCTGCTTCTTTCTCAAAATCTTCCAAGCAGACAAAGGTCTTTCCTAGAGCCATTTTTGTGGAAGTAGACGTATAACAACAGGAATCGACTGATTATTAATGAGAATTATTCATTATCCTCTAATTCAGAAATGATCTATAAAAAATAGAAAAATTAATTGCATGTGTATCTACATGTACTAGTAGAACAATGAACATTATTTTAAAAAGTAATGCAACATTTGATGGCAATAATCCTACTCTTACTTAACAATAGATAACTCCATAAAAAATTGAAGTGATTTCATGATGTAGGCCAATAATAAATTTTTTGACTCAAGACCATGGACTATAACTTGCTCACTCTCACAATAACAGGAAAACATGTGACCAATCTTGGACATTTAATTGTCTTAATAGTTATGTATAACACAAAGTGATTCTCTTCTAAAACAATATCATTAAAAATATATTCACATAATCAACATTGTTTAAGGATCAAATAGTAACATTAGATAATGTAACAGCAATTCTTTAAGAAGTAAATATCTGGTAGGTTTTGCAAGGTTTGTAACAAAATTGGACTTTGACTGGATGGATGGATGGATAATGGATGAATAGATAGACTAATCAAAATTATAAGTACTTGTGTACTTCCTCTAGTATCAACAAAAAGCTCTACATCTTCCCTCAAGGGGAGGTCATTGTGGTATTGTACAGCTACTGTTAAACTCCAGTGCAGATCCCAATATTTATGACAAGGTCAGTGTATATTGTTTGTAGTGATTGGTAGGTAGATTGACAGAGAGAGTCAAGGCAAACAAATATCATATCAATTCCAGTCTATAATTTTAAAGATTACTTTCTTAAATATTAAAGTTAGAGCACCTCAATAATACAATAAACACTTATTGTATTAATACCTTATTAAATCATAGGAGGCCCCACCAAAAGTTAATGGTCATATAATGTTAGTATTTGCACTATAAATGGTGGGATGAAGACATTTATACACACACTATGGTATGTTGAGTGCATTCTTCAGGATATTTGTAATTATATCTAACTAAATTAAATATATAATTGAAAGCCATTTCAGTGAAATTACTATATATATATATATATATATATATATATATATATACATACAATTAATTAAATACTAGTTAATCTAATTGAGTAACACATAGTCAGATGCAACATTTTTTTAAAAACATAACTTCTTTGTAAATAATACTAAATCTCAAATCAAAAGGCAAAGTCATTGGAAAATAAATTTTGACACAAATAAATTTTGTACAATCACGAAAACAGTTTGACAATTCCAGGTCTGTATTTGCGCTGTTTATCAACTGGTATTTGATTGAAATATGCCTTTAATCTTTCAATATCTTTCAGTTGTTTGAGAACCTAGAAATAATTGTTTAAAATACAATTACATTTTAGTCAATGATGTACTATAATTATTGTCCACTAACCACTCCCTTAAACACACCCATTCGTACTTGGAAAGGGTGTGGTTCCAGCCGACTTACTTACCTCAATCCCAACACCAAAGCATTCATATTTTGTAGCCAATTCCAGTCTTGTCTCCAGATCGTCAATTAGTCGAATGTACTTGGAAAGAAACTACCAAAATACATTTTTAATATTAAAAAAAACAGGATTGATACACTAACATCTTCAGGAGCATGGAATTGTCGTTTCCCAATTATTCTTATTAATCTCTCTAGAGATATTGGAGACTTTAATTTACTTCCCAGTCCAAGTTTGACATGCCAGCCCTGAGAGAGAGTTATAATGCTGACTATAATATATATATACCTTGGGAGTTAGGAGTTTTTCTATAGATTCCCAGTCTTTCTTAGTACATAGAGAACCAACTAACACAACAAAATATTGTTTCTCTGGAATGTTAAAGTCCTTCTTAAAACCTTCAGGATTAACATCTGGAATCTGGAATAAAATACTATTATAACTCATTCACAATAAACACCCCCACACTTAATGGAGCATCATGCAGTGAATATTGTCACACTTAATGGAGTAATTATGTAGTGAACATCGTCATACTTAATGGAGTAATCATGTAGTGACACTCCCACACTCACCTGATCATTAAGATGAAATCGACAACAATAAAAAAGAGAAGTAATCAAAGTTGAGTCAAGTATCGGTACACCTTGGTATCTGTTGGCAACTGATGCAGGCTGAGCTGCTCGAACAGCCTAGAAAGAGAAATAAAATATTATTAATAATAATAAATCTAAAAGTTACCACATCAAACAATATGAGAGAATACTTAGACATAACTATATGTTGTCCATATCTATGACATACTATCTATTAATAACCTTTTTATATTACTCCTCCTTTATCCCTACCTCAATTTTTTGCTGCCTTTTCAACAAATTTCTATATTCCTCCACATATATCACTTCTTTCTCTAAAGTTGATCGATCTTTAAATAATCTAAGTATATTAGAGAAATATAATGTATTGTATAGTAGATATCTTACAGTTTGCAGGAGTCTAAAGCATTGATACGTGACGGTATGTTATCATTAGTTAGACATAGTTGGTACTGTAGCATCTGTTGAAAAGAGGGATAAATTGTTTAGTTAAGATATGATAGTTGTGATATCCAATAAAATAACTACAAAGACTTACAGCATAGCGTTGTTCACCAAGTACACTAAAACGAGAGAGAGAGAGAGAGAGAGAGAGAGAGAGAGAGAGAGAGAGAGAGAGAGAGAGAGAGAGAGAGAGAGAGAGAGAGAGAGAGAGAGAGAGAGAGAGTAAAAGAGAGACAAAAAGTTGTATAAATAAAGGCAAAAGACGTGGAATTTGGCAGTAAGTAGTACTATCATTACAATTTGTTATCTTAACAACAGTAGGAGTAATTTGTTACACATACTAGTACACAGCTTTTAATTGGTCCCAAGCTGAATTCTGTCTCAAAAAACTGCAATAATGTTGAGCAGCTATAGGATGGCCCAGTAGAAGAACTTCAAATAAACCTGAGAAGGTACTAAAGACTGAAATACAAACAAGAGTACATACTTTTACTGAGACTACTTCGTAAATAAAGTACAACTGTAATGATAGTATTACCATCGTGTGTGGAAATGGCCTCATTTAAAAGAGCACGTTTATTTTCTAAAGATTTGTACCATTCTAAAACATAAGGCTAAATTAAATAATAGATAGATAGTTGTCATGTGAAGGTCATGTGATAGTCACCTGATCACTCAATATCCGATTGATAGTTTCTTTGATAGTTGGTACTCTCCAAACTGCTTTCTAGAAATATGACTAACAAATAAAAGAAGTTTAAAAATAGTTAACTGACGTCTGGCTCCTCTGATAAAGTTGGTATTTCTGTAATTTCTGGTATTTCTAAAGCTAGACCAGCTGGACTAGTAGTAAAACGCTGACGATTAGCAGCTGCTAGATTAAGGAATGGAGAGAGAAAGAGAGATAAAGACTGGTAGCTGTCATAGTGAAGTCCTACATTCAGGTAAGTCATACACAGATGCTGAATAACTATGAGAGGGGGGATTAGGAGACAATGCACGAGGAGGAAGAGACACTGTAGGAGTCGCTACAATAGGTAAAAATGATTACATACATTTAAATGAATAATTGATAGATATTGTATAGAGTTACCTTTTGTGGGATCTGGTGTTTGTGAACGACCACGTATGACACCAATATTGACGCTACCTATATATAAAATAAAACAGGGACTATATTACAATTACTGACCCTGGACCATATCATTTCTTCTCTCTGATAAAACCGTGCCTCCAATTGTCTCTGTCATGTCTTCTAGCTTTATCTCTTGTACTTCTTTTTTCACTTTCCTAAAGAGACAAATTAATAAATCTGTTCTTTCTATTCATTTGTTAATATATCTGTCCATTTAATTATCTGTATATCCATCTGTCTGTATACCTGTCCATTGATCTACCTGTCTATCCATTGCTCTATTTGTCAATTTGTCTGTCTGTCTGTCCATCCATCCGTCTGTCTGTCTGTCTGTCTGTCTGTCCATCTGTCTGTCTGTCTGTCTGTCTGACTGTTTTTCCACTCATCCATTACTGTTTGTCCACTCATCCATTACATTTTCTTGTGAGCTTCAGCTCTCCATTGTTCCATCACATTGTCCATTTTTTCCATATCAAGAATGTTCATTGCATCCATGACTCCTTCATCAAAGTTGAAGAAATTATCAGATACTCGAAGACTGAAAACAAAATAGAAAATAAAATAAATACTTTAAAATATAAATAGCAATTTAAAATAATTTAGACTTGTGAAACCATGCAGTAGAGGAAAAATTGGCTTCGTGGAAGTAGGCAGACCCTGGGAAAAGTGGGAGGGGTAATGAGTAGTTTCATTCCCAGCCCTACTAAAGCAGGTATGGGAACAAGACTAGGTAATGGTTCACTGCTTTCGGCACAAAATATTCATAAAATGGCAATCTCAATTTAAATTTTAAAATATTAGATAATTAATACACTGTTTACAATCAACACAACCTAAATATGCAGAAATTTGGAACTTACTCCTTTCCTGGTGGAGAAAGCTTACTGCCGTCCAATTCCTCCAGCCACTTTGTGGCGTCATCAGACAGTCCCCGAGCCATAAGATAACCAGAAAGTATTGATAGAGACACCGATAAATTCTTTAGTAAATTTACAGTAGTGATAGAGTAGTATCATTTACTTTAGACAGCAGTGTCTCGAGTACCGGTATGCTGTACATTAATTGTAATTTAATACTATACTCAGACCCTATACCTTAAACATCGGAACCTAAATGTATTATTTTCACATTAAAGTATGGCCACTCTGGATATCAACATCTCTCGAGAGTACTACAAATAGGCGTGGTCTTTGAAGCCACACCTTAACAAAATCAACACACTGCGGAATGACTAGTAGGAGGAAAAAAAGGACCATTTCCCACAAGGCATCAGCACTAGAAGTAAGCTCAAGTAAGCCTAAAATTGCTGAATTATTCCCAGTTCTCTTTGTAGGAGACATTGCTAAATGAAGAAGAGAGAGCTGCTATACAAACCATTTATTCACCATTAGATCCTGATACAGAAGATCTAATTGAGCCAAATAGATGTTTTAAATGTAGAAGGACATGTTATAGTATTATCTGTAGCCGTGGAACAATCAGCATCATCATCATGTTTGTCATTTTTGTAGTTGGGGTTTCGTTGATTACTATAGGACATGTAGCAGAAAGACTGCTCCCCTCCAATGAAACTGATGAAAACAAAACTTATGAAACGATACGTTTTGCAGGGACTTTCTTTTTTTCTGGCGGTCTATTTGGTATCATTGGAGGACTTTCAAATGTTTTAGTTTTAATCATGCTATTCTATAAGCTACCCCTCTTATATGGGACAGGGTGAGTCAACTTAAATTGATGTTATTAAAGTCTTAATTATAATAGTTTATTGCAGGGGTAATATTGTCAATGTAGACAATTAAATAGTTCAGACCAACTGTTATTATTAATTCAAGACCAGCTGTTTTTATAAAAGAGTAGCCAATTTTGCTTTAATAAATATGATAATTATTATTGTATTATTTGTTATAATAGCACACTTCCAATAAAATAATAGTAATAAGAAGTTGAAACTGAAAGTTTAGTGTGTTATATAGAATAATAATATTATCAAACACTTTAACTAACATTTTTACTTTTCTAGAGTAATCCAACGACAACATGAACAAATAGGGGATGTCTTGCGTAAAATTGTTCTTCAAATGTTATTTGACAATGAACACTTAGAAAAGTATTTTACTGAACGAATCAATCGTTTCTCTGTAGAAACTAATGTCGTAGAATGCATCACTCGAGCATTGGACTCACATACAACTGAGCAAATTATTAATGATCATTTAAGTAGATTGTATGACCAACCTGAGTCATATTACTTGAATACGTTAGGAGTAAGTCAAAGTCGATTGAAACCAATGATAAAACCGGCAATCCTTTCACTCTGTGCTGAGACAGCTCCTTTTGTTTTAGGTCAATTCCAACAGAGACAAGTTGGAAAGGTAAAATAAAAATATTCAATGTCTGTAAAAGATTTTTTAGACTTACTGAGAACAAAGCGTAACAAAAATGCTAGCTTTATGCTTTTTGTTTCTTTTAAATAGACTGTATTTGTCTAGATGTTATCTTTTCTGCTAATATTATTTCATTAATAACAGTTTCAATGTTTAAATACACTAATGATTTACATTGTAGCAGTTATGATACTAAACAAAGCGAAACAATAATATTGAATATTACTTACAGTGACTAACAATACACCATTAAACTCCACTGAGTAATAACAGCTTTATTATATATAACATTAATAACTCTTAAAAGAAGTTTCAATATTAATTGCACAAGAACCATTATTAATAGTCAAAGATATTTGCAAAAGGAACCCTTCATCCTTTAATGTTATTGTTATTTAAAAAATTTCTATCCACATCATATATTCCATATTATCATTACATTTTAGAGTGCTATCTGTGTTCCTGAGATTCGTGAAGCAATGGACCGATATTTTCGTCATCGTATGCAGGATCTGACCAGTAAGAAAATATCAAAGCTCATGAAAGACATAATGCTAGTTCATTTAAGTGGTCTCATTGTATTTGGTAGTATAATAGGATGTTTGTTAGGTGTAGCTGCTCAAGTTTTCCGTGTTACTATTAATCCTGAAATGGCTTTTGAGATATAGATTTTAATGTTTATTTTTGGATTAATTTATTTACTTTATTGTGTGTTTGTTCAGTCTGACTGATTTCTAACTTTTTAATTATATTTAATGTCAAACCTCATGTTTTAAATTTAGAAAATAAACATGATTGTTTTCATAACGTTTTACATATACCATGAGAAGTAAATTATGAACAAGATTATAATTGTACATTTATTATATCAATAATATATGTTAATCCCATGAAAAATCTATGTCCTGAATAACATCAAAGAACTCGCTATCAATACTTGGCACAATAGAAACAGGAGTAGTACATTGTATACCACTGTTAGCTACCCTATATATGTTAGACTCATTACCAGTACACTTACTTTGATCTGAAGAAGAGGGACTATAAGAACACACGAAATCAATAGTTTCTAAGTCCTGGAAATCATCTTTGTCTGTCACATGAGACAATGCATTACTGCTAGTAATCTGTGAGATAATTTGAGATTTCAGAGTAGAAGCGACAGGTATTCCACTACTTGTTGTGAGTTCATTTGTAGAAGGTTTGTTGTTCAGTGAAGTAAGTGACTGAGTTGAATACAATGTTGGTTTGTGCATAGAGGAGGAGAGCTGAGGGCTAGTCAATCGTGATATTAATATGTCTTTTTCCCATTCATGATCACTGTCCTCATTCATCCAGTGAGTACAGTCCATTCTAGTGCTATCTGATGTATAGAATGATGAAGACAGTTGAGATGGTATTTCAGGGATCTCTTGTATGTTGGAAAAAGAACATTTAGCAGTAAGTAAACATTCTTCATCCTCATCATTGCTGAAGTCACTAATTTCCATCTCATCATAATGCCTCTCTCTGACAGCAGTAATGTGACAAGAACTAGATTCTTGTTTTGCATCATGGCTTTCATTTTGACCCAGTTCCATTTGAGTTAACTTGTCAAAATCATCTATTACTTGAGAGCATTGTGAGGTACCCAAACAGATACTACTGTGACTGGTAGTTGTAGATTGTGTGTCATCAAAATGACACGTATTCTCAACAAAGATTTGACTGACATCAGGTACATAGCCAGAGGGTTCAGCTAAACTTTCAAAGTCAGTTTCTTCTACTGGTAGTCTAGTTTTGAGTAGATGGCTTTGAACTGTATCTGTATATAATGAGGGTCTCTCTCTGTTATTTGATGTACAACGATGATCTCTTTCATTGCTACCATGTGTTGAATTTAAGATTGTTTCAGATTCTTGAGTTAAGCTACCTGGAGGTTGTACATTGTGTCCTTCAGAAATTGCTAATTCAAGTTCTGGAGTAGTAGGTTCCTTTAGTGGATGAACAAATAGTGTATAGAAAATATATGGAATTAAAGAAGACATACCTCAGGGGCTTTGTTGGTAGACGTTGAGGTGTTACTTCCAATATTTAAGCTCTTTTCAGCTATTGAGCTCAGCTTTGTTAGCATTTGTTTCTGTACTTCATCTACTGACTGTGTTTGCATAACTTGTATGCATTGCTGTTTGAATCTTTTGTTGGTTGAGTGTTTAATGATATCACTGACTGCTTCCGTCAATGGTGGAAGAGAAGAAATGACTGAAGAGCTAAGCTAAAGTAATTGAGCATTATAAATTTGTAATTATTATTTAATTTACCTTTAAGAAAGATCCATAGTTACAAAACATTTTATTTAAAGCAGAGTGAAATATCTTTTGGAATTTCTTTGATTCAGTAGATATAAGGGAACTGAACTCATTTCTTAAGGTTGTACTGACACTTAGATCATGCTCCCATTGTTGTTGTATGTGTCTCAATGATTGGTCTCTGTCTATTTCAAAGAAAAGAAAAATCTGTATAGGAAATGAAGCAATCTTTATGAATAATACTACAAATATGTAATACCTGTAGTATTCTATCTCTTTTAAACTTTGATATTCTCTTTGTCTTAAGTTGAAAAGCAAATGTAGGTGTATGAAGAGACAGCTCTGCAATACAAGTCCATTACAAGTGATTTACTAGACTTGATGTACCTCCATTTCGTGGGACTCTGTTACTGAGCAATTTCAGCGGTGCTCCTATATTGATGCCATAATTATCCCAGACAGCTAAGTCATTAAGATTAAAATTAGCTTGTGATTCACTGTGTAGTAAAGGGATTCTCCCCGGACCAAACACGCTGATCTAGAGTGTGAAGTTTATACATCTAATACATACAATATAAACACATTATATAATAATTTACATTGAGTGTACTACATATATGATCAGCTGGAACTTTCTTTCCTTTGGTGAGTCGTAGATGAGGCAAAACAGCAACACAACAATACATTTTAAGGGGAATAGATGACAACTCTTTGAAAATGTATTCTGGAATGGTACAGGAGATACCTCTGAAAATCTTTAGTTTAGCTTGAAGTGTGGGAACAGATCTAGGAATGAAAATATAGTGAATTAATTTTAATATTGAGCATTAATTTTTATTATTCAAAATATAACAGATTAATGTATTAATTTACTTTGTGTCCAAGTAATGTTCTATTGTTGATAACAGACGAAATGGACTTGTGTGAACAGAGAGAGAAGGTTCTCTCTCAAAGACATATTGTATAGGACTGTCTGTTAGAGTCGACTTGACTTGAAGTGATATACAAACCTTATGAAAAATAAATTTTGAAATCAAAATAGTTTTGATCCATTGATGGTTGTCCATCTATCTATCTATTTATTTGTCCATCAACCTATTCACCCATCCTCTGTCTATCTGTCCATCCATCCTTTCATCCATCCATATTTTTAACCTCTGGATTGATAAGATGGAAAAGATGTAATTGTTCGTATAAAAAATGAGCTAAACTTCCACTAGTATCTTTCAATATTGGAACCTAATTTAGTCTGAGGACATTAATAACCTCAATATTCCATACCTGTTTCATTTCTAATAATAATTCAGGTAACTCTAATGGTCTGAGGACAGTCGAGTCTCTAATACAATTCTCTTGCTCAGACCTCATCATACCTAGAGTTGTCTCATAGACTATTACTGTAGTATAAATACCAATCTGCCTGCACCATAACTTTATTGAACAAGAATCAGAGAGTTTATGAAGAGAGTGATGAACTAGGAGACATGTTAAAATGATGGATCTTAGCATATAAACATACTTAAATGATTTAGAAATTTCTTTCCATCTAAGAAGTACGAACCTAATCCTGAGATACCAACTATTTAAAATAATGGAACAAACAATAGATATTGTAACAATATTTATTCGGACATATGTCTGTCAATCCATCCGTTCATTCATACATCCATTTGTCCATTCAAGCACATATAATGCATTCATTCACAAACCTTGTACATCAACTAGACACTGCTCCCTAATATTTATTCTAACAAACACATCTTGTTTCATAACATGATGTAGTCGTACACGGTATATATCTTGAAATAGCATCAAGGCACTCACTACCTGATCAAGTAATCATATGTTTAAGGTCAAGATATCATAACTATAGTATCGAATATATTATAAGTAATTGAACCTCTATACAGGCGTATTCCATAAGGATAATTCACACACGTGTCTTCCAGTCCTCTTGCTGTTTTTTCGTTTCTATAGTAACATAGGATAACTCACGTGATATCATGACGTGCGTGTTCGTAGAAGAGAACAACAATAAGTGAAGAGAGAGAGGTCTGTGTGTCTGCTCTTAGTCCACGACGTGAAGCTACCTCAAGTCTCCCTAACTTTCCTATATACTTTAGAAAGGATCTGGACTAACTGTGATTTGTTAAAAGTGATTGGAGTCAATCTTTATTGATTGATTCGACTACACACCAGTCTTCTAAAACCAGAGAATCTGAGAGATCTCTTTGACATTCAACTGAGGAGAAATGGTGAGTTCATTGTTGTCTTCTGACTCTAAGTTAGTTTATCCTTAGATAGTTCACAATTTAATATATCTCTTTTTCCTTTACCTTAGGCTGCCAATGATGAACCACCCTTCCTTAATGTTGGTACTGAAGTCAGTGCCAAGTATCGTGGAGCCTTCTGTGAGGCTACTATCAAGATAGCTAAAAAGCTTGTTAAATGCAAGGTTAGCTGATGTCTTGTTATATAAATTGTTTTCTTGAATTTGTTGTTATATTCTATAACTTGTACATATACAATAACCTTGATATTAAGTATAGATGGAAGTTTAGTACTTACTATAGTAACCTAGGATAGCTACCATTAGTTCTGGCTTACGAAAGATCCATTAGTAAGCTCTAGACTAGTAAACATCAGTATTTACCATAGTGACCTAGGATAGCTACCATTAGTAAGCTCTAGACTAGTAAACATCAGTATTTACCACAGTGACCTAGGATAGCTACCATTAGTAAGCTCTAGACTAGTAAACATCAGTATTTACCACAGTGACCTAGGATAGCTACCATTAGTAAGTTCTAGACTAGTGAACATCAATACTTACTACAGTGACCTAAGATAGCTACCATTAGTAAGCTCTAGACTAGTAAACATCAGTAGAATAGCTACCATTAGTAAGCTCTAGACTAGTAAACATCAGTATTTACCACAGTGACCTAGGATAGCTACCATTAGTAAGCTCTAGACTAGTGAACATCAGTACTTACCACAGTGACCTAGGATAGCTACCATTAGTAAGCTCTAGACTAGTAAACATCATTACTTACCACAGTGACTAAGGATAGCTACCAGTAGTAATGCCACTCTCCCAATACAATTCTAACACAGGCTATACTAATTGTACTGTCTTAAATAGATCATCTTTGTGTGCTTTTTTTGGCTTAAAATAATAGCTTGACCTTATCATATCACCAGTACACTATTAATGTTAGTGTTGTGTTCATTACCTGTACTAACAATGTTATTTGACATAAACATAATTACCAATACTATAGACAGAGTGTATACAATATATCACAGATTTGATGATAGTTTGCTTGACCTTTTGGGTAGAGTAAACATTAAAAATCCTAACCATTGATAGTGTGACATCTAATAATATGTTTACAATGATGTAATTGAGCTATGTCTATATTGCTGGATAATTGTGTCAAACTTGATTTGTATTTTAAATATCTCTCCCTCCCTCCCTCTCTCCTAGTTATCATACGCTAAAGGTCATACAGAAACTGTCCCTAATGATGTCATTAAAGGTCCCTTAAAGGTATTATACCTAATTCTACTACTCTACACACATACTCACCTAACGATATTATGCAATAATTGGTTTGTGAACTGGTTGAACAATTTGTAGTATATTACAAGTTTCTATTAGGAAGTACAATTGAAATTAATGAGTAGTAATATTTAGAAACCTTTAGAACAAAAAGTTGTAAATATGTGATGCAAACATTATAATAAGATACAATGTAATGAGCATAGTACATTACTGTACAAGCATATATAATACACACACAGTGACTCATATACTGTATACTTGTGGTCATTAATATAACAACTTGACGCCTCTTTCAGCTATTGTAATGCTCAAGTCAGATACATATCACTATTGTTGTTGCTCTTTGTAGATCGGTGCTAATGTTGAAGTACGACAAAATGATGGTCAGTACTTGCCTGCTACCATTGTCAAACTAACTGATGCCAGCACATACACTGTTGGTAGGTTATTTATAGAATAACCTCTATTGAGTACAGTAGAGGAGTTTATATGTAGTGATAGAGAATAGCAATATTGTAGTAGGTACAATATGTGACAACTTGACATTTAAGTATTAT
This sequence comes from Xestospongia bergquistia, assembly GCA_963965975.1. Taxonomy (NCBI): domain Eukaryota; kingdom Metazoa; phylum Porifera; class Demospongiae; order Haplosclerida; family Petrosiidae; genus Xestospongia; species Xestospongia bergquistia. The sequence goes on from OZ014418.1 coordinate 6,902,993, forward strand.
ATAATGCTTATTATATTACATATACACACACATGATACGGTAATTACATTTAATTACATCTACTCACTTGTCCTGTTAACACATGTACATGTATGAAGGTATCTAGTTGTATTTAACTGACTGTCATTCCTGTGGGATCATGAATCATGTAACAGCACAGCTCTCCCTTGTGTTCAAATGATCTTGTTTAGTAGCAGGTGTATCATAATGTAATAGTGACAGACTAATACAGTTTTTATAATGACAATTATATACACTGTAGTAGAGTAAAACATGACCTGTGGCAGTCTAAATAGTTAATGTAAATTTTGCGTTTTGATAAACTTTTGTTTGAAATAGGAACATCAATATAGTACTAGTACTCACTTCTCATATCTTTCTCTCTCCCTCCCTCTCTCTCCAGTCTTTGACGATGGTGATGAACGTACTCTAAAGAGATCTTCACTTTGTCTTAAAGGAGGTAGACATTATTCTGAGAGTGAATCATTAGATCAAATGCCACTTACTGATCCTGAGAACTTTGGCACTCCAGTACATTACCAGGTACAAACTACTTCATGTAAATGGTACTTGTATCACTTCCTCATGTGGCTTATAAATAATAAATTTCAATCAATCACATTTTCTTTGTGTACAGTCAATTTAATTATTTAATCTAAACTCTATAAGTCACTTTACAATACAAAATGGCTACAAAACACAGTCCAATTACTACATTACACTGACTTCATATGACATTCTGTTATGAGTCACATTCCAACTAGTAGTCAATAAGAAATGTCCAGGTGTGTGAGGTTTGGTATGACTGATATTAGGCTATTAGTCTCAGTACTGGTATACTTTATGTATAGATTAGTTATAAGTGTGTTTTCAGTAAGCATTGGGTTGGTAATTGGTGGTAAACCTATATATGGTTATATCTTTCACAATAGAAGCCATGCTTGGACTATTATGTGTGTGTTTTGGATTGTAGTTGTACTACAAATGTATATACTATATAGTATACTGAAGCTGTATAATCTCTCTCTCTCTCTCTCTCTCTAGACCAAGAGAGGAACTCGACGAAGACGTCATCCCAGTCAATCAAGCTCTCCTGAGGCAGAAGGTCCCTCACCATCTAAAAAGCCAGCCCCTACTTTAACTGCTACAGTTACTTCTGCTTCCACCATCAAAACTGTTGTTAATCCTTACTCTTCAGAGTTCCCTGTTGGACGAGTCAGTAATACTTTGTATATTTTTGTATACTATATAATAGTAATAATATCTGATGTTGTTTTAATCTACACATAGAGCTTGTTGTCAAGTTGTCAGTTAAAATAATAAAAGAATCCAAATTGACATAGTTTTTCCTTTTTTAGTGTGTTTTCTTGGAAAATGATAGAAGGCGTTCCTGTTGGTTGCCAGCTGTGGTAAGTTTCTGAAATCAATTATATATCATTTGTACTATAGATCTGTCCTCATAACATTAGTACCTGTCCTCATAATAATTATAATACCTGTCCTCATAATAATTATAGTACCTGTCCTCATAATGATAGTACCTGTCTGCATAATTATAGTACCTGTCCTCATAATGGTAGTACCTGTCCTTATAATGATAGTACCTGTCCTTATAATAATAGTACATGTCCTCATAATGATAGTACCTGTCCTCATAATGGTAGTACCTGTCCTTATAATGATAGTACCTGTCCTTATAATAATAGTACATGTCCTCATAATGATAGTACATGTCCTTATAATGATAGTACCTGTCCACATAATGATAGTACCTGTCCTCATAATTATAGTACCTGTCCTCATAATGATAGTACCTGCCCTCATAACATTAGTACCTGTCCTCATAATGATAGTACCTGTCCTCATAATTATAGTACCTGTCCTCATAATGATAGTACCTGTCCTCATAATGATAGTACCTGTCCTCATAATTATAGTACTAGTCATAATAACATTAGTATTTATAGTTATATTTTTAAGACCTTCATTTAGTTATCGTTATTATTAATATATTTGTATATATAGGTTGTTCCAGCTCATTATGTAATGGATGAGTCAGAAGTCATTGAAGATACAATTTGTATCAGATCATTTAAAGATGGAAGATTGTAAGCTATAATAAATGAATGGATGGATGGATAGATGGATGGATGGATGGACAGATGGATGGATGGATGGATAGATAGATGAATGAATGGATGGATAGATAGATGAATGGATGCATGGATGAATGGATGGATGGAGGGATAGATAGATGGATAGATAAATAGATGAATAGATAGATAGATGAATGGATGGACATCTAATTGATCTCTATGATGTCTATTTTTCAGTTTTGCTGCTAAAGCTAGTGAACTCCATGCGTTTGCTCCTGACAAAGAGCCTCTTTCTAGTATGTTAGAAGGAGAGATTCAACCTATGTATATGTGTAAACCAGGTACATTAAACTATTAGTACACTTCATTGTCAATATGACTGCTGTATATAAATGACAATATATTATATCTATGTATGTGTATGTGTTATTGACAATATATTATATATTATGTGTGTGTGTTATCTAGCAATTGAGAAAGCCATGGCTTATCTGGATACAGGAGAACTTCCTTGGGATATGGAATTATTTGAATCTAAAGAGGTACTTCTGAGGATGGAGACTTTCCTTCTCTAGTGTGTGTGTGTTATTTTAGTTATCTTTGTAGTTTTCTAGTGCCAGTGGTGGAGAACAAGATGACAATGAAATGACTGACAAACAAAAAGCTGATATGGATAGTTTTTATGAGAGATTAAAGAAATTTCAGGATGAAAAAGGTAAGAATCAAGATAGTCTGTTAAACCACCACACTTAGTACAAACTATGATAATGACTTACTTAGTTAAAATATTTTATGTAAAGTTGCTAAATAGTCCTAAAATAAAATAATCGTCATTTCTTATAATCATAGAATGTGTTTGTGTGTGTGTTGGCTTGGTTGCCAAAACAAACTTATTTTATTTGTTGTTCATTCCTATAGGTATTGTCTCTCATAGACAGCCTTCTCTTGCTCAACGTGATCTCGATCTATACAAGTTATATCGTCTTGTGAGAGAAAATGGAGGAATGGAAAAAGTCACACAAGAATTAAAATGGCAGTCCTTGTATCTACAAATGAGTATGCCAGAATTACCTAACTCTTCTTATCTGATCAAGCAAGCTTATAAACGGTAGGTTATTTATTTTGAATATTCTTGCTTTAAAATCATTATTGATGATGGATCTCTCTCTCTCTCTCACACACACACACACACACACCCTCTCAGACATCTAAATGCATTTGAAATATATGAAAAAGCCAAAGAAGAGGGTAAACCCCTTCCAATTAAGAACTCTCGTAAACGTCTTGCAGCACAAGACAGCAATGAAGACCTGGAGAAGACAGAAACAAAACAAAGCAAGCAAGAAAAACAAGATAGGCAAGAAAAACTGGACAAACCTGAAAAACAAGCCAAGCCAAACTTGGTGCCTCAAGCAAGTAGTGTTAGTCAAAAATCTGACCAGACCATTGAATCAGATAGTGACACAGCAGTTTCTCAAGCTGATAGTAGTACTGCTGTTGTATTGGAAGAGATCAAAGAGCAGTCAAATGGTGAGGGAGAAGATGGAGGTGATAAAGGGAAGTTAAAGATTGCTGACGGTGATAAAATTAAAGTTGGTGATCGCATCAGTGTTTGGTATGGACGTGGGAAAACATTGCAGACTTATGAAGCTAAAGTAAGTGAATGACTGGTCATCCATTTTTCAATTATATTTCCATCTTTAAGTGAATCATCCATCTTATTATTTATTTATTTATCAATCCACTCTTCTAACCATTTATCAATCCACTGTCATCCATTTTGTTTAGTATACTATATATACATATAGATATTGGAGATTGATGAATCTAGTCCAGATCACATAATGTATTACGTTCACTATAATGGATGGAACACCAGGTACAGACCCAATAGCCACACCCACATATGTATGTAGGCATATCCCTCCTGATAACATCCTGACCATCGTCAGTAAAGTATAGAGAAATGTATTATGTCATTATCTATGTACAAGATCTGTGTGACTTAATTAAATGTACTTATATATAGATACGATGAATGGATTGAAGGAGAGAGAATAGCCGGAAAGACAACCAGTCCTAGCAAGGGCTCTGGAAGACCTTCATACACTAAAGTCAGTGACGTACAAGTTCTTTGTAATATATTATTAATAAACTATTAGTTGCACTTTGTTGATTGAACAATATTTCATTTTATATTTTTATGATTTTTCTCTTTAGAAAAAAAACGCTAAGCTAAAAACAATAGGTAAAAACAAGAATGGAGGAACTAGATCAGAATCACCAGGAACAAAAGTGGATCCTATAACCACACCCATATCTACATCTACCACACCCACTAATACTGAAACAGCGAGTTATACTAGACCACCAAAAGGATCTACAGGTAATTAAACATGTACAATTTAAAATTTACGCATTTATTAATAAAATTTTGTGATCATGTGATTTGTTATTTATAGGAAAATCTACTCGGAGAAGAAGAACATCAAGTGCAACTGAAACAAGCAGTAATAGTGGTATGGACAGACAAACAGACAGACAGATGGATGGGCATATCAATTGATGGATATCTGATGGATAGGTTGATGGATATATGATTGATCCACAAATAGATAATAATTCCTTTGAAAAACTTGTGTTCTTTCTCCCTCAGATGTTGCTCATTCCCCAGTTTCAAACGCATTAACATCTTCCACATCATTTTCTCAGACAAAACATTCTTCCATACCAACTGCTCTCACTTCTCCTCTTCCTTGCTCTCCTAACTCTCGAGTACCGCCCATTCTTTCCCCTGACGGCAGCTATGATACTCTTCCCCTCAAGGCTCAGCCTGAGAGTACTCATAGTTCTGATGCTATGAGTTCTGAGGACGATCAAAGTTTTGACGTGAAAAAAGAAGAAAATTCTAATTGGTTTGAGACAGAGTCCGATACTATCAGTTTAAAAGAACCTTCTGAAACTGGTATTACCACTGAAACAGGAATGGATATAGAAGAGGAGGAGCTTGTAGCTAAGCAACCAGTTTCTCAAAATACGCCTCCTATGCAAGAAATGTCTGCTTTACCTACTCAAACTGACTTCACAGATATGGAATCTTCCACAATCTCTTTATCATCAACCACAATTGATCCCAGTTCCTCGGCCACTAATACCTTCTCACTGTTTGAGATCCCTTCTACTCCAGCCATATCAACATCAGCTGAGACTACTCAGCCTTCTTCTCCTCGTATGAATAATTCAGATGGTAGTCCAGTCAGTTTGGCTGTGAGTAGTCCTGAAAGCGACCATGAAATAACCTTTGTTTCTGAGGAAAAACCTACTCCATTATCTTCTAATCAGAGGAATCACGGTACGCCTAATAAAAGAAGAGGACATGATTCTGGAGTAGAGAATAGCAGTGAAAGTGATGGAGCACCAGAGGCAAAGAGAGCAGCAAGAAATGACTTGGATTTCTCTATTGATATGAGTAAGCCCCTAATTAATTAATACAGAAGTGATAAGACCTTACTAATTACTAAATTCGTTATAAGTAATACGTGCAATTGAAATTAGGCTTGTGCCCCCTAGTTACTATAGCCAGCAGTGTCAAGATCCTTTACTGATACAATGTAATAATAATAATGCTTGTTCCTAGGTATCTATCCTGATCTCTCATCCTCTGATCGTATTGCTTTAATTCAAGAACGTATGAAGGCCATACAGAAAAGATATATGGAATTGAAAGCAGAGGTCACCTATTTGGATCGTAAAAGACGTCGAGCAAGAAGAAAAGAGAGAGAAGGTATACAATAAACCTACCTTGTCTTGGTTTATGTAATGTGAAAGCAATGATGTGTAATTTTATCTATTATCTTACATAATGTTTCTCTCTCTCAGTTGCTAGACTGCTTGCCACACAACAAGACAATTTGGAATCTACATCGCCCTCACTATCAGCCACACCCCTTAATGCTGAAATGTCATCTGAAACAATCCAACACATCTCAACCCACGAATCTCACTAAACCAGTAAATCCAGTTCCATTCCCTCCCATCCCTTTGTGTTATTGTACGGGGGTTGTATTTATCTTTTTGCTATCTTTTCTATAAGTTTTCTTTAGGTCTGTAACAATTTGCAATAAATTTCCTATTTTTTACTATAAACCATTTAAAAAATTTTTAAGTGGGAATAGATTTATTGAAAAATTATTGTCTCCCTTTCATTTTTGATATATTATATATATTATACATATGATGTATAAAGGTATTGTTTTGTCTCATGATGTTAACTTTATAAAATCTTTCTAAGTCAACAAATTATTTGTCTTGATTTTTGAATACAAATACTTGACAAATCAATGCTAGTGAATATATGGTAAGAATAGAATCATCACAAATTGTGGATTAAGTTAGAGGTTTAGCTCCTGTTGACCTAAAAAGATCGTGTGTACTAGTAAAATGAGCACTTGCCAATGAAACAACTCAAGATTTTAACTTCAAACAATCCAACTAATGTAATAGGTATGATAAGACAGTACTGCAATACTCTAGAAGAATGTGGTAAGTGTTCTGGTCATATAGGGCACTAACTCATCAGAACAGTACATTTTAATGTCCTTTAATTGTTTCTACATTTTTTGTCATTTGTTAGTCCTCCACATTGTGTTATGTATACATTTTCAATCAATAATCCGCTAATATTATAGAAACCAAAAGCACCAGATACATAACTATTATTATGGTGTCTACAAGTAATAGTTGCAGGAGTTTCTGATGTATTATGTAAGGTAATATTTGATGTGTTACTAACCAGACAAAAGGAACTTTGTTTGACAGTGTTACTAGCAGTGCATTAGCAAAAACAACAATTAAAAGATTTATTAGCAGTAATTCACTCATCTATTATCCAGCATAAAAATTTAACTATATATAATGTCAATTAGTTCAATAAAGGACTGTTTTCTTTAGGATCATCAATATTAGGGCCATTCAAATGTTTATAATTGCTCTCCCTAAATTACAAAGAATATATCAGGATAACTAAAATGTCTGAAATACAGGAGCTAACTAACAAACCTGTTAAAGAATCTCTTCTTTATATCATCAATGCTATCAAATTATAAGAAAGTATTAAAAATTAATAAGTAAGTTAATCTAACTAGATTTCCTGACATCTGTTGTAGTGTATGTAGCAAAGTGATGTCAATTAATTAATATGTAAATACCTTATATTATATAGTAAGATTGCAGGAACTATTAATACAATGCCTCCTATACTGAAATAGGTCAAGCTATCAGCATGAGGCTCCCAAAAAAAGTTGCCACATTTGTCAGTGTTATAGACACTCCAGAAGAGAGCTCCAAGAGGCGTGACAAGAGACTAGAAAAATGGATATAAGAGATGACACTTCATGAAGAAAATATTGTCAGTGTAGCTATATTATTACACCAACAGAAATAATGAAATTACATTGTTCAGTATACTAATATTTTGTTACCTGTACAATTGCCAAATAAGTAGCCCCTTCTGCATATCTTAACAACAATCCTCCACCAATGTAGGCCAATGTGTACATAAAGACAAAAGAGAAACCACGAAGACCTGGTACATAATCACAAGTATCTTGTCCAAATAAACATTTCAAGGAAAACCAATAGCTACATAAATGGGTAAAGAAGAGATGATAAGATCATCCATTGTTCATTGTTGCATCAGCTGTAGTGTTATCATCCAGCACAGGATGCTAGGTGATGCAATATGATAGACTACTTAATGATAATACTACGGCTTAGATGATGAAATCTACTACAGTATTCTTTAGTATGTAGATGCATTGTTACTTTTCTCCAAAGTCATGGATATTGTCAGCATATCCAAATATAGGTATGACATCCAACCAAAAGAATATCATGACAGTAATGAATTGATAGAGTGAGGTCCAAAAAAGAAGATAGAAGAGATTCACTTTACGTGTGTCTTTGAGACTCATCTCTTCAAATACATTCATGAGTGTGGCTGGAACCTAAATTTAAGATTGAAAAAGTAATGTGATTGTAAATTGAGAGGCTCTTACAAATCCTAGCATAAAACATAATGGCCACAGAATTCTCTTAATAGTAGATTGCCTTAGCCAATCCTGTTTGTCATCAGCACTGTCTTTATCCAATCCAGTTATAACTGGAATCAAAGAGAGGATAAGACCAAGGAGTACAACTCCAGCCGCAATGACTTTCAGCACTGTCGGCTTCTTTCGTAAGATGATAACCCTGTCCGTATATAACAGTAATGATCGATATGCAACAGAATGTGGTTAAAGATAGTAAAGTGCGTAACCATTTAAGATTTGCTTAAATGACATAATACATGCATAATATTACATAGAAAAAGATAACATATTATAATGTTAATGTTCCTTACCTAAATAAAATAGTTAATGGAATAACAATATTTCCAAGTATAGCTTGCAAGAAAGGAGCAGTTCTACTTGGTGAAGCAGCAAATACCACTAATACACCATTAAATGCATCACACACACCAATTAACATCAGCTGCCACTGAGGGAAACCCACACTTTGTTTGATACTCTCAAATCTGACCACAGTCGCTATAAGAGTGAGAACACCAAAGATAATGACAAAGACAAAAGATCCAAAACTTAGAATAAAGTAACTGTCCATATTTCCTTCTGTGTTGTTGCCACGGTGAGTTGAACAATTTGAGGAGGCAGCATTAGCCCACAGAGGCAAACTGACATTTTCTCCAACCTGGCCTACAACTGCCAGGAATGCAAAGAAGATATTGAGCAGAATGAGGGTGACCTTGGGATGTCTCTTTAGGAGGTCTATAGAATCCATCTTTTGATGCACAGTGTTTGCAGACTCTCAGAGCAGCTTGTACAGGTGGAGATTTATAACAACTTGAAGTCTGATGAAATGGGAGACCGTGAGACAATGAGCCACGCCTATAGAAGCTGTTGCTATTAATAAATATTCATAACTTGGATAGAGGATACTAATATTCATACCTATATTACTATTATTTTTACAACTGGTGTTATTAGCACTTTCCAATTTCATTTCAATACTGTCGGAATATATATTTTTCTAATTATTATATATAATGTCTGGCTACCATATTACTCATGAATAACTGGGCAGTAGACTAATCTTGAGTGTTACTCATCAGTAAGGAAGTGTCTAGAGTGCCTGTAGAGGAATGCTATGCTTTAATGTGAAATTAATGCATTTAGGTGGTTCTGATGATGAAAGTGTATGACTAGGGTATTGTATTAAATTCTCATTAAAATACAGCATTCTAGACACTGTCTATCAGTAATAGACATGTATTTGATTCTCTTCCATGAATACAGGAAGTTTAGTATAGATAGTTACTACACTAATGCTACAATATTATTATGTTCATGTTAATGGTCTGGGTTGAGATCAATTGATAAATAGTCCATCATACTTTGCTGTATATTATGATACTAAATCAATTAACAATACACGGTATATATTATGATATTAACAATACATGGTATGTATTATGATACTAAATCAATTAACAATACATGGTATGGATTATGATGCTAAATCGATTAACAATACATGGTAAGTATTATGATACTAAATCTATTAACAATACATGGTATGGATTATGATACTAAATCTATTAACAATACATGGTATGGATTATGATACTAAATCTATTAACAATACATGGATGTATTACAGACTTCCTGCAAAACAGTTATATCATTTTGTGGTCTAAGTATATAGAGGAAATACTTATGACTTATCTGATGATAATCAAACTAACAATGAGGGTCTATAAAAGCAGAAAACATATAAAAATATTCAACAACCACAAGGTAATTGTTCTAATAGCACATGAAATAAAAAGAAATTATTATTCAGAGTATGAGGTCTTTTGATGTAACGGCTTCTTTAAACAGTGGTATTTCGGGGAATAAACCTTATCTTAAGTGGAACTCCTGGCCTTGAAAATAGTTTTTCATGTCTTGTTAGTCTAGTAGTAGGAGGATCATCACACTCCATAATATATTGACGGCATATCTAAGTGTTTGATATAATAGCAAATATTGTTATAATTAAACTATAAAAAGTATATATTTATACTATGTACCTCAGTTAACAGGATTTTCATTTCTATTTCAGCAAATCTTCGACCTTATATGACTTAATAAAGAAAGATCAAAAACTTATTAACTTACCCCAACATCCTCTTGGTCCAACACCAAAAGGAAGTACAGAAAATGGATGAATGTCATCTCTTTCCCATCGATCTGGATCAAAGGTCTGAGGCTCTTTGAAATATTTCTCATTATTCCCAACAACATATGATGAATAAAATAAAGTTGTCTGAAGATGAAAGAACACACAAAGTAATGATATAGTAAAATAATATGTAAAATGATAGTCTGTTCTTAACCAAAGAATGTATTATCAAAGCTGTTGTTCCAGTCCGGTAATTTCCATGAAGTCATTTGTCATGAGTTATCAATAAATTTGGCAGCTATGCCCATTCCCACATAGACATTATTAATAAAATAGGGATAATGTAAAATTTTATTATTAGTTGTATTGACCTAAAAATTCTTTCTTTGCTTACTTGTGCTGGAATAGTGTATCCCATTATTTCCACGTCTTTTGGTAATGTTCTTACATGATGTGGACTGGGGGCATTGACTCTGAAATTAAGGGAAGCAACATGACAGCAGACACAGACAAATGATCAAAGGATAGCAGATCATCAAATTAACACAACTCCCCATAAACATAATAGTGAGGTTGATTTAACCTGTGACCAGTTTGTTTTGATAGTGTAACCTCCAATATAAATTTCATGCTTAAATGATTGTTGTTTACTATACCTTTGCGTTTCTTTAATAATGTTCATGAGATAGGGCATCTTCTGTAAGGACTGACCATCAGCCTCACCTGTCTCTCCTAATACAGACACTACCTGATCTCGCAACTTCTCTTGTACTTTGTGATGTTTAGATAACTCATACAGCATAAAACTAGTGTTATTGGATGTCTACAAAGAGAAGACACATAACTTCGATAATTATAACTATTTAAGTGTTATTTACAGTGTCAACACTACTTCCAAACATGAATATAGCAGACATAATGACTTCTTTCTCACTCATCTGACCATCATGAAGTAACTGCTCAACGAAACTCTGTCCAATACTTGACTCCTGGAATCCATTAGACATTTTAGTCAGGTATTTGTCGATATATTTTTGGCCAATTCCATATAGATCATCAGTGGCTTTGTCAAGATTTCGTACAAGTTTTGTTGGAAAGATTTTAAAGAATGGAAGAGCTATCATAAAATCGTCAATAGAAGAAATGAGACTTTTTATTCCTTCTTGAAATCTCTGTGTCTCCTTAGTGTCCTCATTTTGTGTTAAGTCTAATTCAGCACCAAGTATAAAGTAAGCTGAAGCTATAAATATGTGAAACCATACTCATGTTTAATAGATCATGAAAACTACCTTCCATGCTCCAGTTACAAATTAAAGGATGAAGGTCATTAATGCAATTGTCTTTGTTAGAGGCTTCTCTAATGTTGTGAAGTAGACGTTGAGTAGCTTGTATGAAGCCAGGTATGTAGGTATGAACATTTTCAAGGGTTGCCTGCTTGCCGTGTTTGGATCGAACATCTCTCCAATCTTTTCCAGTTCTGTGTAAACATGTAATAGTATAACTTATTTCCTGTGACCTTGGCAATAATACTATGTATATAATGTTGTACTATACTACAAAAGTAATACTAACTAAATGGTATATAGGAAGCCTGATCCCATGTGTATATTGATTCTGTTTTGTGGTTACAATCACCAGCCAGGTTCACTTATTACTATAGGTCAAATACCATTAGTTGTTAACGTTTGGTATGTCTATATAGATTTAGTAGGCTATTAGTAAATTATATGGGCTATATTTTTGTATCATTAAATGGAAAAGTGAATTGTTGAATAGAAACATTGATGCATTGGGTATCACATGCTGCGATACTTTCTAGATGTCAGTCTGTCCATTCCTCTATCTTTTCATTCATTTTATCTATCCGTTAATTGTATGCATCCATCTATCTTATTGTCTCACAAGAAAACAAAGGGTACAGGAAGGTTCTTTTTCCCATAAAACCACTGGAAATTAGCTGGAGCTGTATGTGTCCTCGTAGGACAAAGGCCTTCACTTCGATAGACTGACTCCATGGCATCTGGGTCTGCAAAACATACTATGTTTTTACCTACAAAATCAGATTATAGAAAGTAAATATAGAAATTTGGATTGTTGGATGCAAAAAACAAATTTAATGAAACTGCTGCAAACAAAATAATAATATTGTGATATGAAACAAAATAATAACTGTTCACTAATTGTTATAATGTAACAAACCTGGTAATTGGAGTTTGAAAATGGGTCCCAGCTCATCAAAGTACTTCTTATAAAGCTCACTCAAATTTCCTTGACGTTGCCTTATCTGCAGATAGTGACCCAGAAAAGGAAGAGCTCCCGATGGACTAGGAATGTCCTGCAATGTTCTTGTCGTACCAGTAACAGCTATTGTAGTGAGGGCTTTGAGGGCACCACTTTTAGCAGCTTGGTTGAGTTTGAGCATCTTTTCCTGGTTAGAAGTGTGTTGTGTAGCTCAGTGTTTGTTTTTATAGTACCAAAGTTCCATTGTGTCATAATACGCACGTGTCTTGAAATGACCGGAAGTAGTGACTTCCTGTGTAAATTGACTTCCTGTTGATGTATTTATAGGATGTAGCTATTAGCCACACCCTATATTTTCAAAGCAAAACAATCAAGATGTTCTTTTTGCTTATGGTTTTGCTGTCTCCACCTTTCTTTGCAATAGGTCTATGTCCCGCCTCCTTCTCACTTAATTGTGCTTGTAATTCTCAGCAGACTCAGATTGCTTGCAATGGAATAAACATATCTACAGTAATAAACAATATAAAGTTTGAAGGACTGCTAGGCACTGTACAAGATTTGTAAGTAATTTTCGATGCAACCTCAACATTTAAATGCACTTTTCCTCTCCCAGAGATATTAGGAATTTTGGTGAAACTATTCTGCTTACTGGTTTCATTCAAGAGTTTTCTATGTTAACAAGTTTGTAAGTAACAATGATAAGTTCATTGATCTCTCATTGATCACAATGATCTTGTTGATCACAATGATCTCATAATACAGTCTATAACTTCTCTAGAACTTTACGTTATGGCCACTTAAAAATCATTCAGTTTGGTGCCTTTATAAATGCTTCATTGCTTCAAGAATTGTAAATGACATAAACAGTTTTTGTCATTATTATGATATTTTTTTCATTAAGGGATCTCCGCAACAATGAACTCGTGTGGCTTTCAGGCAATATGTTCACAGGACTGACTTCAAATCTTAAAAGACTGTAAGTGTTTTAGTTAAAAGATTAGATCTTTATGGATTTTTTTTAGTTTTCTTGACAACAATAATATCCATCAATTACTAAGTGATATGGAAAATTTGTTTCTTACTATTACAAATCAAATGTGAGTACTTATAAATTAATATAGGAAGGTAATTAAAGGGTGTGTCATTCTTTCGTTAAAATCAAATTATGATATGTTACCAGTTATTATAATTAAATTTATGTGATGTTGTTTGTACCATTTTTAATATTTTCTTGAATAGAACACTTGGAGGCAATTCATTACAATGTACTTGTCAACTACAATGGCTTACTGACTTGCTCAACTCTAATGCCATATTACCAATGATTACAGGTGATAGTTGTATTATTGATGGATCTCCGCCACAAAGTCTACATTCTCCGAGTATCAACTTCACAAACTGTCCTGGTCAGTAGTGATAGAGTTTAGTATATTTGTTATTTAAAAGTAGAATTATTATAACAATTCTATTATTTATAGCATTCAATCCAACAATTATAATAATATGAAGAGCATATAAGGAAATAATCAACAATGATTTAATTTGTTTGTGTTTAGTAAAACAGCAGTATTTTTAACTTTATTTTAAAAACTACACAAATTAAGCATTTTTAAAAAAAACTTATAAAAATTTTTATTTTATCTTCCTTTTCTTTAGACCTCTGTTCACTTGGCTATTATATGTGTCCAGAGAATTCAACTTGTGTTCCTCTACAACAAAACCAAACATATCATTGTTTTACAGATGAGCTATCTCCAACTCCTTCCCTTGTATCACCTTCACCTTCTATTTCATTGTTTGACCTCTCTCCTTCCCCAATTGAGTCTATGTTGCTTGACGAGTCATCATTTGACTTTTCTCCTTCCTCGTTTCTTTCCTCTCATTCTTCTTTGACACCAAACCAATCTTCTTTATTCTCTCTGCCCTCATCACTATCTCCTTCCACTTTATTAGCCTCTCTATCTTCCTCACCATTGTCTCTGGTACCCAGTTCAACCCCTACGACTCCCCCTTCAATCTGTGATTCATGTACCACAAGTCAATATTGTGCTGACTACTGTCACTGTTCAGTATGTCAATGCAAACAGCAGTATGTTCTTACTAATAATGGTAACTGTGTCTTGAAAAGCAACACAACGTTTTTACATTGCTTGAATGACAATGCTTTGGGACTTCTCTGGCCAGCAACAACAGTTGGCTCAATTATATCCATTCCTTGTTGTTCTATTAATTGCAATAATCAATGTATGAAAAAATCTAATGCACTTTGTATATATAACAATACTGCTTTATTAGGTGGAAGTGTCACAAGGACTTGTCTGTCTAATGGTACTTGGGGAAATGTCCTAACATCTGGATGTATTTCTCAAAGTTCATGTAATCTTCAGTTATTGGTAAATGAGCTAAATCAATAAATATTGCATTTCTTTATAATCTTAATCTTTCTAGTTGAACAGTACTGTGACTGGTGATTCTGTGGCATTGAATCAACTTTCATTGCAAATATTGAACGTAACAACAACTGAAACACTTCTCCCAACAGATTTACAATTTATTTCTAATATTGTTTTACAAGTTGCATCCCTTGTTAATAACAGCACTGATCTACAGACAGTAGAGGTATATATAATGTTATGGTTTATAATAAAAAATCACTTTTTTAACTCTAGGCTATTATAAAAACTATTGGTGAACTTTTAGATGACGATCATTTGAATTCATGGCAACAGTTGAGCTCAGTAAGTCATTGGTATCTTTGTATGGAGTGACTACTTTGTTGAATCAGTTGTTTTCCGCTGAAGTTAATGCTTTTATTTAATCTTTGTCATTACAGCCTTCAGAAAGTATTGTAATACTTTTTAAAGCTGTTGAGACAATGGGATACAACCTTCCTATTTCAGCTAATAGTACGCTAGTTATAACAACAGATAATTTAGGTAAGAAATAAAAAAGATAAATTCATATAAATAGACACAATCTCTCTCTCTCCAGCTTTAATAGTTATTGCACCTTCTGGTTCAGAAAATGGTTGGAATATTTCCTCTAATCTACTAGGAAATTCTTCCAGAGGTCCAAGTTCTATTTTTCTTCCAGCCTCCATTATCAACGACATTCTTGATGGCCAAGATTTAGATGGATGTGATGTACGGATAGTTGTATCACTATGGGATATAGATACTACACTGCTGCAAGTTAACAATACTGATACAACTAGTGAAACAACACTAGTTTATGGTAAATGGTAAGTTACTAACATTTCATTAACAAATTTATGATCAAAGCAGGATGTAGTACCAGCATTTTTAAAAAGATGCTATTTTTAGTAATGGTTATGAATCGGTTTAATTATTATAAGTTGAATTATTTTTACAAACTTTTAAATTGTTTTCATTATTTTAGTGACTGGGGTTCAGACAATGTTGTTTCATCTAGAACATTGATGGTAAACAGTGTTGTCATTTCTGCATCATTTTTCAGTCCAAATTGTACATTGAATACAACTGGTTTTACAACAAATGTGACTATTACATTCTTTCATGTAAACAATTCACTAAATGATCCCTCGTGTTCCTTTTTAGACTCCTCAGACAACAGGTACATTAACTGCCTTAGCAATATAATAGAGCCATACTGAATGAAGCACTAGTTAATGTGTGACCTAATTTGCAAAAAGGGACTACTTCTGTCAAAACATATATGACCTGATTTCTAAAAAAACAGTTAAAACATATCAAAAACAACTTTGTATTACATATAAAATAGTTATGCATATACAGTAACTGTATGTATACAAAACTGTTTTTTTGAGATGTTTTAACAGTGGCTTTTCACAAATCAGGTCACAAATGTTTTGACAGAAGTGGTCCCTTTTTGCAAATCAGGTCACATATATTCTGATAGCTTCATAATGATAACATAGTGATACACAAATTCCATAGTACTTAGTCTGTGACATGTGATTGTTCCTTTAATTTAGTGGTACTAGTTGGACAGGTGAAGGCTGTGTCCTCCATAATAACTCAACTATTAATTACACTATATGCCAATGTAATCATCTGACTAGTTTTGCATTGTTAATGAGTCCAACAGGAGCAATGGTGAGTCATCAATGAATATCTTAATATAATATGAATAATATAACCTACATACCTTTATAATAATATTCACAATAGAATACTATTTTTATTACTTGTTTGTACTCAATTGATGTACTGCAAGCAATTCAACTGATATTCAATGTTTACAGTTATTGAAGATATTGATACATTTTATTTGACATTCTGTCTCTATCTTTCTAGGCTACTAGTCAACCTCTACTTATTGCTACCAAAGTTGGCTTATGTATTTCAATTATTGCTCTTATTATATCAATCATTCTTCTGTTTGGATTAAAGTTAGACCAAACAATCAGAACATATATTAACTATAGATATTATTATTTACTTGTAGAGTGGAGAGCAAATTAAATCATGTTCATCGTCAACTTGCTCTAGCATTGTTACTTAGTCAAGTAGTATTTTTAATTGGAGTAGATCGCTCTGTCGTTCCATCTCCAGATGCTCTTTGCACTGTCATAGCTGTACTTTTACATTACTTGTTGTTATGTACATTTGGTTGGGAACTAATTGAGGGTATTCATTTGTATTTGTTTGTCGTGAAAGTGTTCTATAATAAAAAGATTGTATGGGTCTATTACCCTTTGGCCTGGGGTAAGTCCCTATATTATCTAGTCTATATTGGTAATGTTCTTACTTTAAACATTTATTTAATAGGGTTACCACTTATTATTGTGGGGATTACAGTAGGTATTAATTTCTGTGACTATGGATCTTTACACTAGTAAATTTATACATAAATAATTATTAAATATATTGTTACACATCTGTTCATCTGTCCAATCTATTCATGTTATAATCATTTAATTGCTTATTTTTAATTTGCTATTTACAAATTATATTATCACACTATTATTGCTGTCATTTTTTTCATCAATTCAATAGTTGTTGGATTACTAATGGTCAAGGAACACTATGGGCATTTCATATTCCTGTCATTGTTGTATTAATTGTAAGTAATAATATGTCTTTAATTGTTTACATAACATTTTATTTGTTTTTTGTGTATAGGTTAATATAGTTGTGCTTGTTGTCGTCTCAATCCGTGTAGTTCATGCTAGTAAACAGAAAGATCCAGATAGATGTACATTTTGGTAAATATGTCATCTGATTTTATAAATATATCATCACATACTGTTAACAATGTCATTAAACTTATAACTATATACTGCCTCTGTTTTTTAGTTCACTTTTGCAAGCTTCTTTCATTCTTATTCCTACTCTTGGATTGACTTGGATTCTAGGGTTCTTTGTAGTTGGAACTGATATATACTCCACTATTGTAGAGTGGGTATTTTTTGTATGTACCACACTACAAGGCATTTCAATTTTTATTATACACTGTATAATTAATACTGAGGTGTGTACAACTTTTTGGATGGAAAAATGGATAAATAAAATATGTACTTTATTAACAAAATAGTTGTTAGAATATTTAGTTACTTGTGATTTTTTTTGTAGATAAGAGTTGCCTTCTTAAAAGCATTGGGTTGTCGTCAACTAGCTAACAAACAGAAATCTATCTTTGAATTCAGACCTAGTATGGGATCAATTGCAACTTCTACTGAACAATGGCGTCGTCGTATGTCATTGGGTGGCAGCAGAAGGGGGAGTTTAGAACCTTCTTCGGTCTCAATGGGTATGAGAAAGGAGGTTGGTATAAAAATAGTTTAACACAAGTCCATCAATCCATCAGTTTTGTTTGTTTTATTGCTATGGGTGATAGTAATAAAACAATAGAGCTACCATCAAACAATGATTGGGTTATGAATAATAATTTGTTATTCACAGTATAATATTATAGGATGGAAGTAGTCTACGCCTCATGAATACTAATTCAATTGTACAATATAATGATTAATTCATAATATATCTGTTACCACATTTTCAGTCACATGATATTACTATCTTTTATTATCTGATAGTCAACAGCTTTTTTAATGGCACAACAATTACATAAACTAGATGAGGACAGTCAAGAAAGTAAGACTTGTATATAATAATAGAATAATAGCTATTTAAATAATTATTTGTGTATTTATTCATTTATTAATCCATTCACATATCAATACATTCAATAGGCTCCATTGCAGACGTTGCAAACAAGAGCATGGATGAGGCCACACCCTACAATCGACAGCAAAAACCAAAAGTTTCCTTTGAAGATGAACACCCACAGATATTAATGAAAGACAGTTTGATCAATGAGACCAAAGACTTCTTTTGTCATACATTTGAACCCTCAGATACAGAAACCATTGAAAATGAAGAACCTTTCATGACAACTGAAAATGGTTGTACAGTTATACAAGATCAAAATAAGGTCCATTACATACGGATGCTTGATACCAAACTCAACATAGAAGATAGTTCTCTCAGTGAAGAAGATAAAAAGAGTAGCACCAACCAGCTGCTTCTACCAGTACAGTCAATGTCATTTGATAGTCAACATAATAATGGACAATATGAGTCAAGTTTGACTCATAAAGCAAGAACCAGTGAGAATGAAACTATTGTTCTAGTTGACGTTAATGATTCAATGAATACACTAAAATCAGAGGATAGAGACTCTTATAATAATCCTTATAAATCTGATAGTTTATTTGGTAATGCTTCATATAGTTCTGATCTTACAGGAGCAGAAGAAAGTTCCGTGATAGATGATAGTAGTATTAATAATACTATTTCATGTGATGATCATGAACATGAACTTACAGATGAAGATTAAACAACTTTGTCATTTTGTGATTAGTATGTGCCTGATTGTTAACCCAATCAAAAATTACTTACGCTTATAGTTCCAATTTTTTAATGATTGTTCTTTTAGTGTTGTAAACGGTAGTAATTAAATTTTATTGACGTGGCCATGAAATCACGAGACAATAGCAAATCATGACGTCACTGAAAAGGGTCCTTTCACCAGCTTCTTCTTTTCCTTTAATAAGTACTTTACAATGTCGTGCCAAAGTGACAGTTACAAACGGGATGGCAGAACTAAAACCTATAGACTCAATACCATCACCAAAAGGTGCTTTACCATTTCTTGGACATTCACTTTTGATAATGAAAAGATTGCGTAAGCAAAGCTTCAGTGAGATATTAGAGCAGTTTTTCAAAGAATTGGGACCTCTTATTATACTTAAGTTTCCAGGAGGTTAGAATTATTTTAACTATATTAATTATATTTAATGCCTCTGCTATCCGAAGGCTATCATTCTCCAGTGATGTCCTGTGATCCTGCTGTTACCGAGAAAGTGTTTCGTAATGAAGGCCAATATCCGTGCCGAATGCCTTCATTAGAAAGAAATATACAATGGCTATATAATCAAAGACAAGAAGACACAAGCTTGCCATTTGAGTAAGATTAGTACTTTCTGAAGTGTTGTTGTATTCATATCATTAATTACTTACCAGGTCTGGTGAAAAATGGAAGCAGTTACGTAGCTTGCATGGAAAGCAGCATGCACCAGCTAATGTATATGGTTATATACCTGGTTTTAACAGAGCTACTGATCGATTTTTACAAAATATAGTTAAAACACAAGATGAGAATGGTTATGTAGATGATGTCAAAAATCTTATTACATATTGGAGTTTTGATGGTATTCCTATTGTTATTGAGAATGATAAGGATATAATGTTGTTTCTTTAGTTGGTGCCTATTTCATATTTGGAGTAGATATAGATGCAAGTAAGGACCACAATCTGGATGCCAATGAGCTAAAGGAACATTCTGAAGTATTAATGAAAAGCTTGGATAAACTAACCATGTCACTACCTATGCACAAATTGGTATCAACAAAAGCATATAAAGACTTTAACAAATCAGTAGATAAAATAAGTGAAATTGGTCGTAAGTATGCTGACCTGTACATGGAGAAAATAAAAGCAGGTGTTCAAAAAGCTAAAGGTGAAAAAATGAGTGGTCAAAGCATTATGGAACAATGGCTTATCGAGGGAAGAATGTCATCTAAACAGGCCATTCGAGCTTCAGCAGGACTTCTTTCTGCTGGAATGGATATAGTAAGTCATTAGTTGTAATAGATTTTTATAACTGGATAATAGACAGCTGCAACAGTTGCCTTTGTTCTGTATGAGTTATCTAAACATCGTGAAGTACAAGAGAAGTTGCGAGACCAGGTAGTATCTGTATTAGGAGAAACAGGTGAGGCTGATGGTCTCTCCTTACAGAAGATGCCCTATCTAATGAATGTTATTAAAGAAGCACAAAGGTATCAAGACATTAATTATAAATAATGATACATAATAGTTAATCCTACAGATTAAATCCAGTTGTAACTTGTTTTGTAAGAACACTACCCAATGATATTGAACTTAATGGTTATAATGTTCCAGCTAATGTGAGTCAACTATATATGCAGTGTGTACTATACAGAGAGCAGCTATGTATCATGTTACACTACACTATTACACTATAATAAAAATATAACAATTTAAAAAAGTCCGTTGTTTTTATGTTGTGCATGCAATGATAGAAATGTAGAGTAATGAATCCTATCACGCATGATATATGGTTGCTCAGGATGTATTCTATTGTTGAAGAAGTGTAGGATGTAACTCAACTACCACTTTTATCAGACAATGTTTATACAAACAACTCTATTCAAAAGCTTATGAAATGATTAGTATGTGTTTCATGCCATTTTTCATTGTGTTATATAGACACCTATTATTATTAGTCAATATGCAATTGGTAGAGATGAAAAAATTTACAAAGATCCTCACAAGTTTGATCCAGATCGTTGGTCTAGAGATAACATTCATCCATATGCTTTACTTCAATTTGGTGTAGGAATCAGATCATGTTGGGGTAAGCTTTCTAATATATAATATTTTGTTATTATATTAATATCATAGGTCGTCGTTTTGCTGAAGTAGAAATGAAGACACTATTAACAAAAGTATAATTATAGTGTAATTTACTTTTGTTAATACATTTTTGTTAATTTTTGATGTAGCTTTGTCGTCATTTTATCATGGAATGTGATGATCCTCCTGAGAAAAGACTGCCATTTAAAGAACAATCCATCATTCGTCCTGCTGTTCCAATACAAATCAAATTCACTGAGAGACAATAGTACTTTATGAGATTTTGTATGTAATGTAAATCCTATTCTTTAGTGCGGAAATGTCATTCCTTCTGTAGCTTAAAATATGAGCAATCATGTAAAGTATGAAAGAACTCTATTGTCCATATTATTTACCTCTGATGGATATTATCTACAGAGTTTGTAGTGGTACTTAAATAATTATAAGTGCTTTACAGTAATAGTAACCATCCACACAACAAACTATTTTTATTCAATTTTATTCGATGGTTTCAGTTAATATTAAGATATTCACACACGTGTGTGGCCTTTTCTTCATGCACGATAGGAAGTTAAACGTTAACTGCAAATAGTAGTAAGAACTTAATAGTTTGATATATTGGTGCTTAAAACTATAGTATCTCTGTTTTCAGATACATTTTTAAAGGTATCCCTGCAGCACTTCTAAGAGGAGGTTACATCGCTTTATAATTAAGCAGGAATTTAAAGTATATAATTTAGTAGTAATTAACGAGCTATATACTAGCATATATAATTACATATACTGTAATATAATGACAATGAAGGAGTGTATTTATTAGCTAGAGCTCTCGATCGAATGAAACAGCACTCATAGTATGAGTATGGCATCTCTTTTATTACCTAAAAGATTCCTTTTACCAGTTTGCCGTTCTCCTTCAATTACTTTACAATGTCGTGCCAATTGCAAAACGTCAGTTACAGACGAGATGGTAGAACTAAAACCCGTAGATTCAATACCGTCACCAAAAGGCGCTGTACCATTTCTTGGACATTCACTTTTAATAATGAAAAAAATGCAGAAGCAAAACTTCAGCGAGATTTTGGATCAGTTTTTCAAGGAATTAGGACCTCTTATTAGACTCAAGTTTCCAGGAGGTAAGTTGTACATGTTAAAATGTTAATATATTGGTATGATATATATAGTTATAATCATATTATTATATATATGTGTCTCAACATTTGCAACTGTATATGCAACATGATAAAAATTACTATATACGTTGATAATTTACTGCATGGCCATTGAAGCAAAACTAGTTGATCCTATATATGTTAGTTATTCTAATAAAAAAACACTCACTGTGTGATCAAAAGATAGTAGCCTTGTAAAACCTATTAGTTACTAGTTAGCTAGTATGAGCAGTTATAATTACCTTTTACAACTTCAAATTGTGAATATTGTGGTTTTTTCATTTTTGTAGTGTATAAATTAAATCTTTATAGTCCTATAATAGAAACTACAAGCTCAATAAAGAATGGCTCATTTCAACAAAGTAGCATAATATTAGAGTCTGCTACAATAACTACACCGTCAAAATATTTTGGTTAATTGTTGTACATATTATTTGAAATGCATTAACAATGTCTGTTCTATGTTGTCTTGATTAATATGTGGAACTGACAGTTTGTAAGTTCAACACTGTTTATACAGATAATGGCATGCATTTTTATGGATGGGTGGCCAGACATATTAAACATAATAATACTAGTGTCTTCCCTCGCACGTGTGTCTGACATTCATGAAATAACTCTTTTGACTAATTAATAACAAAATCACATAGCGTAGACAATAATTTACACAATCTATGTGATAAATATTTTTACCTGTACTTCATCATATATTACATATAATTGAAATTAGTCCAACTCAGTCAGTAAAAGTAGATGCTAGATTAAATAGATGCATGGATCTCAGACATCGTTGTTAGTACAGTTGAAACAGTATTAGTCTCTCACTCATATTTTTGAGTATTGCGCAAAAACTACAAAGATTCCTTTTGGCTTCTAATTGGCTTTAATACATTGAGTTAGACAATAGTAGTTCTGGTTTGTGGTAACTCAGTATTAATATTAAGCTTAATTGTGTTGTATTGATAACACAATGGTAACAAATACCTTGATTGAATTGACAAAATGCTTAGTGGTTACTCAAATGATACAAGTATTTGCCTGCAGACATATATACCTATAGTCCATCCATTCCACGATACTCCATATTCAAATTCACCGGAAATTCACGATTATCATATTTCACAATTCACTATTTTACTGAGAATTCTCGATTATTGCAATTCGCGAATTCACGATTTTATAGTGAATTTGCAATTCTCAACGATAACCGTCAATTTTCCAGTAAGGTCGTGAATTTTGAATTTGGAATATCGTGAATTGGACGCCTATTTTTGTCGTAGTTCGTATTCCATACTAAAGTAGAAAACTGGAATTAGCTAAACAGTCAAATTGTTCCATCTTCTGCTTCTAGCTGATCTTGTTTTCCCAGGCTAACACAAAATTGAGTGTTCATTCCTACCTCCTTTCTTTTTTTTTGAAATTGTCATCCCTACATTCATTATAGACAAGTTCTAAGTGGTATCTTGTCATTTTAATTACTCCAAACACTATAATTGTTCAGACTTTTAACTCCAAATTCTATCATATCAGGTTATATGATATATTATATTCTTTTGGTATCCAAAGGTTTTTCTCCAGTGATGTCATGTGATCCTGCTGTTGCTGAGATATTGTTTCGTAATGAAGGTTATTATCCAAGTCGATTAACTATATTGGAAAAAAATATGCAATGGTTGTACAACAAAAGACAAGAGAGTACAACCCTACCATTTGAGTAAGATTGATGTAATAGTACTATGTTAGAGGTATTGTTTTTTATTAGATCTGGTGAAAAATGGAAACAGTTGCGTAGCTTGCATGGAAAGCAGCATGCACCAGCTAATGTATATGGTTATATACCTGGTTTTAACAGAGCTACTGATCAATTTTTACAAAATATAGTTAAAGCACAAGATGAGAATGGTTATGTAGATGATGTCAAAAATCTTATTACATATTGGAGTTTTGAAGGTGAAGAACTGACTAAATTTGTATTATAATTTATCTGTATATATATATTATAGTTGGTGCTTACTTCACAGTTGGAGCAGAGATTGATGCAATCACAGATCATAATTTGAATGCAATTGAACTAAAAGAATGTACTGAAACAGGAATAAAAATTTTAGACAGGATAATAAAAGCTGTACCTTTGTATAAGTTGATGCCTACAAAATTACGTAAGGATTTCAACAGATGTACTGACAAAATGAATGCAATTGGTCGCAAATATGCTGACTTGTGCATGGAAAAAATAAATGACAATGTTCAGAAAGCAGAGGGCAAAAAAAGGATTGGTCAGAGTTTAATGGAGCAATGGCTTATTGAGGGAAGAATGCCTATTGAAACAGCTATTCAATCTTCAACAATACTTCTGGCAACAGGAATGGACACAGTAAGTTACATTCTACTTAAAATAATGCCATAATATTTTTTTCTACACAATAGACAGCTGCAACAGTTGCCTTTGTTCTATATGAGTTATCTAAACATCGTGAAGTACAAGAGAAGTTGCGAGACCAGGTAGTATCTGTATTAGGAGAAACAGGTGAGGCTGATGGTCTCTCCTTACAGAAGATGCCTTATCTAATGAATGTTATTAAAGAAGCACAAAGGTAAATAAAAATACTGGTCACTGTTATTGTAATTTAATTCTATTTCAGATTGAATCCAGTGGTACCCATCTTTTCAAGGACATTAGACACTGATATTGAATTAAATGGTTATAACATTCCTGCTCAGGTAAGGTCAATACTATATTAATATTAATATACAACATGTACTATATATTAGACACCTATCAGTGTTTGTCAATATGCAATTGGTAGAGAGAAAAAAATTTATAAAGATCCTCACAAGTTTGATCCAGATCGTTGGTCTAGAGATAACATTCATCCATATGCTTTACTTCAATTTGGTGTAGGAATCAGATCATGTTGGGGTAAGCTTTCTAATATATAATATTTTGTTATTATATTAATATTATAGGTCGTCGTTTTGCTGAAGTAGAAATGAAGACATTATTAACAAAAGTAAATTACACTATAATTATTCTGTATATAATATTATACATTTTTACTAATTTTTGATTTAGCTTTGTCGCCGTTTTATCATGGAATGTGATGATCCTCCTGAGAAAAGACTGCCATTTAAAGAAGAAACCATTTTACGTCCTATAGTTCCAATACAAATCAAATTCACAGAGAGACAATGAGTCTCTAAATTTGAAGAGCTTGAGAATAAAGCATACATTTAATATATACAGAATTAAGTGTCTGAATTCATAACATTAAGCTTTTAACATATCTCTCATATTGTGACAGTCTTTAACATGTAGTGATAATAAATATTTTCAACATTGAACTTTATTACAATAACAATATAACAACTCAATTGTTCTCGTTAGAACTGCCCCACCCCCAATCAGTAGCCCATTCTCCAGCTGTAGTTTTCGATTTCAGTGGTTGTAATACCTCCCCCATAGCTCCATAACTACCTGATAGTCCTGAGCTACACTTTTTATTAGATCCAAATTTGGCAAACAGAAATAGAACTTGACACATACAAATCATTTTATCACTTCTTAGGCTGTGTCTACTTAAATGGAGAGCTTTAGCTACCTGGAGAAGTTTTCAAATGTCAAAAAGGAAATGTCACAGCAGAAAGAAGATGGTAACCTGACTAATGAAACAATAAACTACGTAGAAAATTGAACTTATGCCTCAAATTGTTCTGTTAACAGGAAGAGATGCATTAGGAAAAACACTGGCAAACTAGCATTGAGAGAAGGAGAATTGTACTAGAGAAGAAGCCAGGACAAGTTTGTATTATTTTATTCAATTCTTTTTTACTGTCTTGCATTAATTAATAATAGTGTTTCTATTTTCAGTGGGTGTGGTATGTATGATCAAAGACTAAAAAAGTATTGTGCACTGTTGCCATCCTGACCCAACAATCAGGAGATCTTGGTGAAGAAAGACCTAAGTTATGATTGACTTTTGATAATTTTAGTGAAAAATGTTTTTAAAAACAAATAATATAAAAAATAGCAAACTTTAAAAGAAAAAGAAAATAAACTAAAAGAAAAAGAAAATAAACAATAAAAGAGAAAATAAAAGAGAATGACAAACTAAATTAAAATAACCTTCAAAACTAAAATTAAGAGTTAAGATTGACTTTATTCTATTGAAAAATATATTTTTTAAAAAACTAAAAGAAATATATATATATATATTAAAAATAACCTTTAAAACTGAAGTTAAGAGTTAAAAGAAAAAAATTTTTAAAAATAACCTTCAAAACTGAAGTTAAGAGTTAAGTGAAAAATGTCTTTTTTTAAAAAAACTATACTTTAGAACAAAGAAAAAGTGAAAAATGTCTTTTTTTTAAAAAACTATACTTTAGAACAAAGAAAAAAACTAGAAAATAAGAGAAAGAAAAATGACAAATAAACTATAAGAAAAAATATATATATTTTAAAAATAACCTTCAAAACTGAAGTTAAGAGTTAAGTGAAAAATGTCTTTTTTTAAAAAAAAACTATACTTTAGAACAATACAAAAAAAACTAAGGAAAAAACAAGAAAAAAATTGAAAATAAGAGAGAAAAATGACAAATAAAAAAATTTAAGATAAGATGGTCTCTGTAGTTGAAGAGTCCCCAAGAAGTCCAGTGAAGGTCTCCAGTCCACCAAGAAGTCCAGTGAAGGTCTCCAATCCACCAAGAAGTCCAGTGAAGGTCTCCAATCCACCAAAAAGTCCAGTGAAGGTCTCCAATTCCACAATAGTAGAAAAAAGAAGATGGAGAGTTCCCAAGAGTCCAGTCAGTCCACCAGTTGAGAACATAGAGGGGGAGGAAGAGAAAAATAACAACTGGATGAGAATTGATGAGAAGTGGATGGATGGATGGATGGATGGATGGAAAGATAGCTCACCTTTTTCGCCAGTGCTGCTCCTGCAGGGAAAGAAAAAGAGAGTAGTCATGAACTGATGGTGACAATGAGTGCATGGATAGAGAGTGAAGAGAGACAGAGGAAGTGAAAAGGGACTACCAACCTACACACACACAGCACACACACACGCGCACCCTAGAAGATCAGAGCTCCCCCCCGCCACTCGGCGGCCTGAGATATTTAAAAAAATTTTTTTTAGGCCGCCGAGCGGCAGGAGGGAGATGATTTTTAGGGATTGTATGAGTGTGTGTATGGTGTATAGGCTGAATAGCCCAAAATAAAAATAAAAATAAAATTAAAAAAGAAGAGGAAAGAAGGCTTGAAGGAAGAAGAGAGAGGAGAATGGACAGGAGAGCGACTCACCTTTTTCATCAAGAGAACATCAGAGAACTGTCAATCCATTGGAGAACTGAACAATCAAAATATCAGAAAACTGGAACAATCCAAATATCAGAGAACTGAAAACAAGCAATCCATCAGTGAACTGAAAACAATCCAAATATCAGAGAACTGAAAACAATCAATCCATCAGTGAACTGAGAACAATCCAAATATCAGAGAACTGAAAACAAGCAATCCATCAGTGAACTGAAAACAATCCAAATATCAGAGAACTGAAAACAATCAATCCATCAGTGAACTGAGAACAATCAAAATATCAGAGAACTGAAAACAATCAATCCATCAGTGAACTGAGAACAATCAAAATATCAGAGAACTGAAAACAATCAATCCATCAGTGAACTGAGAACAATCAAAATATCAGAGAACTGAAAACAATCAATCCATCAGTGAACTGAGAACAATCAAAATATCAGAGAACTGAAAACAAGCAATCCATCAGTGAACTGAGAACAATCAAAATATCAGAGAACTGAAAACAAGCAAATCCATCAGTGAACTGAGAACAATCAAAATATCAGAGAACTGAAAACAAGCAATCCATCAGAGAACTTAGAACAATCAACGACGAGTCGTAGCGACGAAGACCCACGAGGGGTCTTTGAACTTGCATAACCTTGAAACATGAAGTCCTTTTATGTTATCAAGACATCTCTGTCATACTTCATTTTGACAAACACAAGGCACAAACCCGTGAAAATTTGGTGGGAAATGCCAGCGCGCTACTACCATGTAATTTTTGGCTCATCAGACGCGTGCTAGTGGCTGATATTTCCCGCCATAATGGTGGTCATGCGTTTGCTTCCTAGGGGTGTACACGTGCTCATGATATTTTCCCGCCCACCCAACGTGGTTTAATTTCTGTTTTAATATTTATTTTAATCAAGTTCTTTTTATGTTTTTAGGTATTAAAATTAACGTTTATTATTTAATTTGCTGTTTGTTAACAATTTAAGTTTAGGGTTCAGTGTCTATGAATACACACAAATTTTATTTTTAATTGCACATATATGATAAAAATTGTATTGAAACACTCAATTTACTAGTGCTGATGAAAAATGTAGATGTGTGCTACTGTACTTTTTATTATTGGACTCTCCTTGACTAGACTGGAGACCTTTCAATTTCCTTACAAGATCAACTCTGAACTCCCACTATAGATACATAGATACTTACCATTAGTATCATCAAACTGACAATACTTTCATATTTTGTAAAATAATATTAAATATTCAAGATAAATTTGTGTCCCTGAAAAGAGTCCTTTCTTCTTTTCCTTTAATAAGTACCTTACAATGATCTGATGATCCTCCTGAGAAAAACTACCATTTAAAGAAGAAACCATTTTACGTCTTATAGTTCCAATACAAATCAAATTCACAGAGAGACAATGAGACTCTAAATTTGAAGAGCTTGAGAATAAAGCATGCATTTAATATATACAGAATTAAGTGTCTGAATTCATAACATTAAGCTTTTAACATATCTCTCATATTGTGACAGTCTTTAACATGTAGTGATAATAAATATTTTCAAAAGAAAATTTAAATCAATAGGTATTAAATCAAATTATATTAAATAAGACATTGAACTTTATAACAATAACAATATAACAACTCAATTGTTCTTGTTAGAACTGCCCCACCCCCAATCAGTAGCCCAATCATCCCATTCTCCAGCTGTAGTTGTCGATGGTTTGGTCTCAGTGGTTGTAACACCTCCCATAGCTCCATAACTACCTGATAGTCCTGAGCTACTCTTCTTATTAGCAGTAGGTGTGGTTGTTCCGTTTTGTGTAGGTTTATCATCACTAAAATCAATTAACAGTCCTTCTTTAGGTTCTAATCTCAATGGCTCTTCTTTTTCTTCTTCATCATCTTCTTCTTCACTGCTCTCTTCAATGTCCTCGTCATGTTGTCCTTGTTCGTTGCTTTCATTTTCTGTTCTTGTGTTAGTACCTTGTAGCCAAGTTGTCAAGTCAGTCCAACCTTTACTACCTGAAGTTTTGATCTTGAGAGAGAGAGAGAGGGGGGGGGGGGAAGAAGGAGGTTTATTAAAGTATCTAATTTCTTACCTTGGAAGCAAACTGGCTTGCAGAGGTAGACATATCATTCCAAAGTCGTCCCTCTTGTGCTTTTTGCTTAGTAGGTTGTATCATAGAATCATTGACGTAGTGTCCAAATTTGCTGGCCTAAAAGATAGAATATCAATACTATAGTACTAGTTTAGTTAAAACCACCTTTTCTGCTGATGGTTTCAAAACGTTTTCTTGAAGAGTTGTTCCAAACTTGGATAGTCCCTCACTAGTTTGAGAGGCTATGTTACTAGCTCCAGTAGAAAATGAGCTCCAGCCCTGTATCAAAGAATAGACAAATATGACTGCATGAAGAACAGGATAAAACAATTGACAATAGTATTAATATATATATATAACTGTTACATTTATTCTATAGTCTATATAGCTTTCTTTAGTAGATACAAATCAAACTCTTTTGTATTGCAGTATCCACATATATAGGTTTTTTAGTATATGCTAAATTGCTATACCAGCTGCCAGGGTTGGGCTGGTGTCTAACTAGAGTGTTGTGGTTACGGATTCATTTCAGTAATGTTATGTCTACAAGTTCTAACTGATTGTAAAGAAGTCCAAGCTCCACTAAAGAAGTCTGACTCTTCTTCTTGTTTCTTGTCTCTTACAGGTGTATTACCAAAGCCTATGTATTTTGATCTGTGTGTGTGTGTGTGAGAGAGAGAGAGAGAGAGAGAAAGAGAGAGAGAGAGAGAGAGAGAGAGAGAGATCAACTATTTTACTTTTATTAGTTACTTACTGTTTATTGCCAGTTGGATTGGAGTCCTGATATCCTCCGTAATTCTCAGGGACTTGAGATCTGCTGCTAAACGTATGTTCACTTGTGTCATTTAAAAAATCTTCAAGATCATCATCACCTTTAGGATCTCTGTTAAAATAAAGTGATTACATCCTGCTTACTATGAACAAAATTAATTAATAATAATAAAAGGGTTTTACTCTTAGCACAACAGTTATCTTACAAAGAGGATGTTGTATTGGCTGGTCGTTGAGTAGAGGGAGGTTTATGATGCCTGGCAGAGGAAGTATCTTCGTTCCAACCACGCCCCTCAGATAAGGAACGAATCTATACAATGTGAGGTATAAAGAAGTTAATATTAAATGGGTGTGTCTTACTTTGTCTCGATAAAGAGCAGCTGTTCGTGAGTTGTATTTTTCTTGGAGACTCATATTAGGATGTATGTCAGTGTGACTTTCAAAAAACTCCCGGGCTTTTCTGTTCCCGCCAACCTAAATGAATTTGATTGGATGTATTTGGTGGATGAACGAGAAACTGTACCTTCATTTTTTCTAGCTCTGATTCCTTCCATTTGTCCATAGTTGTAGAACGAACAAAACTAAAAAATTATAACAAGTGGGTGTGTCTTTTAAACTAAATAAAATGGGTGTTCCTTTAAAGTTTATATTATCATATAGTGTATGTCATAGTACCTGATATGTGTACCAAGTCCACGATGTTTTCCAGAACATTCTAGACAGATAAAAATGCCATATGTGACTGAGACCCATTGAGGATTAAGAGCACCACACTCAAAGCACGACTAGAGAAAGAGATTAAAGATTAAACTATCAATAAAAACATAATTATTAACTTATTGACTTATTTCACTTACATTGTTATCATATTTTCCTCTCAAATTCTGTAAAACTTGTCTTGTACTTTGAGTGGCCATTTCCTGTTTTTAATAACTACTATTAACCAGCTAAGCCACACCCACACCCACCCACGTGTTTGATTGCGTTCAGCAGCAGCCCTTGTTACTAAGCAAACATTATTTTCTTAGTACTTATGTAAACCATTGACATTGAGAAGCCTCATAAACTAACTACCTTATTATGTCATCGCTCTTCCGCAAAAAGAGGAAGTCCTCGACTAACAAATCAGCTGACAAGGAGCACCAAACTCCTATAGATTTAACGACTTCACCTGAGATCAAACCTATGGCTGAAAAGGAAGGAGGTGCCACAGCAACTGATGTCACCCGTCCAGCTGTTAAAGCTAGAGGTTTTTTCAAGCGTGCTCCCACTGTAGTTGGTATTCATCTATCAAGCAGTGAGGCGGAAAGATTGCGAAAGGATAAAGTGCGTGAAGATAATTGGAAAAGATGGGGACCATATCTGTCTGAGAGACAATGGGCTACCGTCCGTGAAGATTACTCATCAGACGGGTCATGGTATGTATCTATGCTATAGCCGAATGAAATGGCTTAGTTAAGCAGGAAAATGACATATACATGTACATAATATGTAACTGATACATTTCATGGCATATTATGTGTTGAATATATTATTGTTTCTATTGTATTGCTTTGAATATTGCAGCTGGGACTATTTTCCTCATGATCATGCTCGTTCTCGTGCTTATCGTTGGGGAGAGGATGGACTCCTGGGTATTACAGATCGTCAATGTCGACTCTGTTTTGGATTGGCCCTCTGGAATGAGAAAGACCCTATATTAAAAGTATTAATATAACTTTACTATTGTTACGAATAATAAGAATACCTATTATTAAGTCATTTCCCAGCAAACACAACTACTTATTATATTTTAAATTGACTTTTTAACAATATAGTCACATGACTTTGACTACATATCACATGATTGTCTTAATTTCTCTATACAGGAGCGATTGTTTGGTTTAACAGGATCTGAAGGTAACCATGGCGAGGATTGCAAAGAATGCTATTACTACCTTGACTCCACTCCTTCTCATTCATACATGAAAGCACTTTACAAATACCCACAAGAGGAATACCCCTACTCAAAACTTGTTGATGAGGGAAGAAAGTGCTCTGTCCATGATCCTGAATATGAATTGGAACACACAGGAATTTTTGATGATAGTCGATATTGGGATGTTTATGCTGAGTATGCTAAAGTTAATCCTAATGATATTCTGATTCGTATCAAAGTGTGTAATCGTGGACCAGAGGAGAGTACTGTTCATTTGTTGCCCACTTTGTGGTATCGAAATACTTGGATATGGGGTTGTGAGCATGAGGGATGCACAAGGAAAGCTTTGCTGAAAGAGGTATGTTAACTAATCTAGGTCATTGTAGTAAGTACTGGTGTTTACTAGTCTAGAGCTTATTAATGGTAGCTATCCTAGGTCATTGTAGTAAGTACTGATGTTTACTAGTCTAGAGCTTATTAATGGTAGCTATCCTAGGTCACTGTGGTAAGTACTGATGTTCACTAGTCTAGAGCTTATTAATGGTAGCTGTCCTAGTTCACTGTGGTAAGTACTGATGTTCACTAGTCTAGAGCTTATTAATGGTAGCTATCCTAGTTCACTGTGGTAAGTACTGATGTTCACCTTACAGGTTGAGGAAAACCACATCAAAGGGACCCATGAAACTCTTGGTATCAGTCATTGGTTTGTTGGCCCAGGCCCCGACGGCAGTCAACCACCACTTCTCTGGACTGAGAATGAAACCAATATGAAGAAACTATATGGAGTAGATCATTACACACCTTATGTTAAAGATGCTTTTCATAGGTATGTTAGTATAGGTATTATTAAGTACATATGTCATATAACACATAGGAGCATGTACAAATATGCATATTTTTAAAAGTAGATTACTTGGAGGAATTTCGTAGGTTTTTGGTTAATGGTGAAAAGGATGCTGTTAGTCCTGATCATAGAGGTACTAAAGTGGCCGCTCATTACATTTTGAAGGTGCCAGCTGGTGGAGATGTGGTTGTAAAATTGAGGTTATGCGATGATGAGTCCCTGCCAAAAAAAGATCCTCTTGGTGATGAGTTTGATAAAATGTTTTCTAATCGAATTTCTGAGGCTGATGAGTTTTATGATGGAATTATACCAAACTCTTTTACTCCTGAACAAAAGAATATTTCTCGTCAAGGATATGCTGGTATGGATAAATGGATAGATAGATGGGCAAATGGACAGACAGACAATTGGATGGATGGATGGATAAGTTTGTATTCATTATTCATCCATTTTTATTATTTATCTGTCCATTCTTCAGGTCTTCTCTGGAGCAAACAATTCTATCATTACATTGTGGAGGCATGGATGAATGGAGACCCAGAAATGCCTCATCCTTCCGCTCAACGCTATGAGGGACGCAATAAAGAATGGAAACATTTGTTTAATAGAGATGTAATATCTATGCCCGATAAATGGGAATACCCCTGGGTAATGAACAAAATAAATAATTAAAGAGATAATACATGTATTATGTCTACATGTATTATAATGTATTATGTCTGCCTGTATTATATGTACATGTATTATGTCTACATGCATTATGTCTACATGTATTATGTCTACATGCATTATATGTACGTGTATTATGTCTACATGCATTATGTCTACATGTATTATGTGTACATGTATTATGTCTGCATGCATTATATGTACATGTATTATGTCTACATGCATTATGTCTACATGTATTATGTCTACATGTATTATGTCTGCCTGTATTATGTCTACATGTATTATGTCTACATGCATTATGTCTACATGTATTATGTCTACATGTATTATGTTTACATGTATTATGTCTGCATGTATTATATGTACATGTATTATGTCTACATGCATTATGTCTACATGTATTATGTCTACATGTATTATGTCTGCATGTATTATATGTACATGTATTATGTCTACATGCATTATGTCTACATGTATTATGTCTACATGTATTATGTCTACATGTATTATGTCTGCATGTATTATATGTACATGTATTATGTCTACATGTATTATGCCTACATGTATTATGTCTACATGTATTATGTCTGCATGTATTATATGTACATGCATTATGTCTACATGTATTATGTCTACATGCATTATATGTACATGTATTATGTCTACATGTATTATGTCTGCATGTATTATATGTACATGTATTATGTCTACATGTATTATGTCTACATGTATTATGTCTACATGTACACGTCCAATGTTTATTCCATCTATTTTGTTTGATAAAATGTATACATGTAAATAAATTATTTATATTATCTACAATTATTGTTGCTTAATAAGAGAGGAATATATGTAATTTTTAAACTTATTTTTAACTCTTTCTTCTCTCTACAGTATGCCTCTTGGGATTTAGCATTCCATATGATTCCTTTTGCTAAAGTGGATCCAGAATTTGCAAAAGAACAACTCATTTTGTTCCTACGAGAATGGTATATGGCCCCTAATGGGCAGATTCCTGCGTATGAGTTCCAATTTTCAGATGTCAATCCTCCAGTTCATGCCTGGGCCGTGTGGCGAGTCTACAAAATGACAGCTCCAAAGGGCCAAAGAGATGTCAAATTTTTAGGGAGAGCTTTTCAGAAACTCATTCTCAATTTCAATTGGTAAATAAAACATTACATCATACAAAATATATTATATGACCCTATTTTACTAAATGTGTAACAGATTGATATTATGAGTATACATTTTGTAGGTGGGTGAACCGCAAAGATCCCGAGGGAAAGAACGTTTTTTCGGGTGGTTTTCTAGGCCTTGACAACATAGGTGTATTACTCAATAAATAATTTTAGAGTAATTTATACTTTCTATAGGGATTTTTGATCGCTCTAAGCCCCTCCCAAATGGGGGAGAGTTAGAACAGGCTGACGGAACAGCTTGGATGGCATTCTTCTGTGTTGTCATGTTAGATATAGCACTGGAGTTAGCTCTACATGATAGTGTCTATGAGGATATGGCTTCAAAGTTTTTTGAACATTTTGTCTTAATTGTCGATGCTATGAATAACATGGGAAGAGATTGTGAAGGACATATAGGAGAGGGACTATGGCATGAAGATGATGGATTTTATTATGATTTTTTAAAGTAAGAATTTAATAGATGGATGGATGGGTGGATAGAAGACAGTTAAATAATGTAAATAATTTTTAGGTCTGATGGTAAGAGTCAACCATTACGTGTTCGTTCTATGGTTGGTCTTATTCCTTTGTTTGCCTGTTTGGTACTAGAGGATGAAGTCATACAACAACTACCAGGATTTCGTAAAAGACTTAAATGGTTTCTCAAGAATAGAGGTGATCTTGCATCACAGGTATGAAGAAACACTAGTTCTAATTTGTACTGATGTCTCTTTAGATTTCTTACTTAGATAATCTTGAAGATAACCAGTTTTGTCATTTATTGGCTATACCTTCTGCAGAAAAACTAAAGCGTGTTCTTAAATATATGTTAAATGAAGATGAATTCCTTTCTCCTTATGGTATTAGATCTTTATCTAAAGTTCATCTGGAACACCCTTTCTACAAGGATGTAAATAATGATTTAATAATACATAATGGATTAATGGATGGTTTGATGGATATACTGATAATATTTTATTAGGTGGGCGGAGAGACACACTGCGTACATTATGTACCAGCTGAAAGTGATACATATTTATTTGGTGGTAACAGTAACTGGCGTGGGCCTATTTGGTTGTGTGGTAAGAAGTAACCATATTTATCATAACTGTGTCTACATGTACATTGTGATTATGTAAAGAGATATTTGTCATATTTTTCTCTTCATTTTAGTGAATTTTCTAATTATAGAAAGTCTAGAACGTTATCATTTTTATTATGGTACTGATTTTAAAGTTGAACATCCAGTTGGTTCTGGTAAAGAAATGACACTTCTTGATGTTAGTAAAGATCTCTGTAAACGTGTAACATCTATTTTTCTACCTGATGAAAATGGGCGTCGTCCGTGTCATGGTGATGACCCACGTTATGCTACAGACCCAAATTGGAAAGATTTAATTTTATTTTATGAATATTTTGATGGTGATACAGGAAGAGGGTGTGGTGCCAGGTAATTACCTTCTTTATGTACAATCATATTAATACATTCGTTAATCCATCTATTATAGTCATCAAACTGGATGGACGGCACTTGCCGTGAGATGTCTCGACAAGTTAGCTAAGGAAGAGGTATATTACACATGTATTATGATATTAACATGATATTAACATGATATCATCACTATAGGGCATTTTCTCATGAGGTGAATTGTCCTGTGAGAGAGATAGCATAAAGATTTGAATTATTTTTAACCCTTGGCATAGTTTTTAGTTTAATCAAAATCCTTATTGCACAAGAAATTAGGTTTGATGTTATTACAACGTTTATTTAGTGGAGGTTAAATGATATGTTGTTTGTTGATTACTAGTGGAGATTAAATGATATGTTGTTTGTTGATGATCTTAATGAGAGGGTCAAACTTAATCAAAGTCTTTCATTATCACGTCCAGTAAATCATTTACTTCTTGTTTCACTCTCAAGTGATTAAGTAGATCGAGTTCTTTTAATGAAAATGATGAAGTGGGTCTCCATGGTTGGATAGGACTACAAGGTGATCCAACTCCGACCATATAAGTCTCACCAACTTCTAGTACTCTGTGTCTCTGACCACATGATGTGAGAACATCAGGACCAGAGGAAGAGACTTCCTCGCCAACCTATGGAGAGAGAGAAAGAGAAGGACTTGTTTATATGACACTACTACAGAGTAAATGGTGTTACTTAAATACAACTAGCCGATTACAGTAGATGATTACCTTCTTTTTTCCTTTAAACACTTTGTTAACAGTGAGTGTGTAATAACAAGGCTGTGGAGTGAGGTCACATAATTTCCCTTCTGTTGCTTGCTGGTAATCAGTAGAAACACCACAATTTGGAACTTTTGAAAGATCTTTGATGATGGGACTGGTTGGAGCAACTGATGTTTCTATTAATAGAATAAATGATGTAAGGACTGTTTCTAAAAATAGTAACAGTATCCCATATGAGCCTAATATTATAATAATCTATTGGGGGTACTTAATAAAGGGGCATGTTAAAGAAATAGGATTGGACTACAAACTCACTTTTTGTTCCAACAAATTTTGTGATAACTTTTTCACAATCTTGTAGATGAAACGAATGATATCCAAATTTATCTCTACAAGTGAACTGTTCTCTATTTGTAACAAGTATATCGTCTCTATCATCTACACCAGACAAACATCTTAATATACTAAAATTATCTTTTTTAGGATAGCATTTGCAATAGACGTTGGTCACAGTAGCTGAATAGATATCTCTTGTGTATTGCCAACTCTCACGAATAGCATCATTTCGTGACTTTGAGAAACTACCAGGTGCACAACCACAAGAAAATACCTCCAGAACATTAATGAAAAAGAGAGAAAGGATCAGACAGAACACTGCCATCGTGTGACTAGTATCTAAGGGTGTGGCTCAACCACACCCATATAGAATAAGCTACATCCTTAATGACAAGATGCTAGTTCCTCCACCACCAGATAGAGAAAGCCTAGATAGAAATGCTTTAGAACCAGAAGGTAGAAAGAAATACTTACAATCACTAGGTGAGATTTATTATATTACACTTAAAAAAACAAACTTTATTTTATTATAGAAAATCGGCTCGACAAATTAGAAGGTCGTGGAAACAAGATTACATCAAAGGACATGCTTGCAGCTCTTTCAGAAGCACGTGATGATCACTTGTCAGGTGGTCATACGATGTCAGATCCTTGGACGAGAGAGAATACCAATGTAAAAACAACAGCTGTTATTAATGAATATGCTGAAATGGAACTTAGTGATGTTAGAAATACAACAACAACAAATTGTTGTTGTTGTTCTTGGGGTGGTGGGCGGGGTTATATCAGGGGCCGAAAACGTAAGGACTTTAATTTGGAAGAGTATTCTTGTCTTGTAGAATGTGATGAACTTGAATGGAACATGTCACATGACCAGTCAAAGCAGTCAAACCAGTTTGATGATAATTTTGTGTGTCAAAATGTTAATAAAGAAAATTAATTTATTGTGGGTGTGACAGTTGTAGGTGTGGCATTACATGAAGTAATGGAGGATAGTCAGTCTGAAGAAATATCGTGGATATTCTCGGCAGAAGTCTTAGAGCATCGTACTCCATCACGTGAACATGGGATCAGTGCAGCATTAGAAAGGCAGTACAGAAGAGAGGGTGCTAGATTTATTATCAATGCCAGCAATACTTTAAAACTGTATCCTTTGCAATAAAATCAGGAAGGATCAAATGTAACATAGAAATTAAACATTGTAATTGTTTATAACAATTTATTGTTATAAAGATAATATCTATACATAATCAGTAACAGTAATGCTACCACACCCACTTTAATTATTGTGGGTGTGGTCTTAAATGAGTTACACAATTCCTTAACCTGTACATACTAGACGTCGTGATACTCTTGCTACTGGAGCTGTCTTTTATCATCGTTTCTTTATGGTACAAAGTTTCAGAGACTTTGATCGGTGGGTAGCAGCTGGTGCTTGTATGTTATTGGCGGGTAAAGTTGAGGAGACCCCGAAGAAATGTAAGGATATAATACGTGTAGCGAGTACATTGCTGACACCGGAACAGTCAAAGGGGTATGGACTGAGGCCAAAAGTGAGAGAATTAAATTGAGATAGTCTCATTTATTTTTGATAAATGAATCAAATTTTAGAATTAACAGTAATCTTTTATAATTACATTGTTTTAGGAAGAACTGATTTCTTATGAGAGAGTGTTATTACAAACAATCAGATTTGATCTGCAAGTTGACCATCCTTACAGCTACTTACTTGACATTGCCAAGCACATGAAAGGTGACGTCAGTATTATTGAACAATAAAAATAAATGCTAATTATCATAATTATTGTCTTTTTGGTAGGTGAAAAAGTAAGGATCGAAAGAGTTTTACAAATGGCATGGACATTTATTAATGACAGGTTAGTGTATATTAAATGTTAGGGTTATTACTCATATTTTTATATGTATATATTGTGAATAGAGTGGAAAACTTAAGTATGCCCTATGATAGTTTTCTTTGTACAATAGCTCTGCATTATTAACTAGATAATCCCTCTAGTTAGCTGTATGTGTTAATAGCTTAGCTGTTAGAGAGTCAAGTGTTATGAGACAAGTGTTAGGAGGAGAGAGTGTGGGTTCAATTCCAAAAAGAGTTCAGTTTTTTCATTTATTTTCTAGTTTATGTACAACTTTGTGTCTTCAATGGGAACCATCTGTTATAGCTGTAGCTCTCCTCTATTTGGCGGGCAAACTCTCAAAGTTTGATCTTCACACGGCCTTTCAAGCTAAGAGTCGTTCATGGTGGAGACAGTTTGTAGCAACAGTGGATATACATGATTTAGAATGTAAGACAAGTCAAATGTGAATAAAGGGTACAATGTCTCCTTTCTCTCCCTCCCTCTCCAGCTATTTGTCATCAAGTGCTAGATGTATATAGTGAAGAGGAGAAAGAACAAGAGGCAAAGGCAGCTGAGGTATGTGAATATATTTAATAATTATTGCAAAATGGGATCCTGTTACTCATTATTTGTGTGATTTCTAGAATGAAAAAGCTGCTGACAAAGATGTTCCCACAACAACAGGTACACATGTCCGAGCACTAATGTCAAAAAAATGAATGTGTTCTTTACCTCCAGCTGATGTTCCTACTGTTACAAGTGCCAATGCATTTCCTCTTCCACTTCCTCCTCCTCCTCCACTTCCTCTTCCTCCTACTCTCCCGTTTCCTCAACAGACTACTTTCCAGCCCAATACAACACCCTATTTACCTGTCAGTTCTCAAACTAGTCAAACTGGTCATTCCAGTTTATTGTTAACTAGTGGGACCAATCAACACACTTCACCTCATGTTCAAATACCTGGACTCACACTACCCACTGTGACTCTTCCACTACCTCCTACATCAGCCAATCCAGTGATGTTCCAATCTGTCCTGGGACAACCCCCTCAACCCCTAATACCAGCTGGTCTTTACCCATTACCTCTTCAACTTTTGAGCAATGCTCTAGGGACGACACATTCTTCTACACCAGGATCCTCTCAAATTAATCCCAACCAATTGACTCTTTTTCCAGCTCCACCCACTAACCAACAAGCTCCTTTGTATGGTACCAACCCTTTGGGTATCCCACCACCTCCATTACCTCCCACATCATCACAGCTTACCAACAACTATCAACAACCACCAGGATCATGGCGGTAGCTTGCAGCTGTTATAACATCACAGCTGTATTTATTTATTTACATCTCATTAAATCAATTTATACAACTTAACTAAAGACAATGTCTATATTCAAGACACAATACTAGTTAACAATATATAAATACATGTACATACTTTAATATATGTACATGTATTATTGAGCAGCTGCCTATTGTACTTTTTGACAGGATCCAAGCAACTAATGGGGCTGTCTGTATGAAGAAGCTTACTTGTATAATGTTAATATTATAATTACTTTATCTATTAAAATAAACTTATTACATATAATACACAGAAATTAAAAAAAAACAGTACATGTCAATAAATAGTAGGTAATAACTGTATTAATTTTGAAAATAACTGATATAAAGTAATAGACCATTACAGGATTGTTTAATTAAAATTATAAGCATTAAATGAAAAACAGCAGGTAAAGAAATATGAAATTACTTAAAAATTAATCTAATTCGATACTTGGTACTGCTCCTGTTATCTCTGAGAATGCTGGTCTATCATGAGGATTATCTAACCAGCAATCCATCATAAGAGAATAAAGAAGAGGAGGACATCCTTCTTCAGGAGGGTCTAACATGTGACCATCTGGAACCAACTGTAGGACTTGTTTGTCGGTGAGTTGATCATAAGGTTGACGAGCATACGCAAATACTTCCCAACAGAAAACGCCAAATGACCAAACATCACTTGAAAGAGAGAAGGCAGGACCCTCGTCTGACTCTCTGAGAAGTTCTGGAGCCATCCATCGTATTGGTAATAGCTGTGTACCATTGTCATAATAATCGTGTTCATATAGATCATGACCAATGCCAAGATCAGCTATTTTGACAGAAAAATCTGATCCTATGAGACAATTACGTGTTGCTAGGTCACCATGAATGATTTGTTGTGTGAAGAGATATAGCATTCCTTCTGCAGTTTGAGCTATAATGTGTAAGAGATCGTTTTGTGTAAAAGAGGGCTGATGATGAGGAGAGGGCCGTGAGTTCATGAGGAAACTCTTCAAATCCCCCTAAAATAATTAAAAATAATTAATACAATATTACCTTGTATATTTAACCCTTAACAACAAATGATGCATATATTGTCTTCTAATTACATTTTGTTAATAACATTATAGACCCAATGTACTTACCCTATCTAAGTATTGATAAATAACATAGAAAGGTTCCCCATCAGCACAAAGACCCAGTATCCTAGCAACGAATGGAGACGATAGTTTCATTTGACTAGCAAAATCCATCAAAGATGGCCACAAGTGATCATCTCCTTCCCTCGGCATTAACACCTTCACAGCTACATTGGTTTCTTTCTCTCCCGGTGTAATGTGACGAGCTATACCTTTAAATACAGGACCAAATTCGCCTTCACCCATAATACTACTTAACTATAAAATTATAAGCACATTAATTATAATATGTTAAATATACAACTTCCTCAATAATACATTGTACATTAAGTAACAGTGTGTGTGTGTAGTCTGATAGTATAGTGTATATTACATTATAACAACAAGATTGGGTCATGAGGTCATGATAGTAATGAGACTAAGGAAGCATTAATAAGATGACTGATCTACCACTTCAAAGGATTTGTATGATTGCCTACATATTTCACAGCTATCCCAAAAACTACACTTAATTTAGTAAAACCTGAAGCCACTAGCTGTAAAGTAGAGGAGACATAACAAGTGTAACTTTTCTTCCCTCTTTATAATTCATTGTAATAGAGTAACTATTCCTTCTCAAATACATGTCCATGTAGATATAAAAGTGTACAGGTAATATATATAGCTGATCCTTACATGTAAATTCTGCCGAGGGAAACTGTGTACGTCATTAGGCAGGTGGAGTTCAGTTGCTAGACTAGCTGTGGGTCCATCAGGGGGAGGGATAGGAGAGGGTACAGGAGGTCCAGGGGAGACAGCAACACTACTAGATGCAATTGTCATTGGAATAGTTTGTGATCTTGTTGTATCAGCTGCAAATGTCCACAGACTAGAGACATTAGAGGGACTCTGTTGTAAGATTCCGCTGTTGTCCTTACGTAATGATCCTCTAAGAGAGGGGCGTCGTTCAAATGAGGTCGTTTCTAAGATGGCTTTTGGGAGATTATTATTGTTTCTCTGACGACAACAGATACAATAGCAACAGAGCAAACACAATAGCAAAATAATGAGGATAATAAAGACCACACCTACTGCACCCAATATTACTGCAATAAAGACACTTTCATGAAGACCCACTACAGAATGAGAAAAATTTAAACCACACCTACTAATAAATATGTTAGCTACTTCATAGAATGCACATACACATGTATATCATGTGGTTACCATAGTAACTAACAATGACACCTACAAATACTCACATATAGTATTCTGATTGTTTGTATCACCAGATGTTGTAGTTTGTCGGGAGACAACTTTCAATTCAAATTTACGTAGAACAGAACCTCCTGTGTCAATTCTCACAAAAGAACATATATAAATACCTTTATCGGTCATTCGAAGATTGTTAATGATAAGAGAGCCGTTAGTATTAGCATTAATATGATCATTGGATTGAATAGGTTCAATACCAAAAATCCATTTAATTTTAGGCTTAGGTTTTCCCTCTACAACACAATCTAATTGTATAGTAGAGCCCTCTTGTCGTTCGACTATAGGAGCAGGATGAGATATGAACCGACCAGGAACTATTTGAAAAAAATAATAATAAATGAACTTTGTCCATGTACATAATATCCCGAGTTGATAAAATGTTTATAGTAAATATTATTAAATTACT
The DNA here is from genome assembly GCA_963965975.1 of Xestospongia bergquistia. Taxonomy (NCBI): domain Eukaryota; kingdom Metazoa; phylum Porifera; class Demospongiae; order Haplosclerida; family Petrosiidae; genus Xestospongia; species Xestospongia bergquistia. Next base: position 6,946,946 of record OZ014418.1, read on the forward strand.
ACAACTATTATAATTACTAATTTAAGTGAAACTAATCACATATGTAGGTATATGTTGACAATAAACATTGACAATTTGTTAGTAATCTTTCATTCTCCATTGATAAACACAGTTAACACACACGCATTGTATACTTAGTGAAGAATAAAAATTACATTAACATTTCATTGCTTTCATTTCACACAAGTCATAACACTTAACAATTTACAAATGCAATTTACACCAATGGAAGACAGTCCCCATTTCAAACAATTTTAACTTATAATATGTACAAAGCTTTCATGTACATGTACCAAACATGTTATTGCTATAGAAACCTGACCACACCCTCTATACTTACCGTTAACTGTGATGTGAAACTCTTGACTAAAGACATGATGTAATTCATCAGTAGCATTACAAGAGTACATCCCTTCATGATTCAAGGTTAACGAGCTTACAATAAGAATATTATTATTTGTACCACTAACTAGAAAACCATTAGCCAGATCAGGTAAAGGGGTGGAGCCTCTATACCAGGTAACCATAACAACCCCATGTCCACCAGCCACAGGACACAGTACTTGTAATGTTTTGTTCCTTATACCTTTCACTTCATCAAGATCTCTCAACAAATAAATATCTGTACTCATATTAACTTGTAAAACCTGTTTGACACCACTGTGAATCGAGTTTGACAGGATACAAGAATATATATTATTCTTATCACTGGTGACTCGTGTAATATTCAAAACACTAATATTAGAGAAGGAGGTTATTGAGACACTCCCCTCTGCAACAAGATCAGTGCTGCCATTTTTCCATTGAAATATGTTATTTGTAGTATTTGATTTACAGGTTAGTATTAATGAGTGGTTTAACATAGCTTTAGGAGGTGTGGCTGTTATTTTCACTCTTGGACGTCCTTCTACAATAACTTCAACTGAAGAATGACTTGGTTCTGAATTTAAGCTACTTGCTGTACAAGTGTAAGTCCCCCCATCAAATAATGTGAGGTTAGTAAGTTGTAATAATGAACCATTAATGATATCACCATTTGGTTTACGCCAACTAAGGTTAGGATTTGAAATGTGATGAGAGTAGTCACTGGAACAGTTAAGTTTGAGAGTCCCTTCAATACCAACTAATAACGAACCTTGTATGGTAACTGAATGAATACCTAAAGAATGAGAATATAGAAATTAAAACATAGGCATGGAAAATTAAGAATGAAGATTTAGTACTTGTGGAACCTGTGCACAAGGAATAGAACCAATTAGTAAAATAAAAAATAAACTAATCATTTATAGTAAAACATGAAAACTTATAAGTTTGAAAGTATAGGATTGAGTCTGTGAATATTATTAACCAATACATGCCCACAACAAGTCTACAACATTACTAACTATGGAGCTACATTATCATGACATAGTTTGAACAAGCTATTACTCTAATATATAAAGGGTGTGCTATGATACAACGCTATCATGTTGTCAATGCTAAAAGATCAAAGGATACCACCTTAACTGTCTAACATAATTAGGATGCATATTTGCTAACTCGACATACTGATACTCATAGTAGTCATGAAATGTGTATGATATACATGTAAATAAATGTATATGACATGGTTTCCAAGTGATTAGTCATTATGACATCATCACTGGTACAACACTATATTAGAATGATGCAGAGGAAGGTAGTAAAGGTCTAGGAAAGTTTATACTTATCTATCCATCCATTAATCTGTCTATCTGTCCATTTATGTATCATAATATGTATATTATATATTATTTAATATACTTACATTTTACTTGTAATGATACAGTGTCACTATCACTGTCATCAGAACGACTTGCACTACATTTGTATATCCCAACATCACTGTTCTGAATATTTTTAATAGTTAATAAGTTATCATTGCCAATAATGTATTTAGATCCAGTGGTAAGTTTGGTGTTACCTTTAAACCACCCTTTGTTTGTGTATGTTCCTGATATAGTACATGGTATGACTACATCAGATGTAAGTTGACTGCATTTGGTTGATACAGGAATAACAACTGAAATATCTTCTGGTTCAGGAGCTACTGTTGAATCTGTGTGTGTGTGGAGAAAGAGAGAGAGAGAGAGAGAGAGAGATTTAAAAATTCTCATCCAAAATTGTATTAAAAACACTGACCAGGATTACGAACAAGTATTTCTACTTGTTGTGATTCTCTGTTCCCAATAGTATTGTTTGCTGCGCACCTGTAATATCCAAAATTAGAATTTTGTATATTACTAATCATTAGGACTGTGTTCATGTTATGATACGAGACACTACTATCACTAATGGTTTCCTCAAAACGTGTCCAGCTAATCATTGGCTGAGGATATCCAGTGGGGGGTTGACATTTTAAGGTAACAGTGGAACCTGATGTAACTTGATATTGATTTTGATTGCCAGAGACAATGGCTCCATTTTCGCGGACTTCAGTGACTGTAGCACTACCATGGAGATCTGGGAATGAATGGATTCATAATAAATGAATAAATGGATAAATAAGTACACAAATAGATGTATAGATTATCAATTACAAGATAGATATATATATATGAATGGATGAACAGACAAGTCAGCAGATGGTCATTACAAATACAACTATTACTATTATCACACATTGTAATTAGCAATGATTAAAAGATCCAAAAAATGGTTATTTGTTTTGTCTTACATTCCACTGTTAAATTGAATGGAGAAGACATAGCTTCAGTACCATCAGTATAATTGGCTAGACATGTATACTGTCCTGAGTGACTCATATAGTTGGCATTGAGTATTGTAAGATTACTGGGGGTGGAAATGGATATTCCAGAAGGCAGTCCTGCTCTTCCATCTTTCAACCATGTCAAATTAGCCGGGGATTTTTCGTATGAACAGTACAACATCACTGAGTGGCCTTCTTGGACTGATGAAGGCCCTGTAATGACTGGTAAATTTCCATGAACTACAAGAGAGAAAGATGATTCGATGTACGTGGGATGTGATACTCGTCTCACCTATTTTTAGCGTCGATAACAATAAACAGAGAAGAAAAAAGCCTCTTGATTTGGAAGACATTTCTTTGCTTAGCTAGACTATTCACTAGTTTAATCAAACTTTGTAGCTATAAAAACACATTCGAGTTGACATAGCGGTTTACACTGAGAAGTGATGACCGTCAGACCACGCCTCTCTATTCCCACGAGAGCCGCTAAGATAGTCACTAGTTGATATCATGTAACAAGTTAGTCGTTACAAATTTAATTTGCTCTTATTATATCAGTGGCTACAAGAACACCTCCACAATATTCCCATAAAGTGTAGAGGAAGTTAGTTTGACTAGGCAAGGTAGCATCTTAACTGTGTTATTTTTTGCAAGATGTTACACCTTCACAATGAAATATTAATATGTTTTAAGGATTAAAGTTTAACAAACAAGGTCTTTGAATTAGAATTACTTTCCCATTAATACAAGACATTTTATTACTAAAAGAATGATCACAGACTCTTTATTACTGAAAAACAACAACATTCCTTAACATAATGCAAAGCAAGGACATCCAATATAACAATGTTAACGACAATTATCAGGAGGAACACCCTCACCAGAATCTAACCTCCGTCTTTTATTATTTTGAAGCTCTCCAAAGAAATCATCAATGTCTCTGGATCTAACAACCTTTGAATGACATAAGAATAGATGTATCATTTTATTTTATTGTTTTGTAACTACCTACTTTACCACTGTTGGCAAAACCTGCCAAAAATTTGGTTAACTCTTGTTTCATGTGGTTATAACCTAATAATAGTAGAGATATAAAATGTATAGGACTTCTACTGTGACATATGTCCATCCATCCATGACAGTCACTTATCATGCATGGGAACCTATATGGGATTCTATGGTAGTTATGAAACTTAAGGGATCCATGGAACCTAATTGACCTAATAGAAATCCATGGAACCTATGTAACCTAATGAGAATCCATGGAACCTATGTAACCTAATGGGAATCCATGGAACCTATGTAACCTAATGGGAATCCATGGAACCTATGTAACCTAATGGGAATCCATGGAACCTATGCAACCTAACGGGAACCCATGGAACCTATGTAACCTAATGGGAATCCATGTAACCTAATGAGAATCCATGGAACCTATGTAACCTAATGGGAATCCATGGAACCTATGTAACCTAATGGGAATCCATGGAACCTATGTAACCTAATGGGAATCCATGGAACCTATGTAACCTAATGGGAATCCATGGAACCTATGCAACCTAATGGGAACCCATGGAACCTATGCAACCTAACGGGAACCCATGGAACCTATGTAACCTAATGGGAATCCATGGAACTTATGCAACCTAATGAGAACCCATGAAACCTATGCAACCTAATGGGAACCTATGCAACCTAATGGGAACCCATGAAACCTATGTAACCTAATGGGAATCCATGTAACCTAATGAGAATCCATGGAACCTATGTAACCTAATGGGAATCCATGGAACCTATGTAACCTAATGGGAATCCATGGAACCTATGCAACCTAATGGGAACCCATGGAACCTATGCAACCTAACGGGAACCCATGGAACTTATGCAACCTAATGAGAACCCATGAAACCTATGCAACCTAATGGGAATCCATGGAACCTATGCAACCTAATGGGAACCCATGGAACCTATGCAACCTAACGGGAACCCATGGAACTTATGCAACCTAATGAGAACCCATGGAACCTATGCAACCTAATGGGAATCCATGGAACTTATGCAACCTAATGAGAACCCATGAAACCTATGCAACCTAATGGGAACCCATGAAACCTATGTAACCTAATGGGAATCCATGAAACCTATGTAACCTAATGGGAATCCATGAAACCTATGTAACCTAATGAGAATCCATGAAACCTATGTAACCTAATGAGAATCCATGAAACCTATGCAACCTAATGGGAATCCATGAAACCTATGCAACCTAATGGGAATCCATGAAACCTATGTAACCTAATGGGAATCCATGAAACCTATGTAACCTAATGAGAATCCATGAAACCTATGTAACCTAATGAGAATCCATGAAACCTATGTAACCTAATGAGAATCCATGAAACCTATGTAACCTAATGGGAATCCATGAAACCTATGTAACCTAATGAGAACCCATGAAACCTATGTAACCTAATGGGAATCCATGAAACCTATGTAACCTAATGGGAATCCATGAAACCTATGTAACCTAATGGGAATCCATGAAACCTATGTAACCTAATGGGAATCCATGAAACCTATATAACCTAATGGGAACCTATGGAACCCAATGAACTTATAAAGCCTGAGAGAATCATGGAACCTACCTATCTTCTATCTATCTATTAATACCTTGTATCATTTCCACTTGCTGTACATGTCCCATAGTTGATCCCAGTGCTTCAAGACCAGCTTCATGAATATACTTTGTGCTTTGAGCTCTTTCTTCATAAGCCTTCACACTATCCAATGTGTTACAGAGATAAGTTATATTGTGTTCTTCATACATTTTAGTACAAGAACTACATTGACATAACTCAGTACGCCAATTAGAGAGGAAATATGCTGGACCTGAGAATTGCTGATCTAGCAGTTTTTTTCGCTTCATAAGAAGACAGTTAGTTGGGTCAGTAATTGTTTCAAGATCTTTTTGGTTTTTTGAGATAGTGGTATCATCAGTATGAGTCTCTGTGGGAACAGAATTGGTTTCTGTCTTAACTGAACCAGTTTCAGTTTGAGTCTGCTGGGTACTTTCTCCAGAATCTGACTCTACTTTGACTGTCGTTGATAACTTGGAGTCTTTACTCACTACATCCTCAGTTTCAGACTTTGGAGAATCCATACCACTTATAGCTTCAGTTGAAAGGATAGATACATCTTCAGCCTCTGTGGTTTCTATGGAAGGACTATGTAATTGATAACATCGGAGGAAATGGAGACGTATCATACAAAGATCACAAACCATCTCTTCATATGATTGAGGTGGGGGACAGCCAAGATGCTAAAGGATACCTTTTTTTAGACTAAAGGGAGAATGACCGTCTTACCCTAGAATGATACCAATCTTCACACACTATACACTGTAGCATTTCGTCCTCAATCTGAAAAAGAGAGAAGAAACAATTTACATTAATACTAACATATTAATTCATTTTTCAGAACCTTTTAGAAATGACCACTATGTAGAGTTACTGAAACCTACATGGATACTATTCATCCTCCCCCCCCTCATACTTTGGGACCTTGAAATCTATTTTTAATACAAGGGTCCAATGAATTAGAGTCAAGTAATAAGAAATATTCATACCTCATCTTCATTATCTGGGTAAGGTCTTTTACACGTACAATAGACACCTTTAAAATTATGATTGTAAATATTCTCCTCATTTTGGGGATCTTTGTTCTAAGGAATATAACATACAAAATTATGAAATGTATTAATAACAATTACCCTCGCCCACGCAATACAGTGAGGGTTAATAAGTAACCAGTGTACATGTTAACTTATATTGAGTTAATTGATGTTTTGGTGAATGTAAAGTATATTGTTTTCCATTTATCACATTTAACTCACAGGATAAAGATGACAAGGATTACCAGCAAAACGAGAGTTGCCACAATCACATCGAAAATGACTATTAATGAAAAATATTCATAAATCTGATATTAATTATAAATATTTCATTGTTCTATGATTGTTTCTATAGCAATGATTTTAAATAGATATTATTGAAGAGATTATAAAGTAAACAGCTGTAACTAATAATAATTAATTTGATAAATCACACTAAATTGAAGGCCTACAATTCAGTCAGCACTGAACACAAAAGCGATTCCATTTTGTCGTCATTAATAAAATGCAATGGAAATCTTTAAGGTCTATATTTAATGGGTAATGATTTTCATGTTATACTTTAAACCTTAATTTGGATCAATGTATGGGTCCCCTAGGTGACAGGTTCCCCTGATAAAATGTTAATAATGTATAATATATTTAAGCACTCTGTATACTTGAAAGAATTACAGGATTAGTACTACATGACTGGTATATTCCTTGGTTGTGTTAAGCACTCACCGTTTAGTATAAAGCTCATATAACTCATGTCCTTCATGACAATGTAGACTGCATGCTAGACATATTCCAGCTGAAGGAGACGTATTAGGCACGCAAGTAGCACAAGAATAAACAGCTTGTCGAGTTATATACCCCTGTTATAATACCATAATAATGAATTTATCAAAAATTAAAATAAAACTTTGCGTTAGTGTTACCTCAGGGTATGTACAATTTGTATCATCTGAGCCACCAAGAACAGCGTTAGCTGTGTCTTGAAGCTCCTGGTCCTCTTCAATAACATCTTTTAGTGAGATAACAGAATCTTCATCCTCCATCTTTGCCACGTTTGAGTATAAGGTGGAGCTGTTTGTCGCGCGCAATCAAGCGGATATCAACGATAATAATTATTAACCGTTAATTAACTTTAAAGTTAGTAAAAATTTATAATAATAATAATAATTATTAATATTAAGTAATTGCATTCCATGCATTTTTTAAACATCAGCTTACCAGAGCTGATTATAGTAATAATTCTCAGTGACATAAAACACACAAACATAAGATATAATACAAATGACAATTAACAACAACATAGTAATATGAGGAGCATGAGCTAGAAATAGACTGTATAAGAGGAGATGCTTAAAGAAAATATAGAAAGAGTGATATAAGTAAATAATACAGTATCTTATAAAATTGTGCACCCAGCTCCTATACATTGAGTCGGCTTAACTATTTTACTTGAGTTAAGTTCCATAACTGTAGCAATTGCTTCATCGAAAACAGCTTTGACATTGTAATGTGTACGTGATGAACACTCGATATAGGTGACTGCCTTCATGCTTGACGCTGCTCTTAGTCCCTCTGATCTACTTATATATCTTTTACTTGCAGATTTAAAGTCTCTTAATAAAGTGCCATTGTCTCTTTTATCTGTATGAGTGCCAACTAGAATCACTGGTACTCCTGGACAATGTCTCTTTAGTTCTTTAATCCATTTATTGCGAGCATTTTCAAATGAGTTGTAGTCAGTGACAGAGAAACATATTAAAGCAACGTCTGCTTGAGGATAACATAGTGGTCTTAAGTGACCAAAATCATCTGTTCCTGAGGTGTCACAAAGTGTCATATTGATTCTCTTTCCATGAACAGATAGAGATGCTATGAAAAGAAATAAAGGAAAGTCAATAAGTGAATATTATGAGTGACAGTCTAATAATAATAATATTGTACTTAAAAAATGACTTACTTGAGAATTTATCATAGATAGTTGGTGTGTGTTCTGCTATGAACTTCTCCACAGTGTAACTCATCAACATGGCTGTCTTACCAGATCCACTATCTCCTACTATGACACATTTTAGGGACTGTGGTGTTAAACATTCCATGTAAGCTTGTACTGGTGAGTAAGATACGACTGATCCACTTCTCTCCCGTGATGCAAGAGAAAGTACGTCTCTATGAAGTTCTAAATTGACAGCAGATTTGCTGCGAGGGACGTAACGAATACTTGGAGACATCTTCCTATCAGGACCAGGAGAAGAGGCAGGAGACGAGGAGCATGAAGAAGACGCAGTAGATGGGGGAGTTACTGCAGGAGAAGATGAAACAGAGGAACATCTCACAGGAGAATGTGGAGGACTGCTTTTCACAAGTAAGGTATGATGTTGTTGACTAGCATCGACAATAGCTGTGGGAGGAGGACTATCTTTGCCACCCATGACTTTTGATCGTAAGAAAATATCAATTTCTTTATTGCTGAAAGAGTTCAGAAGTTAGCTGCGAGTTTTGCTTGACTTCATTCTTTTATACTAGCGCATGAAGTTGAGGGGCGTATCTACCGATTGTGACGTAAATTATCGCTTCGAATTTGGCAAATTTTTACAACTGGTCGACAACATATCTGGCCTGGCCTGTAGCAGAAGATTCAAAGCATTCTTACCTGAAACAAAAGCACCTGATGACAACATGTTCAAGAGAAATAGGGAGAGAAATAAGAATTTTTGAAAATAGCAAATTGAAAGCTTAAATTGGTTGAAAATTTCAAAAAAAGAGAAAAGAAATTAATCATTAACGTTAATCTATCACATCATTAAGATATGATATTTTCCTTCAATAATTTTAAATGTCCCAATGAGGCAGCCATTTCAATCCATGCATCCTGCTCTCAGGATCATCAGATTTAGGACCAGTCATTCCATAAGACAATGGCATAAATGCTATGAAACTGGTAATAAGGAGAGAGAGAGAGAGAGAGAGAGAGAGAGAGAGAGAGAGAGAGAGAGAGAGAGAGAGAGAGAGAGAGAGAGAGAGAGAGAGAGAGAGAGAGAGTGAGTGAGAGAGAGAGAGAGAGAGAGAGAGAGAGTGAGAGAGTTCTAAATTCATCATTGTGTCTTAATTACAAGTCAAATACTCTGTGTTATGATGTAAGGCCATTTTTATGAGTGTAATAGGAACATAATCCATTTGTGGGATAAATACATTTAATGAGTTTGTATATTTAAATTTGTGGGTCTTCGATAAAAAATTAATGCTTTAGGCCATAAACCTACTCAATCAAGTTCTCGACTTAAAAAGCCATAATCAAGTTGTTAATCTTAAGACACACTCCTAATAAAGAGACTCAATGTTCTAACTGCCAATAAACATGACTATTATCACAATCAAACAGGAACATACTAATTCCCTGAATGGCACAGTCCTAAACGTAACCAACTCAAGGTAATTTCCCTACTCCAACAATATATCAGGAAGAATCCTCAAATATGGCCAACCACAGCATAATATAAATACAAACAGACATATAATTAAATTAATAAATACTTAATAAACTATTAATAGTGTATAGAGATTGACTACGTCATCCTATTCATCTAACATCCTGTTATACTACTCAGATAAGATAATTAAAAGTTATTATAGGGAATTGCCAGCATGTGAACTTTACGTTTTGAGTGGAAGTAGTTTACACTTTTGTTGCCAAGATAAAAAAGGGTATTTTAAAAACAGTAGTTAATAGATAGAGTATTCTCAGAGCATGAGAGATTTATGACATCATATTACCAAACATCCTGTTATAGTTTATTTAATGATGTTACGATAAATGGTCATTTGATAAATTATGACTGTTTACTCCTAACTGGCAAGAACAAACTATTATATGAGAAACTATCTCAGAATGGGCTCTTCCCTTTAGCTTACGTATACAACTTTATATACAACTGTGATTGTAAATGTCCTTTAAAGCTTCTACAAAGACATCAATTATTGCTCTATCATCTAATGTCAAAATAATTATAGATACAAATTTATTCCTAATTTGAAAAAAAGAGCTATTGCTGACAAAAGAAGTGGCCATAAATACTGAGTCAATAAACAACATATAACAAAGAAAACATGCTTTGTAGAATTCCCTTAAAACACAACTTGTAAAGGAATCACTTAAAAACAATTGTTATATCGCATAACAATTTTATTCGGATAATCATTCATAATTTAACTTAACTATCAAGCTAATAAATACCTCAGCTAATAGGAACAGTTCCAAAATTTCATTTTATAAAGATATCATTCCTGACCTACATGATCTGTTATCCTCAGTGACCTAACACTACCTAGCTTGCCATACTAGATTATGTGGTGTTTACCCCCAAAATCATTACAGAGCTAACAAAGTGGTTTGAAGCATTGCAGTCATATGTTAGCAAACATTAGTCATTCATTACATCATGACACACACATGTGTATGTATAGGATGATATTGTTACCTGCCAACAATTACAGCAACGACAAGAATATAGGCAGAGTAGTAAAAGAGAGGTTTTACTCGAGGGTTGAAGCAAGCAGTCAGTAGTCGTATAAATGATTCTAGAACAATAGCTGAGAGAGAGAGAAAGACAGATAGACAGACAGACAGAAACAGAGAGAGAGAGAGAGACAGAGAGAGAGACAGAGAGAAAGAGACAGAGACAGAGACAGAGAGACAGAGAGAGAGCATGTCATCAAATTAGACTTTCACCCAGTACTCATGATGTCTAGTACTATAGCTAACTACTCAACAGTAAATTTAAATCTATGACACATGTCAATGATGTCACTATACAAATACCACACACATTCACATTACAAACTCATATAACATTCCTACTTAATATTAGATATACTAGAATATCTATATCATTAACTCATTAACATTTCCTTCTTAAAAATACAACTAGCAGTATATATAAGATGGGATATACCAGGGGATTCTAGGAAATCTAAGCACGCAGTGCAGATATTTAAAATACCAATTAATACATCTTATATATATATATATATATATATATATATATATATATATATATATATATATATATATATAAACAACATTAATAGTTTCATATATTGTACTTATATGGAGAAATAAATTTTAAATATTAACAAACAGAATTTTATTCTAGTTGACTTCCATTTTATTAATAATATATTATAATATAATATATATATCAATGACCATTTGACTAACAAGTCATATGCATTTATTGATCATACACAGATGACACCCAAGTCTTTGTTGATAATATTATAAACTTTGAAGATGTTATTTTGTTTGCACTCATAGACACATTTAAGGCATTGACAAGGTAGAGGATGACAGACAATATTATAAAGCTTCATTGCTACTTCATATTATTGAATATTTTAACTTTCTTTCTATTAAGTTTTGTGTAGGGGTGATGGTGAAATTGTCACATCAACAATGGATCTGTCTTTGACGTATTTGTTTGATATGTTTGTCATTAGCTATATTAGGTTTTGTTAAATGAGTTGGTTCATTGCAAACATTGTTGAGTTAGTTATGTCACATTATATATTAGTGTTGGATTGTAATAACTAAATAATATATTGCCTTTAAAGATAATTAAATCAATTAATATGACTGTTGTCAATAGTTACCGGAACTATCTATCCACCCATCCTCTCATCAATCCATCCTTATTGATGCTAACATTAGCAAAAATCCAGTAAACACATAGTGTTTAATGACATAGTCAGTTTACATTACTTATAATAGTAATTCCCCTCCATTATATACCAGTACTGATATATAGTACACTACTCATCTTTAAGTCCAAGGGACTATTTGATCTCTATTGATATGAATGCTCTTAAAACATCATTAATAACCTCACAATACTCAGTTTTTATAAGAACTTATACAGTCTATAAGATAATAAAATTATTGGTTTCAACTTAACTAAATTTATCATTACCAAGATATTAGTCATTGCCGATAGAGCACTAGTTTACAAAGCCATATATGGTAATATCTCAATATAGAGTAGAATCAGCTTTCCTTTATAGAAAGTTACTTTTTGTATTGTTATAGCACTTATCAAAACATATTATAATTACAACTCAATAAGTTGGACTGTAATAACTTGGTCATAGCGTTACTTTAAGAGCAACTTGTTAATAAGTTCCATTAGTTTGACATAGTAGTCTTGTCAGAGAACATGAGGTTTGTATTTCGTGTGATAAAGAAGGAGTTCCCTTATGTCTATGACTCAGGTGTGACACAAGGTAATACGTGATAAGCTTATCAAACATGTCCATATATGGAGTGTATTAGATATTGGAACATAAGGACCTTGTTCAGTACAATATATTATAGGAATATTGTCTAGACAATTTAGCGCTAGCATCAAAAACTATCAACTGATACACTCAATAATATATCAAGTTCTATTTTACAACTACAAAAATAGGGTCCTGATATTTTTACACTAACTTTACAATAACTCATTATTGTCGATATGCTAAGAATTAAAATCCTATTTATCACAAGTGTAATACAAACCCAATGATATGTAATACATCTTAAGATTTATCAGCTACTCCCATAGTAATCCTTTCTTATGTTGTGTTATGATTTTAACACAATAGACAATTATTGTTAATTACTATATTTGTCATTATTGTATATTTTGTAACATTAGCTATAATTATTCTTTGTCTCTCAAAGGAAATATACAATCATCATTGGATCACACCCAATTTAAATGGTACGCTAATTTATATGGGGTTTATAAGCATTACAACAATGTATAATTATGTATAAAGTATTAATATAATATAAATGAGCTAATAGACATTCTTAACATACCATTCAACCACAACTGCCAAATTAAAGTATGAAGTTAACATGGCATAAGACTATACTATATTATAAAGTGTCTTAATACATCATGCATATTATAATATGGCATTAATATACATAGTCAATGTTAGTTTCTGTATTGTCTGAAGAGTTGTCTGACTGTCTATAACCTAACATTAATTTAGATCTTGTCCAAGTTTCTAAGATATTTTAGCAACAAACTTGTTATCTATCATACCATACATCGTCATGCTATAATAGGCTTTCCTTTATAGGAAGAAAATCATTACAATCTCATTGTTCATTGGAAAGTGTAGTTGGCGTTGCACCTCAAATTACTAAATGTAGGAGGTCAACAAATATACATTGTATTCTAAAACTTCTGGCAAGCTTTAATATGTGACAAGTGGAGACTAAAAGAATTAACAAATTCATATTAACAGTACATGTGTTATACACTATTAAAAGAATTAGAAACCTATTTGAACAAGTCATTGTGTTTGTATAAGGAATCATGTAGCCACAATGAGGTGTAGGACTGTCAGTAATAGAGTGTAATATGGTATTGTTATAAGAGAACACATGATATATATTAGATTAATATGGCTATCTTGTCAGTCATTCCATTGAGTTAGTTAACATCTTCTTTTGTCCATTTATGGAAATATCAATTGATCTGTCTACTTGCTTACCAGCCAGCATGATAATAAATTGAAGTGCTGGAAAATAATGATGAAAATAGAGTACACGACCCATTAAGTAGAATGGAAAATAATGTAAAAACCATCCAAGTACCAGAAATGAACCTGATGATGCAAGTTGATGTACTAAGACTGAGAGAGAGAAAGAGAGAGAGAGAGAGAGAGAGAGAGAGAGAGAGAGAGAGAGAGAGAGAGAGAGAGAGAGAGAGAGAGAGAGAGAGAGAGGAGAGAGATCATAATCGACTATACCCTTCAATATATCACTTAAATAAATAACAAACAACACACCAAACTCATTTATAACTATTTACATGTACAGCTGTGACATACTTCCTAAAAGTTAGTAGACGTTACATTAGTAAGAAGATATCCTTGTCACTATACTATCTACCCATGAGAACTAGCAGGGCAAGTCATAGCAATACTAACACCTACTCAGTAGACTAACAAATTACAATAGTAGTAGTACTTCTTAATCAACAATACAGTAATGTATAACACTAATAAAATATGCATTCTACATCAGTTAATACTACACAGATATGACATATACTAATATTAATATTATATTATATTTATATTATATGGACTACGTCAATAAGTATGATATATAGATAAATATTTCAGACAAGAATAGGGCAAGTTTAATTTTTTGATTATGTTTGTATGCAAACTGTTGAAACTATTTCATTAGTGAACTGGCCCACACTTGTTATCTCTACAAGTAAAATAAAGCCTAAACTTTTATTCATCTTAGCCAATTCTCAGCTCTCCTCCCTCAAGCTCCACTGGAAAATTGGAGCCTGTATCACATTGATGGTAACCCAAACAATCTCTCTCTCATATCTATAATTGTATTCATAGAATGTCATAGTGACATTACTTACAAGTGTAAGAATGTTAGTAATCTCTTTGATGTTGTTTGGACAAAAAAGGTAATGTTGATGATAGTTGTAAGAGTAAACAGAGAACGAAAGAGAGAGATAGAGAGAGAGAGGGAGAGAGAGAACCACACAGACACACGGACAGACAGAGAGACAAACAGACAAACAACACAATGGAATGCAATAATTGTGGGGGTATATTTCTACAATAACAATAACATGTGCTTACCCTCCATGTAAGAATGTTGCTCTAATGACAAGTTTACTTAAAGCAAATAGCAATATGAGTGGGTATATTAATACCACATATAGCTTGTGAATGATATCATGCTCATATGATAAAGACTAGCATTAACTATAAAGGAAATGTTTATTTAACTGGTTGTTTTTTTATTGTCAACACTTAAGCTTGAAACTTAACAACAATAGGACAATAGGTTATATAATGCAACCAATAAATTAAAAACCTTTGTACTTAAACAAGAACTGTATTAGCAGTAGATTATGTTGCTGTAGTATGTCAAAACAGTAAATGATATATACAATAATACAATGGAGAATATTGGATATAGCAGGTTATAGATTACATTGTAGAATGAAAAACACTGAATATGAGTTGCTGTATGTAAATATACAATAGACAAGTCTAGATAACTCAAACATCCAAGTAACATTATATGAAGAATGTTTAAATACAAACAAGTAATGTTGTCTAACATAATGCTTCAAAGTAGATACGTGTTAAGATAACAGGTATGATGTTACTGGAGGTATTTTAAAATTACACTTTATTCCAAGGTATAGATTACACTGTAAAATGAATAACAATGAAGATGAATTGCTGTAGTATGTAATAGACAAAGGAACTAGTGATAGAGAAGTTAAGATAAAAACAACAAAGAGATATTAGTAAATGATATGAACACACATAATACGACAATAGTATAAAATATAAGATATAATTTTAGACATTGTGACTGGATGTTGTGCTGTATAATATGAGTTGATTCAATTCTAATAAGGATATTTATTGTTTAAATAAAACATCGCTATGCTTAGTAGATTCTGGTACCACCTAGGACAACTATCATAATTTAACATCACTACTTACCACAATGACTTAGGATAACTACCATTAGTAAGCTCTAGACTAGTGAACATCAGTACTTACCACAGTGACTTAGGATAGCTACCATTAGTAAGCTCTAGACTAGTAAACATCAGTACTTACCACAATGACTTAGGATAACTACCATTAATAAGTTCTAGACTAGTGAACATCAATACTTACTACAGTGACTTAGGATAGCTACCATTAGTAAGCTCTAGACTACAAACTAATTAGGTTTATTAGATTATAAAATAGACAACATTTATGTGAATAATAACACAATTGAATTACTTAATGTCCTAAACAATGCTAACTATAGTAATATAACAATATATTAAGTGTTGTCAGGTGTTGTCAATCATTCCCATAACTAAACCAAGTTAACACAGTATACACAGAACACACAGTATATATATATATAGTACATTGTTACTAAATAATGTACTATATAATCTATGATCCACTGGGATATAATATGAAGACATAGAGTGTTTGTTATGGAGTATATTCTATTATAATAGTTATATAATACTAGCATATATCATGTATATCTTTATCTTTACATGATATGATAGATAGATCAATCAATACCTGTTATTTTAAGATAATTAGTAGCTCTTTGATCTGCAATGAGTTTAATGACCAAAAAGATGACAAAAAGTATCAATAGTATATCGCTACCCCAAAAGATAACCTGTGTGTGTGTGAGAGAGAGAGGGAGGGAGAGAGAGAGAGAGAGAGAGAGAGAGAGAGAGAGAGAGAGAGAGAGAGAGAGAGAGAGAGAGAGAGAGAGAGAGAGAGAGAGAGGGAAGGGAGGGAGAGAGAGAGAGAGAGAGAGAGAGAGAGAGAGAGAGAGAGAGAGAGAGAGAGAGAGAGAGGGAGGGAGGGAGGGAGGGAGGGAGGGAGGGAGGGAGAGAGAGAGAGAGAGTGAGAGAGAGAGAGAGAGAGAGAGAGAGAGAGAGAGAGAGAGAGAGAGAGAGAGAGAGAGAGAGAGAGAGAGAGAGAGAGAGAGAGAGAGAGGGAAGGGAGGGAGAGAGAGAGAGAGAGAGAGAGAGAGAGAGAGAGAGAGAGAGAGAGAGAGAGAGAGAGAGAGAGAGAGAGAGAGAGAGAGAGAGGAGGGAGGGAGGGAGGGAGGGAGGGAGGGAGAGAGAGAGAGAGAGAGAGAGAGAGAGAGAGAGAGAGAGAGAGAGAGAGAGAGAGAGAGAAGAGAGAGAGAGAGAGAACACTTAGAACTACAATAGCAATTGTTATATTTTAAAACACACATCAAAGACAATGATATAACAAGTTAATAATTTATATAACAAATCATCACA
Source organism: Xestospongia bergquistia (assembly GCA_963965975.1). NCBI lineage: Eukaryota > Metazoa > Porifera > Demospongiae > Haplosclerida > Petrosiidae > Xestospongia > Xestospongia bergquistia. The sequence continues at coordinate 6,964,203 of OZ014418.1, forward strand.
TATGTGAAAAAATGTACACATCAAACACACATAATTATAAAAACTCGTCATGGGTGAGTAATATTGTGAGAAGGTCACGAGACTATGTCGTCATGTACATAGGTCTCATTAGATTTACTCTAGTACATGTACTGCTGCTATTATGTACACTAAATGAGACATATGATGTCATTTAGTGTTATATTATGACATTATATATAAATTATAAGTTTAGAAAAACTTAGATATGAATCTTACTGGATTTCCAAGAAGGAATACACGATAATCTCCTCCAGAGAAAAGTTGACCCTGAGAAAGAGGGTGTTTAATATTTTTAATGGAGAGAAAGAGAGAGAAAGAGAGAGAGAGAGAGAGAGAGAGAGAGAGAGAGAGAGAGAGAGAGAGAGAGAGAGAGAGAGAGAGAGAGAGAGAGAGAGAGAGAGAGAGAGAGAGAGAGAGAGATAGTACCTGCCATGTCAATGGCCAATGCCAAGGTTGTGAGGTCTTCTCTCCTTCTTTAGGTTTCATGTTATTATTAGACTAAAAATATATATTAAAATAAACAAACAATAAATCAATTGGGACTATTTATTATTATGTATAAATCATTATTGTAAGAATGCTACTTTGTTTAAGTAATAGTGGATGAACTAAGGAATGGTAGATAGATGGATTAATGGCGGATGTACTGCCTTTAATAGGTAAGTTCAATCTGATTACGTGTATATGAGCGAGTATACTTTTCTCCTTATCAAATTAACACAGTTACCACTATTACTAGAATGTTTCATAGTTCATTGATCAAGTATTTGTTTAGACAGAAATCATTAACACACAATATTATAGAGGAAATGTACTAATGTATAATGTGAAGATTATGAAATCATAGTCTAGTCTAGAACTGTAATAAATACTGACCTTTAATAGTCTAGAGCTTACTAATGGTAGCTATCCTAGATCACTGTGGTAAATACTGATGTTCACTAGTCTAGAGCTTACTAATGGTAGCTATCCTAGATCACTATCGTAGGTACTGATGTTCACTAGTCTAGTTACTGTGGGTTACCACAATGCTATTGTCTATAATAGAGTCAAAACTTCCAGGTTAAATTGTCAAAGACTCAATTTGTTTAACTTTTATGTCTAACAAGTGACATATTGAGTCAAAAATAAATACAAACAAGCAACAAGGACATGTAGTACAAGTTCCTTTAAGAGAGTTATGTGTTGTCTTTGACACTGATGTAATACAACATATAATACTAATATTGAAATGTTATAGTGCATGTGACATAGTCCTTACTTCAGCCATAACTTGATGAGATTCAATCAGTTTTGAGAAGAACCCTGGCTTATAAAAAGCAAATGAAATATTAGGTACTGGAGGGAGGGAGGGAGAGAGAGAGAGAGAGAGAGAGAGAGAGAGAAATGTAAACAGTAAGGTCAGATAACTTTATAGCTTAACTACTCACATTTTGAATTTTGATTGCCTTCAACATTCCATAAATTATTAGGATCATTTTGTTTTGGATTACAAGTCACTTCTAATTGTTCCCAGCCCCTAACAAATTAATAATATAATTATAATAACATCTATCACAGCTATCATCAACCATTTTGGCAGCTGTTTGCTATGAGAGTGAAGGAAACATTTGACATTGACATGTTTAAAACGAAGAAGAGAAGTTACTGTTCTAACAGGATCACCTGGTTTACCATCAACTATTTCAACCTCCCAAAAGTCATTGGCATCACCTACGCCATTCTAAATAGGTAGATGAAAGAATAAATGGACATATGAGTGGGTGGATAAATGGATGGTTAGTGATATAATTTATCACTATAACATACCTGTCCATAACATGTGACTTGTCTATGAGCCTTAGTCATTGGACCATCAATATTATGACTATGCAGATTACGATGAGTCCTACAATGATATCAAGTATATTACAATGAGTGTGTTTATCACTTAAGCAACAAAATGTCAATTATATCTCGTTCTTGTTCTTATAGCAACAAATGTCTGATAAGAACATGTGAACACATGTTCAATTATTAGAGTACATTAATAAATAGTACATATATATCTAAAATACATGTAGATGTAATATTTGGTAAACCACTTATGGTAGCATAGAGAAAACCGCTGTGTAATTTAGCACATGTACATGTAAAATACATGTACATGTAATATTTGGCAAACCACATCCAGTAGCATAGAGAAAACCGCTGAGTAATTTAGTACATGTACATGTAAAATACATGTACATCTATTCATTGTGTTATAATGTAACCTGTTTTTACTAAACAGTACATATATGTACATGTACATGGATTTTTGCTCCTAGTCACAGACAGGTTGGGTAAATTATATTCATTCCAGTAATTATAACTAAGTGTTTTACAACTATATAAATATACAACTTAGCAAATGATACGATTACTAGAACACCTGTCAAAAGTTGTGATAGACTAAATTGGTCACACATTTTTTTATTTTATGAGCTTATTAGGGAGTATGATAAGAGGTACGTGATGTTGTTTTAGTGTAATACACTTCATTGATTACTAGTAATGATAACAATTCAGTTACATGGCAATAACTGGTAAAAAGTAGATTATAGCAGTAAATTCTAAATACAGTGTAACTTTATAGATTTGGGAGAATAGGACTCAGGATAACCACTGTTCTAACTAGTATATTTTCATGGAGTATTAATAGTATAGGTTTGAGATCATAGAACTCAGGATAACCACTGCCCTAACTAGTATATTTTTATGCAGCATTAATAGTATAGGTTTGAGATCATAGAACTCAGGATAACCACTGCCCTAACTAGTATATTTTTATGCAGCGTTAATAGTATAGGTTTGAAATCATAGAACTCAGGATAACCACTGCCCTAACTAGTATATTTTTATGCAGTATTAATAGTATAGGTTTGAAATCATAGAACTCAGGATAACCACTGCCCTAACTAGTATATTTTTATGCAGTATTAATAGTATAGGTTTGAAATCATAGAACTCAGGATAACCACTGCCCTAACTAGTATATTTTTATGCAGTATTAATAGTATAGGTTTGAAATCATAGAACTCAGGATAACCACTGCCCTAACTAGTATATTTTTATGCAGTATTAATAGTATAGGTTTGAAATCATAGAACTCAGGATAACCACTGCCCTAACTAGTATATTTTTATGCAGTATCAATAGTATAAGTTTGAGATCATAGGGCTCAGGATAACTAACATTCAATCTATCATATATTGCTATAGTTACAAGAGCAATAACCAAAATAACTATAACTACAGTGATGTTGTTCAAAGGCATATCTATTTCAATACCGACTTGTGTGTAATAATTCCCTGAAAATCAAAACTTCCAGTATCCCAGTATTAAATTTCTCTATCATAGAGACCAAACAGACATCGACTATAGCTTGGAGGCATTTTATATTACAATTCCATTCACCTAACAAGACATATAGTAATGTCTGGATTTCAACTGACCAACTGACCAAAACACTATTAGGGGCTAAGTAATGACGCAGTAAAAATAGTGTTATTCTTTGACATGATGTATTCCTAATCACCACACAAGATTAACTCCAAAAGCTATTAGTATAAACTACTAGATAAGGAGTTTGTAATAGAGAACTGATAACAACCTGAGTTACTACTATAGTTTATTGTAAATTTTAGATAAAAGCATTTTTCTACTTCAAAGGATATTCTCTATGACACGTGGTATAGAATAGTTGCTGTTAGTAACAAGTGTCTGTATGTCACTGTTATGTCATAAACATTGTCTGCGTGTGATAAACTCATATACATATACAAACTGATGTCTAGTAACACTTGGAGACCATCAACTAATACATTGTATTGTTAACTATAAATATAATTTTAGATGTAGGGTCAAACAAACCCTCAACTACTAATGAAAGATATTATACAAATTTTACAAACAAATTTTTTGACAGGTGCAATCAATAATTTTTTGACCCACATTTTTTCATGTCAAAGGTGACCTTTACTGTTATTATTAACAATGAGATTGCCCTTCATTTCAGAAATGTTCTTATAAATTCATATCCAATATTCATATAACAATGTACAATGTTTACTAGTTATTTTTACTAAAACTTACATTGTGTGTTCAAGTACTATCCAGTCTCCATGTCTTACTAAATCTATAGGAGATAGACATGTTAATTGTTGTTAAGGATATTTAACTGACCATCACTTGCATTAGTAGTATTTGATGAGTTGGCTCTTTTAACCAGCCATTTATTATTTTCATCTTTATGAGAATAGGCTGTGATCTAAATGGATTGTTGGATTGTTGATTAGATGAATGAATGGACAGATAGACGGACTGATAGATCAATGAGTTAACAAGCGGGTGGATGAAACAATGACCACAGATAACTTAATGGATGGACAGCTAACTTAATGGATGGACATATATATATATATATTACTTGTTGTTGTTGTATTTCTGCCATTTCCTCAGGATAAAGGTGAGGATGGGAATGTAATAGACCACCACCACCACGATGATTCTTTAAAGTAATAACTGCTCCATAACCGACAACTAATATAAGAGTAAAGACTGTGTTATTATGAACAGTAACTCACACTCTGGAACTTCTTGATTGTAAAGTTCGTTGCCTTCAAGTGTTGCTTGAAATTGTGAACTAAAAAAACCATCACCATTACCACTGGAGAGAGAGAGAGAGAGAGAGAGAGGGAGAGAGAGGGAGAGAGAGAGAGAGAGAGAGAGAGAGAAAGAGAGAGAGAGAGAGAGAGAGAGAGAGAGGGAGAGAGGGAGAGAGAGAGAGAGAGAGAGAGAGAGAGAGAGAGAGAGAGAGAGAGAGAGAGAGAGAGAGAATAACATTCAACATTTTAGCCCCTCCTCCTAATTACTAACCTGTAACGTAGAGCAAGAAAGTGCAAACCAAATATACTAATATATATAAGTGCTGGTAATAATATCAGACACAATGCTCGGGCAAAGAAATGCTTAATCACATTAATCTAGATAATAAAGATAGGGACCACTAGACTCTATATAATGCACATACCATTGTGTTCCGTAGATCTCCTAATACATCCCAAAGATCTTTAATTGTCATTAACCCGACAAGTAGGATAACAAACAGCCCCACCCACTTCACACTGGAAAACAAAATAGATATAATCCTATTAACAGTGTATAAAATACCTTATTGTACAGGCTAGGAAAACACCTGTTAATGTCAAAAAATACCACCATTCCAAACCAAACGGCCTACATGGAGGGAAAGAAGAACATATATTAAATATGGACTTAGTACCATTAAGATAACTCCCATAATATCAATGTATCTAATATTACTAAGTTAGTGCTAGTGTATTTGTTTGTAATCTAAGATATATTGTAGACTTGGTTGTTCAGACTTGGTTCCTTAGTCAATTGAATACAACATTAATATATACAATAATACACTCTAATGTTCTAGGAAATAATGTGGCTATTAAAATAATATCCAGTCAGTCTTGTTAGACAAACTTGTTTCCTTGGCAAACTGACTAAAACATTTTAATAAACAATCATTAAACTTTGATTCCATTAAAAACAATCTCCATTTTTAGGAGGTAACATTATAAATTGAGTGTAGCATTTTGGAAAATTTTTTATTGTTCATTATTTTATTTAAATTTTACATTTAAATTAAATTTTAGAGAAAAACATTTATAAATTTGTAATATGATTTTTAAGATAATATTTACATTTTAACAGTAGATTATAAACTAGTCTTTAAGGGGTTAAATTTATATAGGACACCATTAGTCACAAACTACCCTAAGCTGTCGCTTCAGTCAACATTCCATGTCATAATATTATTACATCATAATTTATGCCTACAATGTCATTCTTTATTATATATATATTATATTATTAAAATGTGATATAGTAAGACTCACTCATTCTTAAAACTTTGAAATTTAACTGCACAATATGTTGATGCCATAACAAAAAACATGAGAGGAGGATCCAATAAAATATATTGTGAAAGAGTTAATGTTCCAGTCTCTGTAAAAGAAGGACAAGAAAACGCACACACTCACTCTCTCTTGATCTATCCCTCTTACCACAGATAACCATAATGCCAGCTAATAGAGCTGCAGTAAGAGAATACATTAATTCCCATACAGTCAGATATGCCAAAGGAGCTAAGAAAATACCAAACAACACACAACCCTAAACAAGTATGACAAAATGACGTAAAACGACATATTTGTCATTGTCTACTGCCACACACACATGCAGATTTTCTTACCAATCTCATCCCATAGTAAGGTGTGTCTTCATATTTTTGACCTGGTTCTTTGAACTCAAATGAACCGTTATAACCAGAGAGAACACCAGCTGTTGCTATAATAAGCTATAAACAAACAAACTATTTACAGCAACATTAATGACATCATCAATAAATGTTTGCTAAACTAAGTTTAGTGATGACAAAAAGTTAAGATAAGTCAGTTCCATAATGTTTATGCATAGAACACAAGCCAATATATAGCTCTTTTCCCAAATTATTTTGGAATAATCCTGATATAGTTGTCTACCTTGCCTAGAGGAGGATGTACATCAAAAAAGAACTTTCCTTGAATATACCAGTTGGCGTGCTTGCCAAAATGTGTCTCGTCCCATCTGTATATCACACGACAATCATATGACAACAATCAAATGTATTACTTACGCTACATGATGTGGTTCACTCAGACAATAAAGCCGTGTAACAAAGGACAAGACAGTAATTAATAGGAGCCCGGTAAAAAATGGTAAATCCTTGTAATTAAATGAGGGGGTATATAAAGACGATATTATCACTCTGCGAATGGTCCTTGCTTGTTCTAGTTTTGGCGAGCTTTCTTTGACAGGTATTACATCATCTTTTTCCATTGTATCTTTCTGCTCTATATTGTCATCAGCAGAAGGTACTAAAGATTCTACAAAACTGTTTTCTTTCAATGGTTCTTTAGCTTGTTCAACAAGACTATTGTCATCTTCAGGGACCAGTCTATCTTCTTGGTCACCTTCATTAATGTTGGGAATGGTTTGCAGTTCTCTCTCCTCCTCTCTCATTGGAATACTACCCTCTTCAGACGCCATTCTGATTTTATCTTCGAATCTTAGGATACTTAGAATGTTTCCGTATATTTCCGTAAACGTTGCTAAAAATGACCTCCAGTGTTAAAGTAAACCATTTTATTATAGTATTATAATTATTGCTATTGTTTTAACTTCAACAGCCAGTGTTGTATTCCTATTTTCGTAGTTCTTGTGCTTGGAGAGTGAGAATTGGTGAGATTCTATTATAGCAATGATTATTTGTGGGTGTGGCTAACCTTCTCTAGCTCTTGCACTGAAGAATATTGAGTACGAATATAAAGCAGTTCATTTGGTGCAAGATGGAGGTCAACAGGTAACTAGTTACAAATATCACATACTAAATAATGCATTTTACTATATATTTTATGCATAGTGTTTCTCCTCTAGCACAGCGACAGTTACCGTGAACTTAATCCACTGAGTGAAGTACCAACACTTGAAATAGATGGACAATGTTTGACACAATCAGTAAATTTATAATAATTTATTTAGCATTATTACATTAAATCTAGATGGCAATTATCGAGTATTTGGATGAAACGCGTGGTCCACCATTCCTATTACCTAGAGATGATCCAGTCAAGAGACAGAAAGTAAGGTAGTTATGATAGAATTATTTAATATTTTTTTAGGTTAGAGCTGTTTCACAGGCAATAGCTTGTGGTATTCAACCAATCCAGGTAAGGAGAGAGTGATAGAGTGAGAGATGGAGGAAAGTTATATTAATAACTGTTTTATTATTTATAGAATTTGAGGGTTCTACAATATGTTGGTGATACTAAACTTGAGTGGGGTAAACACTGGATTAATAAAGGATTTCAAGGCAAGACATTTAACATATTATACTACAAATAATCATTTCATTGTCTGTATCCTGTTTGTAGGACTAGAGCAGTTACTTCAAACTACATCTGGTAAATATTGTGTAGGCGATGAGGTTAGCAATATAAAACAAGAAAGAAAAGATAGCAAAAATATTTGTTTATTTTCTATTACATTGTCATACCTACTTGCTTTCTTATTGACTAATTATTCATTTAATACTATTAAATTTACGCCTTTTTCTTTTTTAGATAACAATGGCAGATCTTCTTCTGGTGCCACAAGTCTATAATGCTAATAGGTAAAATTCTTAATCATTGATGTACTCTCCATTAGGTTCTTCCTTTTTATAGATTTAAAGTTGATATGTCCATTTATCCTATAATTAGTAGGATTAATGAGTCACTTTGTGGATTGGATGCATTCAAGGCTGCCTCACCTTCTCAACAACCTGACTGTCCTCCTGAGTTACGCTAATATGTGTTGATATTGTAATGCCTTTTTGTAGAAATTTGACTTGAATAAAATTGGTATAAGAAAAATAGAGAAATTAAATGAGGTGGAGTTAGTTACAATTCTAATACAAATATGGCGGGTTCGAGTGAAGGAACTTGGAGTGATGTAAGTAGTAAAAGTAGATAGCTACATGTGTAGGTAAGTTCCATGTCATTTCTCTAATAATAAATAAACTATATAACAGGTAACTAAGTATGTAGTTAATCATACAATTAATAGTGCAATTATGAAGCTGGAGGTACTCCTGTTTCCTCCATTGTCTTCTTCAGGTCAATTCACCATTACCACAAATACCTGCTGATAAACTTGCTCAAGCTGGTGTTTTAAAAGAGAGGGGTAACCAGCTGTTTAAATTGGAACAATGGAAGGATGCTGCTAAGAGTTACCATCATGCGCTAATGTACATTAGAAGTGTCTTAAGTGATGTTCCTGATGATCCACTGATGAAGATGCTATTTCTGAAAAAAGAAAATCCTTTGCAACAATCATCACCGTCAGAGAATGAAAGTGCTAAGCAAATGTTATTGGCTTTGTCAAATAATTTAGCAGGTTATGAATTAATTTAATTTAGGTTATTAATTTATATTATGTAACTATAAAATCTCCAGCGTCTTACACATCCAAACATTTAAGTGGAAATCTTTGAATGTGTGAGACTAAAATGTGTCCTCAATAATAGAAACTATTTTGAACACAGCACTTGTAATACTTTAATAACTCAGTAGATAGTAACGAGACACTCTTGGATAATATCTTATCTTTTCTTGTATTTAGTATGTATGTTAAAAATGGAACAATGGGAGAGAGTTGTCAAACATTGTACAACAGTTAGTACAATCGATTAATGACTTATTAATTATATTATTGTTAGGTTCTGGAACACGAGAGTGAAAATATTAAGGCCCTATATAGACGAGGTGTAGCATATTTAAATCTGGGACTGTTAGATGAAAGTGAAACAGACTTAAAGATGGCAATGCAAATTGACCCAACAGGTATATATGGATTAATGTATTATAATGGAACCTCTCGTAAAGGACATTAAGGATGTCCCACCCTTTATCAGGACATCATTGAGGACACCTCTGTAGTAATGAAATTGTCCCTAAGTAGCCCCCTGGTCAACCAGACTATAGCATAATGTGCACAATTGATAACAAAATACATAATAAACACATTGATATAAGGCCTGGATGCTAATCCAGATGACCTTGTATGCAATATCCCTGAGGCATAGAGTAGAACATATGCCGGTATGCGAGTGTTATTGGCGCTCATTGGCGCTCTTTCCATTAGATTCAAGTGTAAGAAGACAGTATGCAGTGTTACAAGACAAACTCAAGCAACATTGGGAGAAAGAGAAGCAAAAATATCAGGGATTATTTAGCAGTCAAAGTGACAGGAATCCCCCAGCAACTGGAGAATTTAATGCTAACTAAATATAGTTGTTGTAATTTTAATGTGTAGTGGTGTTCAATTTTATTGCATGCGCATTTATTGATATATTATTTTTTTGTGTTACAAATGGTGTTCAAAATTAATAAAACTAGTGTTTTATTAACGTCATCAATTAAATTCAATTAAAGTACTTTGTAACAAGTTAGAGTTTGTATATGACCAAAGCACGGTTGTTTAAAGCCTCTTCATTCACATAACAATTATACATCAACTCTCGTTTTCTCTATTGTTTCCAAAAAGTATTTATCACTATGCATTATTAAAAATTATTTAATTGCAACCCACGTTACCACGTGTTTAAGGTTTGCTACAATATTTGTCTTTCTTGCGAGTAATACCTTGAATAAACGTATTGTCGTTGACTCAGCAAATAAGATGGCTTTGAGAAGAGAATCGCCCCTCCTGTTGCAGTCTGCAGCTGCACTACTACTGTTACTGGTAGCTATCCTGCATACAACTCCCTCAGTGTCTGCTCTCTCTTGTCCCTCGAAGTGTGATCCTAGTTGGTGTATTATTGTCAATGTTTCTGAGTGTCAGTATGGCCCTGTTCCTGATATTTGTGGTTGTTGTTACGAATGTGCTAAAGGACCTGGAGAAAAATGTGGAGGTACTTGGGGGATTTATGGAACCTGCAGCAACAACTCTGTTTGTTTGGTGACTGTAAAATATGGTCTGCCCTACACAGACTATCTAGAAACTATTGGATACTGCAGACTAAGTAAATACATCTATACTATATGTGTATATATATATATTGCTAGCAGTCCTAACCATGTGTATTAATATTTTAATATCTTGTATAGTTAACTCACAATCTCCTTCTCCTACACCCTCTCCGTCATCTTCTCCTACACCCTCTCCGTCACCTTCTCCTACACCCTCTTCGTCACCTTCTCCTGCACTCTCTTCATCACCTTCTCCTACATCCTCTCCTTCACCTTCTCCTACACTTTCTTCATCACCTTCTCCTTTATCCTCTCCATCATTTTCTCTTTCGCCCTCTCCATCATTATCTTTTCCTCCACTCTCTCCTCCCTCCCTCTCACCTACTCCTTCATTACTAACAACAAATAAATCTAGCATTGATCTTATCCCTATTCCTACTAGCAAAGTCCGACTAAAAGTTTGCAGAACACCTTGTAGCGTTGAATTTTGTGCTGATGGCAACAATAAATACTGTTCAGCTAATCAGTAAGTTACATGACATAACTTTACTTAATATACTGCTATTAATACAGGACTGGTTATGAAACTGTCCCAGAACGAGTCCCATGTCAACATACTACATGTAAAGCATGTCGGCTATTGGTAGCACCATTATGTCCTACCTGTCCTGAACCAGTTACTAAACGATGTCTTCGTCACTTTTTTCTTTGTATCAATGAGCATTATAAGAGAGATGATATTGCATTGGTAAGAAAAAAATATTCCTTTTCTGACAAAAAGGAAAAAAATGTTTTGTTTGCCATAGCCCAGAAAAATAATTATGTATATTCAGAGTTGCCATGGAAACGAGTCCATATAGTACATGGTATTAGGGTTAGACCTCTACTCCACTAGGTGTATTCACTTAACATAATTCTTTTAAAAGTGCTAATTACAACAACGTTTTGGTCATTATATATATGTATATATTCTTTAGAAGTTGTTGTTTGCACATGGTATGTGCAGTATGTAAAATAACAAAGCTGAATATATTATTATTAATATACACTGACTAGAAGCTTTTTAACCACATTCAATGATGTTTACCTGCTCTGTGTAAACTTGGTGGGGTCTTGTGGTATTTGTCCTAGTTAAAGAAGGAAGAGACTCAACCTATATAAACGGAAGGGTGCCTCCTTGCTTTTGTAAAATCTATTTGGTGACCTGTAGAGCATGCTTAGTAGTGGTTGAGCTACAATTTATTACAACACATGTATGACTAAATGATTTAATACAAATATACTGTTTAAAAAAAACACCATATCTACACCAGTAATGGATGCCATACTTTGATGGTAACTTAAAACACATTAATTTTAGATTCTAACATATTATTTTCCATTGATTCCATTACTGGTCACATACACAAGTCATAGTGTATTACATATAGTAAGCATCTTCAATATTAGCATTCAATATTATCATTAATGATTTTTTCTATATTTTCTGCAGGAATTATCTGATCCTCGTGCTCTAACCAATTTTGGTAGGATAGTTTGCCACATTCCTCTAATCCCCAATACATCAGATGATGAGAGTTAGTAATTAGAATTCCTATTTTTCAAATTGACAGATGATTAACCTATAAACTTGAGATTTTTCGCTGTAAAGAAAAATTGTTGTTGTGGTATTTTTGTTGATATTAAATGTTTCCCAATTTCCTGTACCATGCTCATGTTTGTTGATTGTTAAATCACTTATCATAACCTCTAGATAGTAATTTTGATCTTTAAAATATTATTAACTATTGTTTGAATAATAAATCATATAGCAAATCTTACGCTATAAAAACACAAGAAAGTAGGTTGGGAGGGGACCAAAAATACAACAAAGAATGGACTTCCTTGCAAAGCTGTGTTCTACAGTTGCCTAGAACTGTTTTTAAATGCTAGTAATTGAGTTTTTTATTATATATGAATTAATCAGTTAGTTATAACTGTATGGTGTTAATTATTAAGTTCACACCCATTCAAAATTGCCTTCCAGTCAATGCTTTCAGTATCAGTATACAAATCTCTTCATGGTGCATTCTATAGCTTGAATTTTTCTACTACTTACCATCATTTGCTCTGCCATGTGATCTCATTTGTGTCTTCACTCTTTCAATTCTTTTCAGTATCAATATGATACTGTCTTTGATCTCTAGATCTGTGATGAGTTAGTGTACTAAAGGACCTGTAGATGTCTTTGATGGTCTTTGCAGGAGTCAGCCTGCCACTTCCAGTGAGGAGACTCGATATCTCATTACTGTCATGGTTGGCATATCTCAGATTCTGACTAAGCATATGAATGGCTACTGCATTCCAGGTATGTTACAGAGAAATCGTCAATCCATCACAAACCACTCGATGTTAACTTTAATTGTTATTAGATAAAATGCTAACTCCAAGCATTTTTCCTGAGAATGCATCTACTTCTCCATCACCTTCACCATCACTGTCACCTCCAACTCCACCTCCCACCATACCATCAGAATGTCAAAACTTTGTTCTCAAACACTACTATATGCAATATTGTAAAAATATATATTTGCTCAGCAAATGATTGAGTGAGTCTAACATCAGATTATAGCTTACTAGTATGAACAATTAATAGTATCATTTCATTATTAATGTTGTACTTATCTGTTAAGTCATTTAGTTCTTGTCAGTTGTTAATAGCCCCATCATGTGTGTACATATACTGATCATGGAGAATATCACCTTGTATTTTGAAGGATTATAAAATAAAACAAGATATTATATTAGTGAGCTCTAGAGAAATTTATAACACTTGGATGTAAAAACAATTAAGAGAATCCTTAAAGCTTTTAACAGAGGTTTCTTAGTGCTTTAAGTGTGCCATCTTTTCTTCTCCTTATCTTAAGAATTTCCAAGTGTCTTTAAAGATCTTATTTACTCAAACACTTAAAGGAAGCATTAAAACAGTTCAGCTGAATACTTTTTAAGCAATAGTGTATTGTTTATTCAATAGTTATTAATATTTAATAGCTATTAAATTGGGTAATACCTAGACTGCCATACCAATAAACCACAATTTCATATTCATGAATTTATTGAACCTATGGGCAGTTTGAAGGGAGTAGCTTAGAAGAGCTATATGGATATTCAGAGTGAGGTATTAGATAAACTGGGGTTTAGAAGAGTGACATTAATATCTTGCTTTTATGAAAAACCCCAAGGGCCACCTTTAGGGCAACCAGAGTCCAGTGTGTCTCACCACAATCCTCCCAGTTCTCTGCCTGGAAATATATATTATACATGTCACACCTTGTCTACTTTACAACCTCAGTATATTTTAACACATTACCAGACACTAATCAAAGCTTCATCTTAGTTTTTTGTAAACTACATTTCTTTTTAAAAACTAGAAGCAATCTTTTTTATTATAATTTATTAACACATCAGTCATCTATTTTAATATGAGAGAGTGTTGTAAATAATATAGAGTACCCACTGATAAAGTAACATACCAAACACTATTTATTACCTTCTAATCTCTTAGATTTTATTCCAACAAAGAACAAAGAACACTGATGATGCAATGTATTGCCATGTTCCTAATCACACATGAATAATAGAAAATAGAACGGAGAAACAATGTATGTAGTCAGTCATAATGTACTCTTAATTCTATGTTCCTGGATAAACAGTTTGGTCTTTTACACTATTTTACCTTTTGCCCTAAAACAAAACATTTGTATTTCCATGTTCCATCTTGTATACTATCAGTTATAATTTACTTCTTGTTGTTAAAAAGTCAAATAGCAATAAAAATTATTGATGTTAAAAATGTCAACCATCTTTGATTTTTTAAGAAACAATGGATGATTCTTTAGCCATATATAGTAAAAATTGACCACCTTTTCTCTAACAACCTTATAATGAAGCCATGTGTAGTAAAGAAAAGGCATTTAATTACTGTTAATTGTCAGTTAGTTTAATTACTGTCAATTACAGTGTTTACAAGTGAGTTAAGTTACAATTTTAAATTACAGATATTACAGGTATTACAGATATTACAAGTATTACAGGTATTACAAACATGGTATATAGAATTACAGCTATTACATATATTGCTGTTAATAGTACATTGACAGTCTACTCTTTGAGATTTATTGTATAATGTGAAAAAGGCAAGTAATTACAAAGCTAATATATTAAAAGCTCAAACAATAGCAAATTGTTCATACAAAAGTTTTCTTATAACATAATAATCCTCACAAACACTTCCTTCTATACTTATCTTTCCTCCTTCAGTCTAATGGGAAAAGAAACTGTTACACAATTTCATTTATTTTAATAGATTAAAATAAAATGAAAAGACATCTTGTGCATGGTGTGTGGTTATGTATGTTGTGTGTATGACATACTCTACGAATGGCTACCACTCCATTGCAAACTAATACACCACCAGAAAACTCAGCCTAAAAATAGGGACACAGAGAGAGAGAGAGATAGATGAGGAGAGAATAAACGGTATAATGATTTAGTATGGTCTTTACCTGTATGCCTGCTTTAGTCAGTATATTTTTAAAGTCAGAGAGACGAGGAGGATTAATGAACACGTTTTTATGACCTGTGATCTACAAGAACAAAATAGAATATATATTGTACGTCATTACTCACTTGAGATTGAGGAAGAACATTGAGGACAGGAACATTCTCAAGACCCTGACCACCATCGCTAGTATTCATTTGAATTTGGCCATCAACCCACGCAAGATCAGCTTCTTTGGCTTGTGCAAACACTGTACCACTCATTAAAGAATCAGTTAACTTGACCTAATGAAAATAGATGATAGCTATCTTAAGTCACTATGGTAAATATAATTATTATATGTTACTGTTAAAAGCTATAATCCAAAAGGCCATTTACCTGATAAATATGACTTTCAGTTGTAGCATCAATCGTTTCTCCAACTACAGGATCAAATACTTTCCTTTGATCCATGCCAAGAGTACGCAGAGCAAAATTCACAAGAGCAGCAGTAGAATCTATACTCCCATGAACAACAATCTAAAATAATAAAACACAATGATTAATGATTTCTTGTGTAAAGTTGAATATTTACAAGTACTGTGCTTACCAGTTGTCGTGGTTTCATAATGGATAAAATCTTTTTAATCGAGTCACCATCAGAACGTCCCTCAAAGTCAATATATGAGAGGGAGCTCCTAGTAATTAGTTGTTAATTAAAAAAATATGAGAATATTGTCAATTAATGCAAAGATAATAAGTCAATAACTTACCTAACTTGAAATGTCTGCTTATAACTGATGCATTTGGTTGGAATAGTCTGCATTTGTGCTAAATATAGTAACAATTAAATAATTATAGTAACAAAGCTAAGATCTCAAATAGTACAGGAATGAGCTTGTCACATTCAAAAATATGAAGTACATATTATAATCCTTTAAAATACACAGTAGTTACAAAGTGTCTACAATAAAACCATATTGCATATTACTAATACACATACTTTGTATACACTCACTTGATTCAATGGCCTCCATAGGTTTATTTTCAGGTTCCTAGAAATATAAAGTATATTTACATCATACAACATGCTACTCTGACCTTTTCTTCTTTAAAGAGTACACTATTTACTTGATAGTCCTCGTGTCTTATTTTAAGTGAAAAAGAAAGTCAAATGTTTGTTATATTCATTTGTTAACTTATTGGACTGACCGAATTGGTTCTCCATATTCATCCCATTTAACTTTCTCATCTTTAAAAGGAAACATTGGAAATGCTTTTGTTTGTTTAAAGAAACTGCTACGTGTTTTTCCCTGAAAAAAAAAACTTCATAATCCACCCGGCTATCTATCCATCCATCCATCCATCCATCCATCCATTGGAGCGTCTGTCCCATCCATACATCTATTAATCCATCCATCTATCCATCACCTCTTCAGTCATCATGAGGTCATGTTTTGGAGGTTTAGAAAACGGACGAGGAGTTGTTGGTGTGGTAGGCGGGACTGTACCCTCTACTTCCATTTCCTCATCACTGTCATCTGAGAGATCATTATCTCTACAAGTGATGTAAACAGATATTATATTTATTTAATTATTATAATTAACAAATAATAGACCATTAAGTTATTTTACAGTTAGCAATAAAGTACTTCTAATTACTCTTTTGTTTGTTGTGTTGTTTGTTATTGTTTATTATTTATTCAAAAGATTATAATTACATAGATATCAGTAATAATAACTAATAAAACAAAAATATATTAATATTATAAAAGTCAAAATATAATTGCTATTATCATAACAGAAAATAAATAGCAAGTCCAGATATTAGCTGTGAAGGAGAACTCTTTCCTTTATCATATTTAAAAAGATGTAATAAGAATGTTCTTTAAGTTATCAAACTTTTTATTTACAGACATCTAAAGAACAAAGTATGAAGTGTTATTTCCAGGAAAATTCACATTTAATCAACCTAGCGGTGAAGATGATGTCAAACATCATCTACTACCAGAATATAGTGAGATAGGAGCCAGGTTTGTGTCTTAAAGTGCTGAGAGTAGCACATTACCATGAAGTATACTCAGTTACCTCATCTGGATTCAAATTGGAAGCACAACAAAAAACAGAAAATAGAGGTTACTCATACATATGTGTTAATAGTTTTGTCCATTTGATAAGTCTGAGTTTATACCATATTCTGGTTACTTCTCATTCTGGGCTATAGAAGGAAATGAAGAAATATGGCAAAACATGAATAATTTCGTGGAAAAATCCAAAGCAGAACACATTGGAATAAAATTTGTCCTTCTTCACTGTTTAAACCGTACTCAATGATGGTACTGTGAAAATGTCTCTTGATTAAGAACATCTCAAAAATCCTACACTGATGGTATTGCTCCAGATCAATATCATCATATCATCATAAAAGTAGGAGGTAGTTTACATTATAAAAAGAAGTGCGCTATGTCATTGTAATTACCATATATGGTAATGATCTATTAGCTAAGCTCAAACCAGCAGATTTATCCAAGCTTGTCATCAAGCAATCTATATCCAATGGGTTACCAAAAAGAAAAGTCAATGTTAGTGTGATCACTATGTCTTGGCCCTTCATTACCCTGATTCTCTTTCTACAAACCAACATTCATCCTTGACCCACATAGAGTTTAATAACTAGAATATAAACTTAGAGCTGCTAATCTTTTGATATTAGTACTGACAAACCAAGACTATGTCATAAATGTAACCAAAATTCTCAGGAATATCCAATGTCCAGATTTTTATTACTTTCAATACAAACAGATCTATTGCAAGCATTAAAAGATATGCAAACAATGACAAATATACTTTTACAAAATAGAAATGATATATTACTTCCTGCTTTAATTAGCTGATTAAAGGCCCAGGATCAGGGCCATCTGGACTAGGACCACATGGATCAAAGCTACTTGGACCTAGTGCTGGACAAATAGAGGCTGGGATAACAACTAGTCTTGTTGTTACTGTTACAAATGCTGAAATGTTGGGAGAGCAAGTTTACATAAAGTATTAAATGAAATTGTTCATAATCACTTTTGTAAGGTTTTTTAAATCACTTCACAAAAATTTGAGGTGTTCTTTCCTACTAAATTGACAATTGATCAGACTTGAAGATGTGAAGATTATTAATTACAGCTACCAGAAGAGTGTCAATATCTTTATCAATGTCCATTTTGTTCTACACTGAAAAAAAAAGCATTTTTTTGTTCCTGTGATAAAGCTGACAAGATCATTTTTGATAAAAAGTTTAGCTGTGAGAATTTAGGAACAAACAAGGTATTTGTTTTTTAATCTAGACATTGGTCACTATTCTCCAATAAATGCATCAAATGACTTCATTTGTTAATGAAAATGTCTTGAGGTTTGAAGTAGGGATTAATCATACTGCCTTTATAAAATGTGGAAGAAATGATAATACATCTTCGTTTGTCCACTTTGTTTGACAATTGCCCCATACTGGGTATTTATCACACCTCTTACTGTCTACAACTAACTGTTAGACAATGACAGAAGTAAGAGGCAGTAATACATTACAATGGTTTTATTACACCTCTTACTGTCTACCAGCATAGACTAGTCAACAACTAACTGTTAGACAATGACACAAGTCTAACAAACAAACAACACTGTATCAGTGACAGTATATAAGTTCAGATATTTGGCAAAACATACAGTTTACAATAAATTTACAACCATCAATAGATATGGAAGAAGAGAAACAGAAAGATAAAATAGATGGGTAAGTAGTATATTGCTTGTAATGATAAATACCACATGTTAAGGCATTTTAAATCACTATTATTGTGATTGCTTTTGTTGGACAGGGAAACATTAAAAGTAAAAGGAAAATATGAAGTGTTCTTTCCAAAAGAGTTCACATTTAATCAACCTTGGGGTTTTGATGACTATCGACTGCATTTACCACCTAAATAATCAAGTACTACAACAACCACGTGTCTGTCTTAACTTTACACATGTAGAACATGTTACACATTACATTGACTTACAAAAAATTTACAACAACTCTGGATTCACATTTAAAGCAAATCCAAAACGAGGAGATAAAAATTATTCATATATAAGCGATGACAATGATCCTACCCTTTTTCATTCAATTGACAACTTAATATGTGATGGTTACTTCTCATGGTGGTCTATAAAAGTGATCGAAAAGCCAAATAATATAGATATTAGGAAGACATATGAACAATTAGAAGTGATACCCAAAGCCTCTTCTTTGTTTAATGAAGGCAGTTCAATGAATGGTACAGTGAAAATGACTGTGGATTTTCAAGGCCTCATTCATTACTATGCTGAAAGTATTGCTCCGGGTCAAAAAGAGAAAATCCACTACAAAGTAGGAGGTACTCTACGTTATCAAAAAGAAGTATGTTATGTCATCATAGTCTGTGTTTTTAAAGATGATATAAAACCAGACCCCCTACTATAGAGGGTCTGGTTTACATAATGTACAAATTTGAGCATTACATATACAAATCTAATGGGAACCAACAAATGCCAATGCAGTGTTTTGACGTCTTCAGAATGAGCATATTGAACATGGAGAATGCCCAGATTCTGTAAGACAAAAATTCCTGAATTAATATTACCTGTCACATCAGGTGTTGCTAGTAACTGAGCAAACATGTATACTGAGGTAATACAGTTTAAATTCCCAAAAAACAAAGTCGAACTAGTAGTATTAGGAGATATCATATATACAACTGATTTAACTATAGATTTGTGTAGTAATAGGTAGTAAGTTGTAGTGTGTTGAACTGGAGTATTAGGAGATATCATATATACAACTGATTTAACTATAGATTTGTGTAGTAATAGGTAGTAAGTTGTAGTGTGTTGAACTGGAGTATTAGGAGATATCATATATACAACTGATTTAACTATAGATTTGTGTAGTAATAGGTAGTAAGTTGTAGTGTGTTGAACTGGAGTATTAGGAGATATCATATATACAACTGATTTAACTATAGATTTGTGTAGTAATATAGGTAGTAAGTTGTAGTGTGTTGAACTGGAGTATTAGGAGATATCATATATACAACTGATTTAACTATAGATTTGTGTAGTAATATAGGTAGTAAGTTGTAGTGTGTTGAACTGGAGTATTAGGAGATATCATATATACAACTGATTTAACTATAGATTTGTGTAGTAATAGGTAGTAAGTTGTAGTGTGTTGAACTGGAGTATTAGGAGATATCATATATACAACTGATTTAACTATAGATTTGTGTAGTAATATAGGTAGTAAGTTGTAGTGTGTTGAACTGGAGTATTAGGAGATATCATATATACAACTGATTTAACTATAGATTTGTGTAGTAATATAGGTAGTAAGTTGTAGTGTGTTGAACTGGAGTATTAGGAGATATCATATATACAACTGATTTAACTATAGATTTGTGTAGTAATATAGGTAGTAAGTTGTAGTGTGTTGAACTGGAGTATTAGGAGATATCATATATACAACTGATTTAACTATAGATTTGTGTAGTAATAGGTAGTAAGTTGTAGTGTGTTGAACTGGAGTATTAGGAGATATCATATATACAACTGATTTAACTATAGATTTGTGTAGTAATAGGTAGTAAGTTGTAGTGTGTTGAACTGGAGTATTAGGAGATATCATATATACAACTGATTTAACTATAGATTTGTGTAGTAATAGGTAGTAAGTTGTAGTGTGTTGAACTGGAGTATTAGGAGATATCATATATACAACTGATTTAACTATAGATTTGTGTAGTAATATAGGTAGTAAGTTGTAGTGTGTTGAACTGGAGTATTAGGAGATATCATATATACAACTGATTTAACTATAGATTTGTGTAGTAATATAGGTAGTAAGTTGTAGTGTGTTGAACTGGAG
This sequence comes from Xestospongia bergquistia, assembly GCA_963965975.1. NCBI lineage: Eukaryota > Metazoa > Porifera > Demospongiae > Haplosclerida > Petrosiidae > Xestospongia > Xestospongia bergquistia. The sequence goes on from OZ014418.1 coordinate 6,985,261, forward strand.
TATTAGGAGATATCATATATACAACTGATTTAACTATAGATTTGTGTAGTAATATAGGTAGTAAGTTGTAGTGTGTTGAACTGGAGTATTAGGAGATATCATATATACAACTGATTTAACTATAGATTTGTGTAGTAATATAGGTAGTAAGTTGTAGTGTGTTGAACTGGAGTATTAGGAGATATCATATATACAACTGATTTAACTATAGATTTGTGTAGTAATAGGTAGTAAGTTGTAGTGTGTTGAACTGGAGTATTAGGAGATATCATATATACAACTGATTTAACTATAGATTTGTGTAGTAATAGGTAGTAAGTTGTAGTGTGTTGAACTGGAGTATTAGGAGATATCATATATACAACTGATTTAACTATAGATTTGTGTAGTAATATAGGTAGTAAGTTGTAGTGTGTTGAACTGGAGTATTAGGAGATATCATATATACAACTGATTTAACTATAGATTTGTGTAGTAATAGGTAGTAAGTTGTAGTGTGTTGAACTGGAGTATTAGGAGATATCATATATACAACTGATTTAACTATAGATTTGTGTAGTAATAGGTAGTAAGTTGTAGTGTGTTGAACTGGAGTATTAGGAGATATCATATATACAACTGATTTAACTATAGATTTGTGTAGTAATAGGTAGTAAGTTGTAGTGTGTTGAACTGGAGTATTAGGAGATATCATATATACAACTGATTTAACTATAGATTTGTGTAGTAATAGGTAGTAAGTTGTAGTGTGTTGAACTGGAGCACTTTTGAGATGGACAAAATAAAAGAATTTCAAGTTAGGAATAAAAATTGAATATTGTCAAAGTTTGTCAATGTCATACATCATATCTCAATACTCACTCTACACAAATGATACTAATCCTGTTATGATGACAATAACTGGAGTATAAAAGTATATGTAATATTTGTATATGTAATGCTTAGAAAATGTGTTTTATTAATAAATTAATCTCATTAAAAGTCAACAAGAATGACTGGCTTCTTGTATCATCAGTATGTATTTCTTAAAACTGCCATTACTATCAGCAGTAACACAACTGACCACCATCAATTAAAGGTAGTATCACTTATAATCTACCAGTGTTGTAAACAAGACAACAACAACCAGTAATAAAAGTAATACAGATAATCATTATTAATATATCAGACTTAATTTAATGTTAGCAGTGAACAAGACATGATTCCTATATAAGAAGTTAGTTGGGATATTGTGCAGATTTGTTCATATGACGTTTAGTGGAAAATTTACCATCAGTGAAAATGGCAGATATGCATATCACAGGAGAGTAAGTTTAATAACAATGAATGACAGCAAATTAAAGAAGTGTTAGATAAACAATCATATTATATTACTCACATTTTGTTATATTGTTCAATTTTATAGTTATTTTAATGGAAAGTCATATGAAGTGTTCTTTCCAGGAGAGTTCACATTTGATCAACCTTGGGGCATTGATGATTTTAGAATTGATCTACCAGATGAATGTAGTGTATTAAGACAACCACAATATTGTCTTGATGTACAGAGAGTAGCACATATTACACATTGCATCACTGCCAGTAAAATCATCTCATCTGGATTCCAATTTCGAGCACAACCAAAAACAGGAGATAGAAATTACTCGTATTTATGTGAAAATACTGATAGAGGTGAAAACCATGATGGTGGGAGATTTATTCCAATTGATGATTCTAGGTTCATACCATGTAATGGTCATTTCTCATGGTGGGCAATAGAAACAACTAATTACCCAGACATGAGAGATATTATTGAGACATATCATAATTTAGGAGTGAACTTCAAACCCTCTTCACTATTTGCTGCAGACTCAATGTATGGTACCGTTAAACTGTCTTTAGATTTTCAGAGTCTTCATGGTAGTTATGTTCAAAGTATTGCTCCAGGTCAACTAAGTAATGTCCTCTTTAAAGTAGGAGGTACTTTACGTTATAAAAAAGAAGTGTGTTATGTCATTGTGGTCTGTGTTGCTAAAGATGGTGTTGACCCATTACCAGATTTTCCAAATTTAGATGATTTATCAAACCTTCGCATCAGGCAACCCATTTCCTATTTCTCGGGAGGTCCAATACCACAAGGAGGTGTTGGTGTTAGCTGGGATCATTATGTCTTTGCCCTTTATTACCCTAATGATCATCCTTTGACCCTTGATCCATTTGTGGTGACAATAACTGGAGTACAACACTACAAATATAGAGATGATGGTTCTTATTATGAGCCTCGTATACCAGGACTATGTCACCTAGTTAATCGAAATCGAGACCTCCACGTGTGTCCAAATTATAATATGTATCGAAATGAACCAATTCCTTTAGAAGATTTACAGAGGATGTTCCAACGTCAAAAAGATGCTATATTACAATCAATGTTCAATGATCAGCAAGAAGATTAAAAAGATCAGACAGGAAAAAAATGGAAGAGAGATGACTTCAAAAGCAAATAACAATAATTAGTACAGAAATACAGTAGTAAATCATTATATATACAACATTTGTACCTTAACAATAGAAAATTTAGTTACTTAATTAATATTACTGGTTATCTATATTTTAATAAATATCTCAGTCAAAATTTAGTTGATGACACAGATGTAATATTTTAATACTCACTCAAATTTTTGTATTATTCTAAAACTAACATTATATGTTAATATACTAAAATCATATGTTAATATACTAACATCATATGTTAATATACTAACATCATAAGTTAATATACTAACATCATAAGTTAATATACTAACATCATAAGTTAATATACTAACATCATATGTTAATATACTAACATCATATGTTAATATACTAACATCATAAGTTAATATACTAACATCATAAGTTAATATACTAACATCATATGTTAATATACTAAAATCATATATTAATATACTAACATCATATGTTAATATACTAACATTATATGTTAATATACTAACATTATATGTTAATATACTAACATCATATGTTAATATGTTATGTGATTCTTCTTTTTTGGTTGTTTCAATATATATATATGAATTATCTTCAGTTTCATGGATTGTCTAAACATTAGTAAGAATGTAATGACCTTATATAAACACAATAATAAGCTCCACCTACTTTCATTATTATGACAATGGCAGTATCAATCAAGAGGACAGGAGAGTGAGTAAATTACTTAAAATATAAGACATAGTAAAATTAGAGCCACTCAATGTGAACCAGACCCCTTACTATGGAGGGCCTGATTAACAAGAGTTCAACTATGAACTCTATTATAACTGTAGCTTTAATTATCAATTATTTATTTATTATATGTACAATAATAATTTGTAACACAACTAATGGGTATGTAAAGTTGTCATGTGATGAAGTCATAAAGTGGACTATACTATTATTTATGGATATTATAAATTGGTAATCTCTCTCTTATTAGGGAACTACAAGAACTTTTTATGAAGTGTTGTTTCCCGAGGAGTTCACTTGTTCACCCTTGATCAACCAAAATGTATTATACGACTGTGAATAGAGAAAAGAAGATCTATCTTTTACTTGATGAGACTGAAGACTTACTCCGCGAAGGTCATTTCATGTGGTGGTCTATAGCTATTAAAGAACATTTTTAAAAACCTCCTGGAATGATAACTGTTCCATCGGAAACTTTTGGTAACTATACAATGTATGGTACTATCAAGTTCTCCGTTTCTTTACAAGACCTCATTAACACCTACATTGATAGTATTGCTCCTGGACAACAGAGTAACCTCCTCTATAAAAAAGCAGGTACATTACAATATGAAGGAGAATCCTGCTATGTTATTATTCCCTGTGTTGCTAAAGACAGTGTAGACACCTTACCTCAGTTCTCAACATTAAAAAACTTATCAGATCTAGTTATAAAACAACCATTTCTTAATTTAAATGATGAAGAGCTACCATCAGAAGATATTAATGCTACATGGGATGTCTACACTTTGGTACTATACTACCCTATTGATCATTCTAATAAATCATTATCATTAGATCCACATAAAGTGACATTATCTCATACACCACATAGCTATTAAATAAAGATGGAGTCTGTGTTAATGATACCCAAAAAAGTGTTTGTCTAGTAGAAATTCTTTTAATGGCCAAAACATTTATTGTCCTGATTTCTTACATTTTGGAGGTGGCCCTATTCCTCTTGAAACTTTAAAACATTTACAATCAGAAATGATATGTTATCATGAGGAGGAGTAGAAACGTATCTCATGTAATCAATTGTGGAACCAGATGTGACAGGCATCTTTAAAAAATTGAATATTGTGAAAATTTAGTCAGTGTCCTACCCTAATATTGACTCTACATAAGTTATGGTGACAAGAATCGAAGTACATCATAACTAATATAGAGCTAATGGGTTTAATGCATACAAATCTAAATGGATTGTGTCATTTACTTAACAAAAGTCATCACCCAAAGTGCACAGATTTACTACACTTACAAAACATTTCAACAATCATAAATATATATATATATATATATATATATATATATATATTTTTTTTTTTTTATATATTTAGTTTAATTTAGTTGTTAATTTCTCATTCCTTCTATATTAGATTTTGCTATTGAAATTATTCTGATTAGAAATAAAAAATATAAATTTCTTTTGAAGAAAAATTACAAACAACATCTGTATGTTTTTCTTAAACTACCGTTACCACCTACAGTGTACCTGGAATGGTTGAAGGCACCATTAAACGACTAAAGGAGTTGAAAGAAAGAGTGAAACTTCAACATGGTTCAAGGATCATATGAACATTTTCATTGACACTTCGTTACTTGGATCAAGAAAGATTGTTGTTAAAAATGAGGAGAAAGCGTCATTCCTTCAAAGAGGTTATCGACCATACATTCAAAGTGTCATTGATCATATTAATGCAAGAGTTAAATATCTGCATTTGATCCACGTCACCTTCCAAAGAAAGAAGAATTATCTACCTATGGTATGGAAAAAATAAAAGTGCTTTTATGGTACACACCAGAAGGTGAAATTCAATAGAAAGGAAGCAGTTTCTCAACCTGATGTAGACCCAGAGGAGGCTGAGTAAGAATGGAAACTGTTTTTAGAAGAATCATTTTTAAACAGTATAGCCAGAGATCTTTGCAAGACATTCTTAAACATTGACTGTGAAAGATGACATCAAAGCTGGATTTCCAAACTTATCAAAATTGCCAACAATACTGGAAATATTACCTGTAACAACAACTACAGTTGAGCGATCATTTAGTAGCATGAAATTAATAAAAACAAGATTGAGAAGCAGGATGGGAGAAGAAACATTAGAGCATGCAATGAGAATATGTATTGAAGGACCTGAATGTTTAACAGATGAAACACTGGAAGAAATTATCCAAATTTACAAAAAAGTCAAGAAAAGAAAAATAGCACTGTAATTAATAATTATTATTTATTCTCTTTAGTTATTGCCCAACATGTTATTCAATGAACATAAAATTGCCTTGAAAGTTAACTTCTCTCCCAAAAAAATTCTAGATAGAATGCTGACTGTGACCACTACTCATTGTGATCATGTAAGTGTAATATCATGTGATTATTATCTTAATTAATGCCAGCTTATACTGCACATGTTGATGATCCTATTTTATATATAATAAAACTTTATTTTAAATTATTAATTTAATAACTTAATTTTAATATTATAATTACATTATTTGTATTATTACATATTAATTAATAGTAAAATCTTTAGCTGCCCATTACCAGATTCCCAAATTTGAAAAATTTTATGTAACCTTGTCATTAGACAACTATATAACTATTTCTATTGAAGTGGGTTATAACTAGGAGGGGTTGGTATTAAGTGAGATCATTATGGATTTGGCCTTTATTATCCTAATGATCATCTTACAAAGGCATATCTCTTGTATCATTATTAGGTCTATTTCAAAACTACCATTACTATCAGTATTAACACCACTGACCAACATCAATTTATTTGAAAGAATTACAAATAATATACAAGGAAAACTTAAGCTCTACAATTAACAATAATTCAGTAATTCTTGTATCATCAAAACTTAAAACTGCAGTTACTATCAGTAGTAACACCACTCACTATCATCAAGTAAAGGTAGTGTCACTTATTGTTTACCAGTGTTGTAAACAAGACAACAACAACAACAACAACAACCTGTAACAAAAATGGCTATATATTAATAGATATAATTAATTTGTCAGACCTGTTTATTGCTAGCAGTTAATCAAGATATGATTCCTATATAAGAAGTCAGTTGGAATGTTATGTAGAACTAGTCATATGGTGTTTAGTTGAAACTATATCATCAGTAAAAATGGCAATGCAAGCAAATGATGGCGTCCAAGGAGAGTAAGTTTGATTATAATGAATAAGAACAAATTAAAGAAGTGTTGAATAAGCAGTAATATTAATATTCACATTTTACATGTTATTCAATTTACAGTTATTTTCAAAAAAGGTCATATGAGGTATTCTTTCCAGGAGAGTTCACATTTGATCAACCTTGGGGCATTGATGATTTTAGAATTGATCTACCAGATGAATGTAGTGTATTAAGACAACCACAATATTGTCTTGATGTACAGAGAGTAGCACATATTACACATTGCATCACTGCCAGTAAAATCATCTCATCTGGATTCCAATTTCGAGCACAACCAAAAACAGGAGATAGAAATTACTCGTATTTATGTGAAAATACTGATAGAGGTGAAAACCATGATGGTGGGAGATTTATTCCAATTGATGATTCTAGGTTCATACCATGTAATGGTCATTTCTCATGGTGGGCAATAGAAACAACTAATTACCCAGACATGAGAGATATTATTGAGACATATCATAATTTAGGAGTGAACTTCAAACCCTCTTCACTATTTGCTGCAGACTCAATGTATGGTTCTGTAAAACTGTCTTTAGATTTTCAGAATCTTCATGGTAGTTATGTTCAAAGTATTGCTCCAGGTCAACTAAGTAATGTCCTCTATAAAGTGGGAGGTACTTTACGTTATAAAAAAGAAGTGTGTTATGTCATTGTGGTCTGTGTTGCTAAAGATGGTGTTGACCCATTACCAGATTTTCCAAATTTAGATGATTTATCAAACCTTCGCATCAGGCAACCCATTTCCTATTTCTCGGGAGGTCCAATACCACAAGGAGGTGTTGGTGTTAGCTGGGATCATTATGTCTTTGCCCTTTATTACCCTAATGATCATCCTACAAAAACCTTGACCCTTGATCCATTTGTGGTGACAATAACTGGAGTAGAACACTACAAATATAGAGATGATGGTTCTTATTATGAACCTCGTACACCAGGACTATGTCACCTAGTTAATCGAAATCGAGACCTCCACGTGTGTCCAGATTATAATATGTATCGAAATACACCAATTCCTTTAGAAGATTTACAGAGGATGTTCCAACGTCAAAAAGATGCTATATTACAATCAATGTTCAATGATCAGTAAGAAGATTAAAAAGATCAGACAGGAAAAAAATGGAAGAGAGATGACTTCAAAAGCAAATAACAATAATTAGTACAGAAATACAGTAGTATATCATTATATATACAACATTTGTACTTTAACTGTAGAAAATTTAGTTACTTAATTAATATCATTGGTTATCTATATTTTAATAAATATCTCAGTCAAAATTTAGTTGATGACACAGATGTAATATTTTAATACTCACTCAAATTTTTGTATTATTCTAAAACTAACATTATATGTTAATATACTAAAATCATATGTTAATATACTAACATCATATGTTAATATACTAAAATCATATGTTAATATACTAACATCATAAGTTAATATACTAACATCATATGTTAATATACTAACATCATATGTTAATATACTAACATCATATGTTAATATACTAACATCATAAGTTAATATACTAACATCATATGTTAATATACTAACATCATAAGTTAATATACTAACATCATAAGTTAATATACTAACATCATATATTAATATACTAACATCGTATGTTAATATACTAACATCATATGTTAATATACTAACATCATATGTTAATATACAACATTAATTAGAATATCAAAAAAATTATTATAATTAACAAATAATAGACCATTAAGTGATTTTACAGTTGGCAATAAATTACTTCTAATTACTCTTTTGTTTGTTGTGTTGTTTGTTATTGTTTATTATTTATTCAAAAGATTATAATTACATAGATATCAGTAATAATAACTAATAAAACAACAATATATTAATATTATAAAAGTCAAAATATAATTGCTATTATCATAACAGAAAATAAATAGCAAGTCCAGATATTAGCTGTGGAGGAGAACTAACCTTTATATAAACATTATGTGTGTTTTAAGACTTATAATATAATGACCACTATATACACACAATTAATTTTTGTGATAATGCTTATACAAGTACATGAATTATTAGTACAATCATAATATCACATGATATATATCCTAATAAGTGGCTTATACAGTACACGCTATATCATTAAAAAACAAAATGGTACTCAGAAATGATATGTCACCATGAGGGGAAGTAGAAGAGTACCTCGTACAGTCAAAATAAAGAATAAGAATAATTGTTAAATAAAAGAATAAATGTTAAACAATGACAAAAGTAAGAGGCTGTACCTTATAATGGTTTCTATTTTAGATGACTCTGGATTTGCATTTCAAGCACAATCAAAACATTCAGTTCTATGGGATCATGTGCACTGTTTCTAATCCTTGTTATATAATGTATACAATCTATGGGTATGTCATTGTTATCTGTGCTGCTAAATATGGTTTAGCTGCCCATTACCAGATTCCTCAAATTTGAAAAATTTTATCTAACCTTGTCATTAGACAACCTTATAACTATTTCTATAGATGTGGGCTATAACTAGGAGGGGTTGGTATTAAGTGAGATCATTATGGATTTGTCCTTTATTATCCTAATGATCTTCTTACAAGAATATACCCTCTTTTATCATTATAAGGTCTATTTCAAAACTGCCATTACTATCAGTATTAACACCACTGACCAACATCAATTTCTTTGAAAGAATTACAAATAATACACAAGAAAAACTTAAGCTCTATAATCAACAAGAATTCAGTAATTCTTGTATCATCAGTATGTTTCTCTTAAAACTACCGTTACTATCAGTAGTAACACCACACACAATCATCAAGTAAAGGTAGTGTCACTTACTGTTTACCAGTGTTGTAAACAAGACAACAACAACAACAACACCCTGTAAACAAAAATAGCTATCTATTAATAGATATAATTAATTTGTCACACCTGTTTATTGCTAGTAGTGAATCAAGACATGACTCCTATATAAGAAGTCAGTTGGAATGCTGTGTAGAACTATTCATAAGGTGTTTAGTCTAAATTATATTATCAGTGAAAATGGATAGCAATGGCATCAATGGAGAGTAAGTTTGATAATAATGAATAACGACAAATTTAAGAAGTTCTGAATAAGCAGTAATATTATTTATCAAATATTCACATTTTATTATATTGTTCATTTTACAGTTATTTTCAAAAAAGGTCATATGAGGTATTCTTTCCAGGAGAGTTCACATTTGATCAACCTTGGGGCGATGATGATTTTAGAATTGATGTACCAAATGAATGCAGTGTAATAAAACAACCAGACTATTGTGTTGAAGTAAAGAGAGTAGCACATATTACACACTTTGAGAGTGCAAAGAACATCATCTCATCTGGATTTAAATTTCAAGCAAAACAAAAAACAGGAGCTAAAGGTTACTCATATATATGCCAAACTGCTGATAGAGGTGTCAGCTGTGATCTTGGGAAATTTATTCCGATTGATAAGTCTACGTTCATACCGTGTCCTGGTTATTTCTCGTGGTGGGCTATAGAAATAACTAATTATCCACACTCGAAAGATTTTGACAAAAAATGTCGAGATTTAAATGTGAAGTCCATACTCTCTTCACTATTTACTCCAGATTCAATGTATGGTACTGTAAAACTGTCTTTAGATTTTCAGAGTCTTTGTAGTAGTTATGTTGAAAGTATTGCTCCAGGTCAACAAGAACATCTCCTCTTTAAAGTAGGAGGTACTTTACGTTATAAAAAAGAAGTGTGTTATGTCATTGTGGTCTGTGTTGCTAAAGATGGTGTTGACCCATTACCAGATTTCCCAAATTTAGATGATTTATCAAACCTTCGCATCAGGCAACCCATTTCCTATTTCTCGGGAGGTCCAATACCACAAGGAGGTGTTGGTGTTAGCTGGGATCATTATGTCTTTGCCCTTTATTACCCTAATGATCATCCTACAAAAACCTTGACCCTTGATCCATTTGTGGTAACAATAACTGGAGTAGAACACTACAAATATAGAGATGATGGTTCTTATTATGAACCTCGTACACCAGGACTATGTCACCTAGTTAATCGAAATCGAGACCTCCACGTGTGTCCAGATTATAATATGTATCGAAATACACCAATTCCTTTAGAAGACAATCATATTCTTATTTCTTATTTCTGGGGAGGTCCAATACCAAAAGGAGGTGTTGGTGTTAGCTGGGATCATTATGTCTTTGCCCTTTATTACCCTAATGATCATCCTACAAAAACCTTGACCCTTGATCCAATTGTAGTGACAATAACTGGAGTACAACACTACAAATATAGAGATGATGGTTCTTATTATGAACCTCGTAGACCAGGACTATGTCATCTAGTTAATCGAAATTTTCACATCAAAATCTGTCCAGACTATGAAAAATTTAAAGAAAACCCAATTACTTTGAGAGAATTACAAGAGATACAGAAAAAACAGATAAAATGAAACATTTTAATAATACATATGTCAAGTCATAAGTTAGGAAAGAAAAGAACAATAATTAGTACAGAAATACAGTAGTATATCATTATATATGTAACATTTGTACTTTAACTGTAGAAAATTTAGTTAATTAATTAATATTACTGGTTATCTACATTTTAATAAATACCTCAATCAAATTTAGTTAATGACACAGATGTCATATTTTAATACTCACTCAATTTTTTATTATTATAAACTAACATCATATGTTAATATACTAACATCATATGTTAATATACTAACATCATATGTTAATATACTAACATCATACGTTAAAATACTAACATCATACGTTAAAATACTAACATTATATACTAATATACTAATATCATATATGAATATACTAACATTATATACTAATATACTAATATCATATATGAATATACTAACATTATATGTTAATATACTAATATCATATATGAATATACTAACATTATATGTTAATATACTAACATCATATGTTAATATACTAACATTATATGTTAATATACTAACATCATACGTTAAAATACTAACATTATATACTAATATACTAATATCATATATGAATATACTAACATTATATGTTAATACACTAACATTATGTGTTAATATGTTATGTGATTGTTAATAAGCTCCACCTACTTTCTTTACTATGACAATTGTATTATCAATCAAGAGGACAGGAGAGTGAGTAAATTACTTAAAGTATAAGACATGATAAAATTAGAGCCACTCAATGTGAATCAGACCCCTTATAGGGCCTGATTAACAAGAGCTCAACTATGAAGTCTATTATAACTATCAATTCCTTTCTTTATTTATATGTACAATAATAACTTATAATGCAACAAATAGGTATGTTCTGATTGTTCTCTATAAGTAAAGTTGTTGTGTGATGAAGCCACACAAGTGGGTTATATTACTAGTTACATAATGGATATTAAAATATTTTGCTATTCTGCAGCAACTTTTTATGAAGTGTTCTTCCCTGGGGAGTTCACTCTTGATCAACCTTAGGATCAGACTGAAGACTTACTATGTGAAGGACATTTCATATGGTGGTCTATAGCTATTGAAGAACCTTTAAAAATACCTCCTAGAATGATAACTATTCCATTGACAGCCTTTGGTAACTATACAATCTATGGTACTATCAAGTTCTCCGTTTCTTTACAACATGTCATTGACACCTACATTGACAGTATTGCTACTGGTCAACAGAGTAACCTCCTCTATAAAAAAGCAGGTGCATTACAATATGGAGGAGAATCCTGTTATGTTATTATTGCCTGTGTTGCTAAAGACAGTGTAGACCCCGTACCTCAGTTCTCAACATTAAAAGTTATAAAACAACCATTTATATATATCATGAATACACACTAATCATTATATAAACATTATGTATCTTTAAGAGTTACAGTATTACTACTACTGTGACCACTATATCATTATGATGATGTAACTGAAATATCATGTGATTATTATCCTAATTAATGCCAGCTTATGCCACACATGTTTTTTATTGTGAAACAAAATGGCAGAGGCAGCAGCACTAGGAGTACAAGGAGAGTGAGTGAAATATTTAGGACATATGTATATATATACAAGGAAAAAGAGAAGACTTCTATCATTATGTACACATATACTAGTAAAATGTCTTGTGTACAAATCAGCATTTTTTAAAAATGAAGTCTCAGAATTAAAATTTAGAAAACTATAACTATGTAAGTATTTATAACATTGTTTTTTTTTGTTTTAATTTACAGTTCCTTTAAAGATAAGAAATCATATGAGGTGTTCTTTCCAGGTGTTTTCACATTTGATCAACCTTGGGGTGATGATAATTACAAAATACATCTACCACAAAAACATAAACGCCTAACTCAGCCTAACTTTGAAATTCCATTAAATGAAGATAGAAAAGTAATGCATATTACACACTTTAATGCAGCAAAAGCCATCATCACATCAGGATATATAACACAACAGAAAAAATCAGAGTATCAATACACATATGTTTATGACGAAAGCAGGAAAAAGTATATAACAGAACAAGAAAAGTGCCTACTGTATGATGGTTACTACTCTTGGTGGTCTATACAATGTGAATATAATCCAGGTCAACTAGTGAATAATGATCATCAAGTGAATTCTTCGACATCTTTTTTGTTCAAAAACTATTCAATGTATGGTACTGTGAAACTCTCTCTAAAGCTTCGTGACCTCATTGAATGCTATGCTACGAGCCGATCTAAAGATTCCAAAAAAGTTCTCTATAAAGTAGGAGGTACTTTACGTTATACAAAAGAAGTGTGTTATGTCATCATAGTCTGTGTTGATACAGATGACAAGTTGTCTGCACTTGAAACAATAGATAAATCTCAATCGCTTGTAATCAAACAACCTTATTCTTTTTTTTATGGAGGTGGGTTACAACAAAGTGTTGCTGTTAGCTGGGATCATTATGCCTTTGCTCTTTATTACCCTGAACAAAAAACCTTGAAACTTGGTAAAGAGGAAATAGATGCACGTTTAGTAGAACATCATGGATTTGACAGCAATGGATCATATGATGAAAGCTATAAAAATTATATGTGCTTTCAAAAAATACGAAAAAGACATGAATGCCCAGATTGTAAAGATTTCATAAACAAAAAAATCCCCATTGGTGATTTAAGCAGGCTGCTAGCACCTTTAGAAGGTATATCTTCACAGATGGCTAGTGTGACTTTATAAGGAGATTCTCATGTGGATCAGAGCAAATGAACAAGAGACATAATTATTAATTATATTAAGTATAGTAGTACTATGATATATAAGTAGTAGTAGTCACCTTTGAATTGACATTGTTAGTTTCAACTTTATTTATCAAACTTTAGGTTATTACTTTTAAAAAAGAATGAATCTAAACTGCTTCAAATCAAACAACCTTATTTCTATTTTAAGGAAGGTGGGTTACCATGACAAGGAGTCAGTGTTAGCTGGGATTTTATCTAGCACAAGAGAGAAAACCTTGGAAGTTAGTAAAGAGGAAATAGTTGTATATTTTGTAGAATATTGTGGACTCAACAGCATTGGATCATATGATGAAAGCCTTCTAAAAAAGAAAACATATAGGTGCTTTTAAATATTATGAAAAAGGCAGCCTGAATGCCCAGATTGTGTAGAATTCAAAAACAAAAAATCTCCATTAACATTGATGTTTTACTAAAGCTGGTTTTCCTGAATTAGAAGATTTGTGTGTGAATCAGAGCAAATGAACAAGAGACATAATTACTATTATATCAAGTACAGTAGTACTGTGATATGATATGTAAATAGTCACCTTTGAATTGACATTGTTGATTTCAGCTTTATTTGCTAAACTTTAATTTATTATCTAAGTAAACTATCATCCATCAAATCATTGCTCATTGGATAGCCAATAGTCTATAAAGAATGCAAACAAGGTAATTGGGATGGCCATTGCATAATCCCTATACATAATAGCAATGATGCATGGTACAAACAATTAAGGATATCTACCAACTATTTAAATCACTTAAAAAATATCAGTATATCAGTAATATATTGTTACATTCTATGTCTGTGCTATTATGTAAGGATGATGCAATTACCATCTTTATTATCTTGTTTGCATTTTTATATTAGACTCATATTAACCATCCTATATTGACTTAATTGTTTAGAAAATGATTTTCATTTACTTGTATAAATAATATAGAGTATATTTCTGATAATATTAATACTATAGGTAATACCTTTGTAATAATGCAATTCATATATAATGATTGGTGTATTCATTCAATTATATTCATTGAAATCTTTATGTATATTCATTGCAATGATCCATGCAAAAATTATTAAAGAAAGTGCCAACTCAACGTGAGCATTCTACATCATGTGACTCATTTGCTTCGTCATTATGAGTACAAAATGGCAAGATCAGGACAGTAAGTATAAATATATAGTGTATATTTTGATATTATTAGACTGCAATAACTCCTTAAAAATAATTATTTTCTTTTAAATACTTCTCTTGTACTGTTACAATACATAACCCTTACTACCTCTTATGTTGTACAAATATAACTTATCATTAAGCTAGTTGTATTTATCATTGAAGCAATTCTACAATTATGTGTAAAAATATGTTTGTATTCTTGTCTGTACTTTGTAGTGCTTTAATGGGAAAGAAATACGAGGTCTTCTTTCCAAATGAATTCACATTCGATCAACCTTGGGGTGAAGATCCAATTACAAACCATCTTCCACCACCTTACCATGATCTACAAGAGTCATTGATTCTTAACTTGAAAGATGTACCACACACTGTAGCCCATATAACACATTATAATAATGCAGACCAAATCATTTCCTCTGGATTTAAAATTAAAGCATATCCAAAGAGAGGATCCAATGGAGATTACTCATACCAATGTGTTAACAGAGAAGATGGTATGTTTAAACAAATTGATGATAAAACACCACTTATACCATATGATGGCTCCTTTTCATGGTGGTCTATAGAATTAAATCAAGATCACGATCATCTAGGTTGTAAAAACATCACTGGAGTAGACTGTCACACTTCCTTTCTGTTTGACAAGGATCAATCAAAGTATGGTTGTGTGAAATTCTCTATGGAGTTTGATGACCTCATTTCCTACTATGCTCAAAGTCGAGAAGGAAGTGACAAAAATGTCCTCTACAAAGTAGGAGGTACTTTACGTTATCAAAGAGAAGTGTGTTATGTCATTATAGTCTGTGTCAGTGATGATGTACAAGACCTGACTAGACTTTGTAATGTAAATTTATCTGAGCTTGTCATTAGTCACCCTTATAACTTCTTCAAAGGAGGTCAGTTACCACAACCTGTTAAAACTAGCTGGGATTATTATGTCTTTGCCCTCTATTATCCTAACAAGCATCCTACAAAAACCTTGACCCTTGACCCTTGTAGGGTGATAATAACTGAAGTAAAGAACCATCAAATGTGTCTATATGCTATACGAAATCAAACATCTTGCCCAGATACTCATATTTCTATAGACATTAAAGCATTAAAGGACAAGCAAGTTGTTGAACACCAAAACATTAAGAAGAAGAGGAAAGAGATGATCAAGAAGGCCAAGAAGAAGAAAGAGACAAATATCCAGATGATGATGAAGAATCATAACAAGATCAAGATAAACAAGAAGGAGATGAAGATGATCAAGAAGAAGTATAGTAATGCTATGTGACGTAATAGTAGTCACCTTCGAATTGACAGTATTGATTTCAACTTAATATGTCAAACTTTAATTTATTCCTTAAATAAACTATCTTCTAACAAACCTTTACTCATTGGTTAGCTAACACTCCAACATAAATAAATATATTAAAAGTAGTTATGTTTAAAAGTTGTAGCATCAAAGAAGTGCTATTAAATTATTATGATGATATAGTTGTGTCTATAATTACATGAAATAAAAGTTGGAAAAAGTCAAATTTTCTAATTAGGACTATATACTACAATTGAAAAAGATAAATTTATTTGTACATGTATGTAAAATTACATGTATACATGTATATGAGTCATTACACAGTGATTTCAATATAAAATACACATATTAAAATTAGTTGGAGAGTAGTTAATAAACCAGATAAGCTAACACAAACACTGTTAAGTCCCACCCACATTATTACTAATTAAAAAGAGCAGTAATTAGCAGTGAACACTGACACTATCATAACACAATATATATACATTGTACTAGAATAGAGTTTATGAATATATTAAAGAAAAGGATCTATTATAATAGCACTCTCTAAATGGCCACAGGAAATACCTCAATAACTGGACAGTGAGTTATATCTCCATGACCAATGGGAGGGTCTTATGACAATGTACATGTGATATAAATTGTCTATTATGTAAAGTTTGTATAATAAAGATCAAATTTTAAGTGTCAAAATAAGGTCTTAGAACTGACAAAAATCCAGGAACCATTATCACATTGTTGTATATTTAGGAATCTCAAAGGGAAGGATTATGAGGTTTTCTTCCCAGGGGAGTTCACCATTGATCAGCCATGGGGAAATGGTGATTATCTGTCTCAGTTACCAGAGAAACGTCGAGTTCTTGATCAACATCCACTCACCTTTCGTATCAAGACCGTCTCCTATGTCACACATTATGAAGAAGCTGAAGAAATAATTAAGAGTAATTTTAAATTCTTAGCCAAATCAATCAAGGGTAAAAAAGACAGATCTTATCTCTGTGTAACTGAACAGCAAACTAGAAAGTATCGACCTCTCAATGAGTCCTCAGACATCATAGGCCCAGGAAGTTTCTCGTGGTGGAATATTGATCCTGATAAATTTGATGATCAACCAACGCCTATCATGAATGGTGAGAAATATAAAGTTACCACAACTCCCTCGGACATTTTTCAAAACAAATCTTCACTTGGTACAGTTAAAATATCCATTGGATTTGGAGAATTGATATACTCGTATGTAGACGCTATTGCTCAAGGGAGGCCAAAAGAGATATTTTATAAAATGGCAGGTACCTTTAGATACCCATATGAAACATGTTACGTTATTGTTGTCTGCGTTGGACTCTATGGAGAAGACCCTCTCCCCAATCTTCCTAATTTACCTAATTGCTACATGCCTCCAGCTATTTGTGTGAATATAATGCAACCATTTCAAGAAATTAATGGAAAAGGTATTAAAAAAACTCACACCAGCTGGGACCATTATGTTTTAGCATTACATTTCCCAGCCAATCAATTTACCACTAAGTTTTCCCTGATCAGTCCGAAAACTGCCATCATATCTGGAATTAATCATTGTCACTTTGACGACCAGGGTGTCTTTACAAAGACCCTCAATGGTTCATGTGAATTAAGTAAGAGTCAACCTGACGACTACCCTAAGTGTCCAGATGAAATGAAGTTTCAAGGTGGTGCTATACCTCTGGACGATTTGATGGGATTACTAAGACATTAAAGTGTATTTTTATAAACAATGAATATGTAATTAGTAATGGTTATTAGATAATTAATAATAATTAATATAGTTCATAACTTTTACCTCACTAACTTACCTTGTTACATAATAGTTACAATATTGTCATTATTTGTATTTATTAATATATCTCAATATGAAATACATTAATAATGGCTCTATTATAGTTAATTAATATTATAATTATATCAGTACATGTATATATGCAGAACATGTATACATGTACATGTGTAACAATGTTATAATATTACTTTAAACACTCACTTATCTGCTAAAGTAGCAGCAACCTTCTCTTTCTCTCTTATTCTGTACTCCTCAAGTTCTTGTCCTTCCAAAGGAACTCTCCTCTTTACATCTAAATCAATTGTGATAATCTTAGAAGGAAAGAGCAGAGAGAGAGAAAAAAAGGAAAAAAAAGAGAAGTAAAGAGAAAGATAGTATTTTGTATTCTCTTGTCATTTAAAATACCTTAAGATTATCTGTAAGTGCTCTTGCTAAAGTACCCTGAGCTGTTTTGCTGGTAAATATAATAGAATTATGTGGATTAGTACACCATTGTATGAATAAATCACGGGAATAACCACACACTAAGTCAGGAGGACTAACCAGTACAGCCTAAAACACAACAAAGATAGAGCACAGGACTAATATGACTGTCTAGTCTTACTTTAGGATTAGGTACTTTAGCTAGTTCTTCAAGATTATGACATAATGTTATATGTTGGAATTGGAAAGGATTAGAACGACTGTCTTCAAACATTCTCATTAATTTCTCACTCATCCATTCCACCTACAAAAGAGACAACAATCTTATACATTAATGTAAGCAAGGCTATCCTTTACCTGAGACTTAGCAAACTCTACTACATTATAACTAACATAATTTAACAGTGCTATAGAATAGGCACCAAAACCTAACTCTTGGTGACGCCACATTTGGTCCTATAAATAAAAGACAACCATATAATCTTCCTTACTTACTCACTCACTCTCTCCTTCCACTTACCAGTAATTGAGACAACTCTAATATTCTTCCTGCAGTATCAACAGCAATTAAAACATTACCATTCTTTCGTAGTGTGTTGACAATTTTATCTAAATGACATATTAGTAATATTATAATTTATTTAAACTGTTACCTAGCAACGCTTTATCTCTTTCTTTTCTTCTAGCTTGTACACTAAGAGCATTATAAGCATCAGTTATTAAGAGATGAGGACGAGATAATGCATCAAAGACTGCTCCATCAAGATGTCTGTCAGAGACAACAATCAATATAATATATTTTATCTATATCTTTTAACTTGCCTTTCTTTCTTGTGATTATAGTCCAATGCATACACTATTTCCTCTTCACTGTCTTTGACTATCTTCCATATAGTACCTCCCACCATATGTCCAGCTGCAAATGGAGTGATTGTTAGACCGTGACCTTTACCTATAGGGAGAGAATATTGATCCATTTATTAATTCATCTGTCCATTCATTCATGTATCTATCCATTCATCTGTCCATTTTACCTTTAAGTTGTACTGTTTGTGAGTATTTAACTTGTACAACAAGATCAAATGCCATATCAACATCATCCAATGTAAATAGATTAAACTCCTCACAATTATGATGACACTATATATACACAGAGATGATCAATAGATCAGATGATTAATACATCAATATCATTAATATATCAGGTGATCAATATATCAATGTGATCAATATATCAGATGATTAATATATCAATGTGATCAATATATCAATGTGATCAATATATCAGGTGATCAATATATCAGATGATTAATATATCAATGTGATCAATATATCAATGTGATCAATATATCAGGTGATCAATATATCAGATGATTAATATATCAATGTGATCAATACATTAATATAACCAATATATCATTAACTAATTAAATATTAATTATTATATAAAGGACATACAATTATTTTATGAAGAGATATACACAATTGTAATTTTTGTACATAGACATTTAATGTATTAATATTATATTAAACTTATTATTAGGATGTGGCTGTTCTAATGTAATGCTATATTTAAAATAGGAAAATTAAATAAATCCCAGACCCTTAACATGAAACCCTTGCCAGGACCCTATACTTATTTTCATTGATACTATATTGTTAATCAATAAATAATTGTAACAAATTCTAGTAACTCAGTACATGTACATGTAATACCTGATATAAATCGTACATAAACATTTGTCCCATTTTGTATACTGGTATTGTAGCATAGATTGGACACTTGAGACCGAGTCGTCCCACAACATAGGGAAGCGCACCAAGGTGGACCACATCTGGATGACTTAGTAGAATAGCATCGATTTGATGTATGTGTCTAATAATTGAAAAATAGCAGTGTAAAAATAATAGTTTTTTGCAGCAATTTATCGAAGTCACGTGATCACCCACGTGTAATACAACTGACCTTTTGATGTTCTCAATGACTTTCATTGAGAACTGTTCGTTCCAGCCACAATCTAGAAGGAAGCAAAACTCATCTACTTGGAGTAAATAACATGGTGGGCCTTCTCCTTTAGCTCCTGAGAGAGCAGTGAACTTGATTATAGAAGTCATTGCAAGTGTTTAGTAGTTTTCAATATTACTATATATTGTTTGCACAATAAGAACATAATTTTAATATTATTTTCTTGACTTTAATCATCCTTTTAATTAGGTTTTTGTTTTCCTGGTATTTGGCGGGAAAAAGGAACATGGCTGTTGCAAGACAAGGAGTTAAGAGGAAGAGAAGACCAAAAAATATCTGTCCTAATCCAATGTTTGTCAAATGGTTAGAAGAATGGCGGGATGAAGCTTTAGAAAACAACTGGAAAGCTAGTTACACGTATAGCAAGGTATGTACGAGTTGCCATGACAACTGTTTTTGGACATTGGCTATGCATAATGTCATTTATATAGGCATTGACATCAATGAAACGTTACCCATTACCCATTAATAGTGGACAGGAAGCTAAACTATTAGAGTATGTTGGTAAGACTAATGTACTAACTACATGTATATATACATCTTTGTTTTGCTCTGTTTTTTAATAGGAGATAAAGTGGCAAAAATGTTAGATAAAAAAATTTCTGAATTTTTAGATAATGGAGGTAAGATCTCTCCTTAACTAGAATAATCTCTCTCACTCCCTCTTTTCAACATAGGGACAATGGAAGATCTTCATAGACAAACCGATAATGACTGCTTACCAAAACGACCAGCTCTCTCCTCAACTAGTACAAATATAACAACCACTATAGACAAGTCTCCTTGTACTAGAAAGTCCCCTACTAAACAAACATGTGCTATAATGAGTCCTGTTCAGACTCAATCTCAATCTGGTAGTATAGGTACCAGTCTTCAGTTTCCAAATGATGAAAATATTCAAAAAACAACTCCAAAAAAGGTTTGTACAATTATTAAAAGAGCACTGTCATTATTTTTACTTGTTGGCGTAGCAACATAGATCAACAAAGGAATATGTACCCACTTATCGTTCTGGTCCTTATGCTGTATTGGTTGCACTGTTTACTGCAGAACAAGCTGTAAGTCTGATTCCTATGTGGTATGAATTATTGAGAATGTGCGGTTGTCTTTAGAGTCCTGATTTTAAGGGTTATATGTTGAAACATGAGTTAATTACAGCTGCACAGCCATTCTGTGATGCCTCCTTTACTGTAGTAAGTACATTATACATTAATACATTATAATTCCATATCTATGTACCTCTCTCTCTCTCTCTCTCTCTCTCTCTCTCTTAGCCTGACCCTCCTAATTCTTACTACACAGCTTGGAGTTCAGTATCTAAACTATTAAAGAAAGGACTAATAACCAAGTCAGATCACCCTCCAAGGTATCCTATATATATAATACATCATTATAACATAATATCTATTATAGATTTTCTTTAACTAATGAAGGAATATCATTAGCAATGAGATTACTACAAGTACAGTCAACTAAAGAGGTACTTACTAGTAGAAGCCCTTGCTCACCAGAACAACTTGAAACTACTACCACATTTGATTCTCACATCATTAATAGATCACATGATAATCATGTAACTATCACAAGGGAGACAAGTGGTAGCATACCTTCAACTTTGTATGTTTTAAATTATTCTCCAACTCAATCATTAGATACTATCTCTATTGTTGGTAGCCATAGACACACAGAAGCAACAGCTGGACAATGTTTGACAGAGACCATCAAACAATCAAGTACATCATCATCTAATGTGGTATCAATTACTTTATCAGATAGTGATGATGATGATGATATTGAGATATTGCCACTAGCTCAAAGAATAGGTCTGAAACCTATTTGCCAAAATTCTCAGACCCTATCTACTGCCACCAATGTAATTGAAATTGATGAAGACACGTGTGGTTCTAAAACTACACACAATAAAAGAAGAAAGAGAGATTGTCCTTTGAAGATATCTTCTATTTCTACCTCAAGAATGTCATCTGTTCCTCCTTCTCTCCCTCCTCCCGTGACACACTGTTCCTCTAGCTCTACTTCAAGTAATTTTATTGAAACAATTAAACACAGTACTAGTTCACATAGTCAATTATCATCATCATCAGTTTGTACCATGACATCAACTAGTAATAAGTCTTTAGGACAATCAACAATATCTCAACCATCTACTAAATCATCTAGGTCAGTAAATATATATATTAATTATATTTACTTCATTCTCTAGTAGCATTAACAATCAGTCTGAAGTACCTACAGAAGTCCCTTTAGACTTGAGTAGTCCGTTATTTAGTCTCAGACCAGGTACTTGTATAGACAATATTCTCTTGTATTGATATACACTTGTAGGTCAATATGAACTGATATTATGTATTGATAATACTGAGTCTACTGCTAATAGAAAGTAAGTGTATGAATTAAGTATAGCAAGTTTATCTTTATAGATCTAAGTCTAACTTTCGTGGACTTTTACTGGAAGAACTCAATAAAAATGGTACATTTTATAGTATGTACATTAATAGTTATTATCAGTTAATTCAATAGGGGTTAAATTTAGTGTACGGAAGTTAAATGTCGGTGACTTTCTTTGGATTGCCCGAGAAATTGTTGATATCAGACAAGGTAAGTAACAATTGCATTACTCTTTTGTTACCTCTCCCTCTCTCCACTTACCAGGCCAACTACGACTTCCAGAATCACGTGAAATTGTTCTGGAATACATTGTAGAAAGAAAAAGAATGGATGACTTAGCAGATAGCATTATTGATAGACGTTTCCATGAACAAAAGGTATTATTAGAATATTTAAAATATTGTGAATATTTTATAGTTTAGAATGAAACAATCTGGAATATGCCATCCTATTTATTTAGTAGAGGAATATGGTGATATAACTCACTGTAGATTACCTGAAAGATCTCTCCATCAAGCAATAACTAACACACAGGTACACCAATTTATATTATATTATTATTAATGTAACTAGTAATATATATATATATATATATATATATATATATGCTGTATAATATAATATGTATGTGTTGTATATAATATATATGTGCTGTATAATATATTATATATGTGCTACATATAATATATGTGTGTTATATATAATTTTACTAGTTATTAGATGATTTTTATGTTAAACAAACCAAAGATATCAGAGAATCTATTGCTTATCTAACAATAATGACAAGACACCTCCAACAACATTATTCTGTAAGGAAAGATAGATAATAAAATGTTCATTTGATCTCTCTCCTTCTCTCCACCAGTTCAGAACTATTCAAGCCTATCCTGTTGAAACTTTATTATCACTAAACAAACAAAGACAACAGAAATCATTTGTAGAAGACACATCTATTGTATTTGGTGTCCCTTTTGATAAGTTTAATGAAGCCTCTGTTAAGACTAAGGTATCTACATCACATGCTTATCACATGCACGTCATGTGCTATATTGATTGTTTAGATATCCACTGCATCAGAAATGTTTGCTCGTCACCTGATATTAATACCACAGTCATCAGCAGATAAAGCTCATGCTATTATTGAACAATATCCAACAATATCACAGCAAGTGTTGTTATCATTTTGTACTTTACTTTGCAGTCTGTTCCATAACAGTTTATATGAAGCATATAGTCGCTGTACTACTGAGAAAGAGCGTGAAGAGATGTTGAGCTCTGTTCGAGCAGGGGCATGTAAAAGGTAAGAATAGAGATATCTTTATTAGTTAAATTTTCTCTTTTTAAATTGTTTAGAAAACTTGGCTTGACATTTAGTAGAATAATATACTCACTTTATTGGAAAGGAGAGTAAATTAATAATTATTATGTTAATATGTTATCTATGTCACGTGTTACAGTCATGATTGTCACATGATATCTGCCACATCACTCATTATTAGTGATCATACCAGTCTTTAGCATTTGTCGGTATACAAAGTATGAGAGAACTAAACCCACGGCAGTAAGGACACAAGTTAACAATAAGAGGACATATCCCAGGTACGACTTGGTAGTGGCCCCATATACTTCAACAGCAAATACAATTGTTAAGTTACAGAAGCTAATAAAAACAGAAATAGATAAGTTTAAAGAATATATACTATAATGTACAATATTCAGTAAACTACATAATCACAGAGAGAACTGAATTATTATCACTGTAATCTGTGTAGTCACAGTGAGAATAATTCTCTCTATAAATGACATAGTCACAAACAAAACTAAAGTATTCTCCCACACATCAAACTACATTATCACATATTTATAATATTTCAATATATATATTACACACACACACACAAAGATGATACCTGTAATTCTTTGCTACTACAGTAGCTGCAAATACATACATTCCATTATGTCTCTCCCACTGAACAGCAGAGAGACCATGTCTACTCAATATTTCATAAGGTGTGTTACTATTACCACTAGACATTGATTGAGTTTGATTAGCTCCCTCAAAACAACTCTCATAAGTCTTGAGATAAAGAAAGATACAATATTATCTATTAATGTACTACTTACTTGTGGTGTCCATGCTAATTCAGGTCTATTAGCAACAGCTAACATTTCTGTCCATGTTTGAGGTGATCTAATACATCCGACCTATGAGTTTAGCAGCTGGTATATATATTGTCACAGATTTTGTTTAACTCACATCCTTTGCTGTTGCTGAGTAACCAATATCAGTACGGCCATGTATTTCTCTAAGAACAAAGTCAACTTCAACTTCACTTTTTAAATTGTTTCCATCATATCTGTTATCAAAGACAACATCAATAATTTTATTCCTAAATCAATGTTAATAGTCTCATTTCCAATCCACTAGATAAACCATGGTATGGGAATGGGACCCAACTCACAATAGTAGAACAGGTTTATAATTCTTGTTATATGGGACTTTTATGGGACATCCCCATGATGTCACATCATACAACACTGTCTAGTGACCTAACATAGAAGATACATAACATAAATATTACTTACTTTGTCTGCAGTGGCTTTATAATTTATGCGACCTTTGAACTCTGGATCATAATAGTTTCTACATGTGACAATCATGTGACCAGATGAAATCATCATCTCTTACTTTGATATGGTATATGTATAGTTCTCATACTTATCACAAGAACTGTCCTCTCTAAACATCAATCAATGAACGATACATAACTATAATAATGTACCTTCTAATTTTAATATGACGTCTTGGCGGACAAGTCACTAAAATATCAGCTTGCTAAAATAAGTTTGAAAAACTTCTCAATTGCTTGCATATACTAGTAATAAATGATACTGATTTTACTAACAATTTCTGCTAGCTTGTCACATGATAACGAATGACTTGAGGGAGCTATCCTTATTACTGTGTAACTAAAGGAGAAGGAAAGAGAGAAGGAGATGTATAGTAGGTAAGGAAATATGATTTATTGTAGAATAGATGTCACACCTAGAGTTCTTTTGTTCTGGATATAATGTAATAGTCTAAAGAAGAGCTATATACCAGTTATTATGATTCCAAGACTCACTGTGTTTCGTTTCACACTACCCAGTACAGCTGTCTGTGTTTCAACTGATGACTCCGCCCACCTCACAACCCCCAACTCAGATACCATCAACTATATACATAACAATACCATTTATTAATGTAACTAGATTATCGTTAATAATTATATTGTCTTCACTAACTGATATATTATTTGAAGACCACTCCTTCGGTACAAGTGATACCCAGATCTATAATAAATGACAAGAGACTATTTAAGTTAGTATATACATGTAGAGAGTTTCAAGATATCAATAAATCATGTGGATACCATAGAAACCAAACAACTTGTATAATGTTCAACATTATATATACCTTAATAGTCTCATTTTTATCCAAATAATACAAATCATTATAGAGATTGTGTCTCCATTGAATATACTGTAGAGATAACTTGATAATATTGTTATACAATCAATATAATTATACTACTTAGTCTTGTCCCATGGGGCGTGGCCAGCTAGGGATGAGACTAAGGTCTACTTACTGGACATGCATATGGTGGATACATTGTTGTCAGTAAGTGTGCATATACTGGTATCGTTACCATGGTGAAATTTCCAATACTGATATAATATATAAACATTTATTAGTATATAATTACATACCTGTCTTTGTCAAGACATTTGAGGTTACCTAAACTATCAAAGAAGATACTAGTTGCTGTATCATTGTGTTGACATGGAGTTGATATCTGTGTAGAAGAGATAGCAATAAGAACAGGACATTATATATATAGCCCTCTCTAGCTTATACTAGAAATATTCTATGTTCATTTATCATCAATGTTTCTTTTTATATAAGAGGTGGGGGACGCGCGAACGCAGTCCCCCCCTACCAAAAATTGCGCACCCGAGTCTCCCACGTTTGGGGAGATCGCACGCTTCAGCCCAGCGAAGTGCAATGCCAAGCCTCCACGTGGAGGAACCGCCTAATTGATCACGGTATCCTCTATGCCAGGTAAGTTAACTCAAAATTTGAAGCCAATTGCTTATGTATATATCATAAGTATATTGCATTTGTGGGTTAGTTAATACTACATTCCTGTGGTTTGTTACACTATCATAGTAAAAACAACACTTCCTGTTTTTAATTATATTCATAGTTTAAATTGAATTCCTTCTAACCTGTACAACTTGTCCGGTACTGATTCTGCCATACAAGAGTGACTTCTGAGAAGTCAAGGCAACAAATTGACCTGATTTCCCTGAATTAAAGACATACAATAATTAAATTATGATGTAATATGATGTAATAATAAATACCAGTAACAGCTGTAATAAAATATTCATCTGAATTCCACACAAATTGACTAAGACTATCATCACTTTGTCTTTGAAGGAGATCCAAAGACATCACTGTGTCTCCTAGATGGATGGATGGATGGATGGACAGATCAATGAATAGGATAGACTTATTTACCAACCTCCATTATGACTATAATAAATTGTTTGTCTTCCCCAAATTAACATATCACCAAATGAACTTGGGAAATAGTTCATAGTCAATTGCTGTCCATCTAACATAATGTAATAAATATATACAATATTAATATACCAGTAATCACCATAGTAAAAGCTCCGATCTCCTTCGTACCATATTTGGGTATTAAGATCATAGTACAGAAATATTGCAGCTGTCTGTTGTAATAAGGTGTGGTCTATATCAATAATATGGACATCTTAAGATAACTAACAACATTGGATGCTGTGTCGTTCATTAGTAACGTTATCTGATCTTTTACAGGATGAACTCGTACACAATGAATGTGATAGTTCTAAAATGATATCTTAATGTTTATAAAGTTATCTTATCAACTTACTATCCATGATGTTGGCAAGGAAACAGCTTCAAAGCTCCTCCCACCATCAGATGACACATGGACAGAGTTCATCTAAATTATGTAATACATCTATTATATTGTGTCTGAGAGAGGGGACAAAGAAAGAGTATGTCCCCCTAATTAACTTACCAAATGAGACCAAGCAACAATGACATCATTGTTATTATATGCTACATATTTTTCTCGTCCAGTAATATGATTAATATTAACCTGGTTTATACCTGGTTTATATAATATAATAGTATTAACTTTTATATTAAGGGTGCACCTGTTGGCCATGTGACCGAGTTAATTCCATTGATCAATGTAATAATCTCTCCACCAATCAGAATACAGATAGTGTCACTGGTATAGACCACTTCTTGAATGTCAGCTGTGAAGCCATTAATCTTTCCAGTGTATACGATGTATTAGAGGAATTCATAAAAATTAGAATAAACAGAGAGAAATAATACATTAATAGGAACTAATGATACATATGAATTGAACTTACTTGGAAAGAAGCATAAGATATAAAACCATCTTGTGTAATAATATTCATGGCTCTACAAGTAACAAACACATCCAAGAATTGGTTCTTTCCTAATTACATACCCTTGTGTTGCTATAGCAACTGAAAGAGTATTTGAATCCTATATATTAATTATACCACATGTGAGACACATGTAATACATATCTTACAGTAAACAGCTGCATATATGTATTGTTTATCAAAGCAGACTCCAAGGGCTAAGAGAGGGAGTCATAATATATGAAGTAAGTAACTATGGTTACTAACTGTTTCTGATATCACAGAGTCTATATGATATTTAGGTCTTGTTGCCATCACTGTAGTTGGTCTAAGGACAGTATTATATTATATTAGTTAGTTAATAGTATATACCTCACTCCACAGTTCATTATAATAACACCTGTACTATCTATTTGTAGTGGTATGATATTTGGTAGAGAAGTACCACTTAGTACAAACTCCCAACAACTGGATTGATAGATAGATATGATAGACAGATGAATGTATCGATAGGTTGATGGAAGGTTGGACAGATAAGGTAAATGTACACCCAGCGGTCAACGTTATAATATAATTATCAAATAAAATTATCTTCTGGTTAAGTTGTTTGTGCACCTGGAAGTTCTGTTGAAGCCAAGTGAATGGATGGTGGTCTCCGAAAGTGATGTTAATGGGATGATCCTAGGGTGTTCCCCTAGCGACCAAAACTGCTCTGTCAATATCTGGGAAGAGATAAGATGTCTCGTCTGATAATCTTATATAAGCAGTAAATTAGAATATTGAGATTACAATCATTACATAGAATCTAAATTTTACTTTTGGAGGGATATTTTGGTAGGAAAATAGATCATCAATCCAAACAGAAATAGCCAATGAGATTCCAGGAGACACATTAATATATGACATCTTCCAGCTGTAACAATAAGGTGTATTTTCTAGTGGTACCTGTACAAAGTATGATCATATACAATACTATTGAGGCCTCAAAGACTAATACCCAGACAGTATGGGAACTAGTCTGGTTCTCTTTATACACAGTCCATTCTACTCTATGAAATCCCGGTGAATGACAGACAAAATTAATATCTTGACTAACACTACATACATTGATATTACATACATTCACAATACCTGTATTCTGTCTTACTTCTTCTCAGTAGAGATACAGCCATTAGTGGACCATGTGACATTATCTTCATAGGTTTCCATAGTAACCTATATATATATAAACCTCAATATAAACTCTAAAGTACTCACTGGTGATTTGTATGTTAGTAAGTCAAAACTTCCAATATTCCAATGGCTATATCTACAAATATAAAATGTACTGAAAGTGCTTTATACACAATAAAACTTACCTCCATTGTTTTGCAAGGGTATGTGTCACAAGTAGAGTCAGTCTGAGAAGTAAACTGCTATATGTCATTGTGTTGATACACAAGAAAAGACCTTTTTAAACTACCAGCTGTACTAGGTCTATTATATGTGATTAATTTATTGATTATCAATAATTAATTTATGATAAGAATCAAATAAAAATTAATTCTACAATAACATATTTTATGACTAATTCACACAGACTTATAGAGACTCACATTGTTTGAATACTGAATTATAGATTAAATAATAATAATATTTATAATTACAATTTGAGTAATCAGTTACCTATTTAAGCATTTGTGACCTGGTTTATGAAGAGGACCTGGACCAATATTAAAACATCTCAAAAAACAGTTTTGAATACATTAAGTTGCTATATATGAATAGTTGTACATATATAGCAACTTAATATATATAAAACTGTTTTAATTTGAGATGTTTTGATAGTGGTCTGGATCCTTTTCACAAATGTGGTCACAAATGTTTTGACAAAAGTGGTCCCTTATTGCAAATCAGATCACATTTTCTACAACGAGGAAAACTGTGGTTTCAGTAAACAAATCAGTACTCATAACTGGTTTGACAAGTCCTAACTGGTTTTTATGCTCTTGCTATATAAGCATCAGTGCCAAGTTAGGTGCAGTATCTTAACTAACTTTAATTTAGTTATGGCAGAAGGCCAACATGACCATAGAGACATAAAAACAGGAGAGTAAGTATTATTACATTGTGCAGTGAAGTCATTAACATTGTTTTACTTTCTTTGTACAGCAATTTTAGAACTTTTCTAAAAGATAATAATCGTCTCCCAGAAATTCTATTTACTGGTCACCATGTCACTCATCTTCCATGGGGAATGTATAATGATTGGGATAACATTGAATGTCTTGGCAACATTACAGAACTCCCTTTTCAAAATGTTCATATAAGTGCAAAGAAACTTCGTCACATAACACATATTGAACCTGCAAAAGAAATTAATAGAGATCAAAACTACCTTGAATTCAAACCTGCACGTAAAGTAGGTAAATATACAATTGGAGGGACCTATGCTATATGTGAACCTATTAATCAGAGTACGCCACCTACTGGTGAAACAAAGTATCAACGTGTGACTTCTGATGAAGAATTATTTCCTGGATATTACAGCTGGTGGTCTATTGACAATGACCCACCATCACCTTCTAACCCACCTCCACCATCTTCTAACCCACCATCATCTTCTGACCCACTACCATCAACTTCTGATTCACCACCATCACCTTTGGAAAAGTATTATTACTTCAGTCAAGTTTTTACTCAATCATCTCGTTATGGTAACAATAAGTTCTCAGGTAATATTATAGATCTACTACAATGTTACCGAAAAGCCTATGATGTTTATCCATTACCTCGTATTCAATTCAGATGTGGTGGTACTTTACGTTACAAACAGGAGATTTGTAAAGTTGTTATAGTGTGCACCAATGCATACCCTCTACCTGAAGATAAGTTTCCTGTGATGTGGGAAGGTGCTAGAATTGAGAGAGTTGGTGAGATAACATTAACAATAACAACATTAATTGAAAATTTGGAATTCGAAGTTGTGATTCGAAACGGAATTACTGGAGCAAAAACTGATCCAGAATATACTCCCTATTCTTGGGACACATATGCCTTTGGTTTTTACTTCCCTGATGAGACATACAGGCTAAAATGTCCTGAATCTGTAATTCAACATTCAGTAGTTGGACACGATGTTGATTCTTGTGTTAAAAAACAGAGAGGTATTTGTCCCGATGGCATTAGCTCAGTCACATGACAAAGGGAGCACATTCCAATAAATACTAATAAACAATTAATAATTGTAATTATAATGCACACAGTGTTTTTAGAAATAGTAATATAGAAAAAACTATATAATATTGTTGATATGATTTATGGAATTACTAACTGCTTAAGTTATTATGGAGTTAATATGATATTTTGATCTTGTTGCTGTTATCACTGTAGTTGGTCTAAAGACAGTATTATATTATATTAGTTAGTTAATAGTATATACCTCACTCCACAGTTCATTATAATAACACCTGTACTGTCTATTTGTAGTGGTATGATATTTGGTAGAGAAGTACCACTGAGTACAAACTCCCAATGACTGGATTGATAGATAGATAGATGAATGTATGGATAGGTTGATGGATTAACAGATGAATGGATGGATATCCAGTGGTCAGAATTGTAGTAAGCAATACCATCAAATAAAATTATTTTTGTTATTTGTGCACCTGCAAATTCTGTTGAAGCCAAGTGAATAAATACTGGTTTCCTAAAATAACATTAGTGGGGTAATCCAGGGTATTATTCCCTTAGGAATCAAAATTGTTTTCTCAATATAAAAGAGATAAGACTTCTTATCTTATAATCTTATGTAAACAATACATCGGAATTATTTACTTTTGGAGGGATATTTTGGCGGGAAAATGATTCATTCATCAATCCAAACAGAAATAGCTAATATAAAGGAATTATACTACAGGCTCTACTAATAGTAGGAAAAAGGATTCTAGGTTTATGGATCTATTTAATGGTGTTGTCAGAGGAAGGTGAATATACTGTACATATATTCATGATGTGGTCTAACTGTGTATAATTCTTATTTCTTTGTAAAGGTATTTCAGGGAAATTGCTGAAACAGACAAACATAATTTGCCAAACGGCAAGAAACGTAACAGCAATGAAGTACTTTTTAAAGGTTATCATGTCACTCATCTTCCATGGAAAAAGTATGGAGAGTGGGATTGCCTCACTGGTGGTGCTAGAGAACTCCCTCTTCAAAATGTACAAATAAAAGTGAAGAAGCTTTGCCATGTAACTCATGAGTTACCAGCTGACAAAATTACTCGAAGAAACAGCTTCAAATTCATACCTACTCCAAAGGTTGGTAAAGCTGGTTATGGCAATTATGATGGGTCACCAATTGGAGAAACCTTTGTTATATGTGAAGCTACTGACCAATCACCTACTGATGATACAAAGTATCAATGAGTGAGTTCTATTAAAAAAGTCTTTCCCGGGAATTATATATGGTGGTCTATTGATTACTGTCACTCAGAATCTGTTCAATTGGTATATAAATCCAGTGAAACTTTCTCTTCATCATCTCGGTATGGAAATATCAAGTTCTCAGGCAAAGTTAAGGAAATACTTGCATGTTACCAAGAAGCTTATGGCATTAACCCATTACCTTGTATTCAGTTCAGATGTGGAGGTACTTTTCGTTACAAATATGAGATCTGTTATGTTGTTATAGTATGTACTGATGTAGAACCTCTACCTGAAGATGAATTCCCTAAGATGTGGGAAGATCACATAAAGTATGACAAAGATGGAAGGATAAAATCTGTCAACCTGGTGGTTGTCATACGAAATGGAATATATGAAGTATTATTGCCATCTAAGAAATGGTCTTGGGATACGTATGCCTTTGGTCTCTATTTTCCAAATAAAACGTACAGTCTAAAATGCCCTAAATCAGAAAAATTCAAGCACTCAGAGATTGAGCATACATTTTGTATTAAAACACAACCTGATCCATATAATGGTAACAAATTTACTTGTCCTAATAAGTTACTTCGTCTGGTTCTTCAACATGAAAATGAAAGCAGTGATGAAGAACAAGTTGAAGACTATGATAATGCGTCTCCTCAAGAAAATGATGGTGAAAGCGATGATGAGAAGAAGTATATTCCTCGTAAAAAACAACGAGTTGATGATGATGATAACTGAAGATAACTAAGTTATTAAAAGCTACAATATGCCATTTTAAGACATTATTTTTTCCCTTAGATACAATATTTTATATATTTTAGTTTAGCCTACATAAATTTTATTTTATAATGAAATGTTTTTAACCAAACAATATAAAAATGATCATCTGGAGAGTGGGACATTGGTAGTCTTAAATAAACAATGGGTGGAAAATGATTGAGTCATCAGATACGTCATTCAAGATGAGTCAGCATTCAATTACTTCACTAACTTAACAATATCATTCTAGTAAATTATATATAGGTATATGTATTAAAGAAACATTCAAACACAGACATACAGAGAGAGATACAGACTTACCTTTAGTAGAGCGATACACCCATTAGTAGACCATGTGACATTGTCCTCATAGGTTTCCACAGTAACCCATATCTATAATAAACCTCAATTATAAAGTACTCACTGGTGATTTATATGTTAGTAAGTCAAAACTTCCAATGGATATATCTTTAGGTATATATAATTGTAGGCCTATACTTGTTGGTTCTGTTGAAGCATTAAGTGGTAGATAGTAGAGTGATGTTAGTGAAGTGATATTAAGGTATTCCCCAGAATCCACAACTGCTCTGTCATTATTTTCAATGAGATAAGGTAGCTTGTAAACAATGACTCAAAGTATTGATTTAGTAAAAAGTATATTCACATTGAATATTTTGGCGGGAAGATGAGTCATCAAGTAACCAATGAGATTCATCTGGGACAATAATGATATATACATATAACTGTTATTAATATTATTTCACAACATGACTCATCACAATTCTACTGAGATTATATAAATAAAGGCAAAGTCAGGTGCCATATTAGCCTGCTAAATATGGCAGAGAGTGGAGACATTACTGAAGGTACTGAGACTATTAAGACAGGAAGGTCAGTATGAATATATATATATGATGTGGTGAGGTTATAAAAACTTTAATATATTTCAGAGAAATTGTTAATACCGATAAGCCAGAAGTATTATTTAGAAGTTATCATGTGACACATCTTCCAAATAAAGAATACCAGGAATGGGATGAACTGCCATATCTTGATGAGGATAGGGGAATTAAACTTAGAGATGTTCCTGTTGAAGTAAAGAGACTTTGTCATGTAACACATAACCAACCAGCTAGTAAAATTGATCAAGGAAATCACTTCATTTTTAAGCCAAAGAAAAAAATAGGAAAAGCTGGTTATAATTATGATGGATCAACAATTGGAGAGACCTTTGTTATATGTGAGCCAACTGATCAACCACCTACTGATGACACAAAGTATCGCTACATTGACCCTAATGATCCTGATGACAGAGTCTTTCCTGGTTGCTATATCTGGTGGTCTATTGACTGTGACCGTTACCCTGCACTACTTCCAGGATATTCTTTCAGTCGTTTTTTTACTTCATCATCTCGTTATGGTAATGTTAAATTCTCAGGCTACATAATGCAACTACTACGATGTTACCAAGAAGCCTACAACATTAACCCATTACCTCGTATTCAGTTCAGATGTGGAGGTACCCTACGTTACAATAATGAGATTTGTAAAGTTGTTATAGTGTGTACAGAAATACACTATCCTCAACCACAAGATGAGTTTCCTCTGATGTGGGAAGATCATGATATTAAGTACAGAGATGGAAGGGTCATATTTGTAAAACCTTTAGACATTGTAATAAGAAATATAGTCTCAAAGAAAAATGATAAATTCTATTCTTGGGACACATATGCCTTTGCATTTTACTTTCCTGATGATACATACAGGTTACTGTGTCCTAAGTCTGAAAAATTTGAACGTTCAGAGGTTCGCCACTATAAGTGCCATGTCTCACAGCCTGATCCTAAGAATGGTAACAAATATACTTGTCCTAATTTGTTACATACTCGAGACAATAGCAAAAGTGACGAGGAAGAGCAAAGCTCTCTTAAGAAGCCTAAAGTTGAAAACTATGACTAAATTAAAAGTATAAATATTTTATAGAAATTTTTAAAAATATTTAATTTTAATATTAGTATTATTTTTTAATGCTAAAAGAGACATTTTTATTATTACCAAAAAGAGAGTTTGAGGCTGACACGAATAGTCTTAAATAACAATAAGTCAGAGTATTGGGATGTCTAAAAATTATCTTGACTGGTCAATTCTAACGACAATTATTACTACATCATGTCATTGGTTTGGCTGGACCATTATCCACCAAATACATTCTATAGGAATATTTAAAATTTGAGACTATACTGATTACAACAATCAAAATAGTAATGGAAAGAAGAGACTATTTGGTAGCTACAGGCGGCATACTTTACTATAAAATACTCAATATTTCAGAGAAATTGCTAATACTAAAAATCCAGAAGTACTCTTTGAATGTTATCGTGTCACTCATTTGCCTCACAAAGAATGGGATCAACATCTTAATACTGAGAGTTGGCACGGAAAAGTAGAGAAGCTTTATCACATAACACATGAGCATCCTGCAAGTAAAATTGATCAAGATGACCAGTTCTAGTTTAAGCCAAGAAAAAAGTAGGAAAGCTGGCTATAACAATTAGAATGGATCACCAGTTGGAGAAACTTTTGTTAGATGTGATCCTACTGACAGATCACCTAATGATGATAGAAAGTACCGATATGTGAGTTCTACTAATGAGGTCTTTCCTGGTTATTATATCTGGTGGTCTATTGTTCATCGTCCACAGAGATCTTCATCAAGATATTATATTTCTGAGCCTTTCACTACATCATCTCGTTATGGTAACATTAAATTTTCAGCCGACATAGCAGAACTGCTTCATTGTTATTAACAAGCCTATGTCAATGGCACTACTAAGCAATTACCACATATTCAATTCAGATGTGGAGGCACTTTACGTTACAAAAACGAGATCTGTTATGTAATTATTATATATAGTATGTACTGATGTGTACCCTCTGTCTGAAGATGAGTTCCCTAAGATGTGTGATGGTTATGTTGTCTATAATGACACTGATGGGAAAATAATATCCCTCAATCCTATAAATGTTAAAATCATAAATAGATTATCAGGAGTTAAATACCCTATTCCTGGGACACATATGCCTTTGCTTTTTACTTTCCTAACAAGAAATACAGACTAAAATGTCCTAGATCTGTAATTCAATGTTCAAAAGTTGAACATAGCCCTAATGATTTACCTCTTCAAGATGAAAGTGAAGTGATGAGGAAGAATGCAGTACTCCTAAGAAACTACAAACTGATAACTCAGATGAGAGTGAATATGATGAACAATCAGAACAGATTTCTCCAAAAAAACAATGAGTCGAAGATGATGATAACATATACCTACAGGAACTTACTCCTTTAAATAAAACTATAGATTTTTAATAGTTATTAATTTATAAAGATGTAGACATTTTATTTTATTATCTTAAACTATTAGTAAAATAAAGCATTGAACACAATACATATATTCATTTATTACTCAGATTGAGGACATCAAAGGTTTCCACTGTAGTCTATCTGCGTTAATATGACTGTTACTATTATTACATTTTTCAAATGCTTATTTCTTGGAAATTTTATAGTTATTTCAAAGGATTTGCTGTACATGTGGCAGTATAGATGCACCTTGTTGGTGTAGTAATCATAAGGTTACTTAGGAATGGCAAAGAAAGGCACTATTCATAAGGAAATTGAGTATTGCATTTATAAATAATGTATATTGAAGTCAAACAATTACTTTTTAGATATTTTATGGGAATATTTGAGACAGCTTATATGATTTATAAAGAAAGAAGAAATGCACACCAGATATACTTTTTAGATGTTCATGTTATTAATCTTCCTTAGAAGAAGTAAACCAGAAAAGTAAAGAAACTCTGTCATGTAATGCACAACCAATAGTCAAGTATATTTGATAAACAAGATCACTTCAATTTCAAGCCAAAATGAAAAGTCAGTAAATCTGGTTGCAAAGATGAATTACCAATAGGAGAGACATACATTATACGTGAACACATTCCTCAACTGACATGTATATACCTAAGAACCTGTTGGTCATCTTGCACCAATATTAATTCCTACTGATCAACCTCCTCTTACTAGCAGCCATAATTTAATGTTGTAAATTTTGTAAGTTATTTGTACTGTTTTGGTGTCACCGTGTCAATCATCATCCACGGGAACTGTATTAAGAATAGGATCATATTTGTGCCTTGGGTGAATTCCCTTGCTTGAAAGCCAGCCACTCCCGCAAAAATCTGAACTATCCATACCCATCCCACGTGCTCAGACTCGCCCCCTTACTGCTACAAAACTATTTGACTCAAGCAAGTTCTTCAATGGAGAATACAATCAATAATGATGAAGAGGTATCAGAAGCAAGTCTTGATTTGGAAGAATCTGTTGTTACTGATAACTCTAATGGTAATATTGACTAATACAATGATATGACTGGTTTGTCTTTGATATTAGATGATTCCACAGATAAATGGGGAAATGTAGAGTTGCCAACATCTATGGAAACAAGTCATTGTATACCAGGTAGTTAGTTAATTGATAATATAATTTAATTTATAAACATTTATTTCTCAGATATTTCTGATATCTTTAAAAGAGCTCCAGATAAACTCGATCTACTCAATCTATTAGCTGTTATTGATGACAAGTGGTATGAAATTGGTGCATCTTTAAAAGTTTCTGATAATGTTTTAAATGGTCTGCGACACACTCAGGAGAGTAATACTGTCAAACTAGATCAAGTCATTCAGAGCTGGATAACTACTGAGTCATGTCCTGTTACCTGGGAGACAATGCTTTTTGCTATTGAAAGTCCTCTTATTAACAATAAACAAGTAGCTAATGCAATATGTGAACACTTGAGTAAGTAGATATAATACAACAATATTCTATAATATTTTTTGATTAAACAAAATTCTAGATCTTCAGTGTTACTTTACATCACTTTCACATTATTCTGTGGTGAAAGTGTCTCAGGTCTTATTTAGTGCTGAATGGATCAATGAAACAACCCTTGATAAGATAGAGGAAAAGGGAGTCCCACTAGATGAGAAGAAAACAACTCTCTGCTATCAATACAGCAGTATCTTCAGACCACAAAAAGTTGAAAGTGTTAGTTACAGTACTGTCCAAGTTTGGTACAGAAGATTTATCTAACAGTGAATGTGGTACATGAACAATGTTTAGTATTGTGATCAATGTTTCTTTGTGTAGCTAATTTTCAACCATTAGCAATGACAAGTCATAGTGATCATTTGAGTGATGAAGATCGTGCCAGTAACATTTTACATCATCATTATGGTACTCTATCTCAGTGTTTTCACTATTCTGCTGATATGGCACAGCTACTCCATGGAGAAAATGTAATATCAAAGGAAACATTATCTGTTATACAGTCTTTGTCAAAAGATGAAGCAAGTTTTGTTTTGTTAAAAGAAGTACGTCATGCTGTGCATACCAACTATCACAACCTGGAGGTGTTTGCTAGTGTATTGTTACATTTTGAAAACCAATGCATTGCAATGCAATCCAATTTTATCTTATGTGTCAATGCTATCTTAAAGGATTATAGTAAGTGTGTGTATATTGTTATATATTGTACTATAACACTTGTGATTTGATATTTTGATAGAGAAAGCATTTTATGAAGCTGACACTCCAGAAGTACAGTCTATTAATACTGACCTGAGTCAAGGTAGCATAACTATATGTTAATTATTATATCATTAAATTAATGTTAGGTAATTTATTAAACACTACATCAACAATGTCACCTGAAAGTAGTGGAGTTATAAGCCAAGGTTAGCAGTAAGTGGTTAGTTTCTATTATATATACCTTTATTACAG
Source organism: Xestospongia bergquistia (assembly GCA_963965975.1). NCBI lineage: Eukaryota > Metazoa > Porifera > Demospongiae > Haplosclerida > Petrosiidae > Xestospongia > Xestospongia bergquistia. The sequence goes on from OZ014418.1 coordinate 7,024,631, forward strand.
ATGTGACTTCTAGAGACATTCCACGAATTCCTCAGAGTTGGAGTTCTGGATTTGGGTCAATTAGGAAAGAGTTTGGATTAGCTTTTAGCAGAGTTCGAGAAGCTATCAATGCAAGTCCTCCACCTTTGGATACATTGAAAAGATTTGTTACAGATAGTTATTCTCATCTCAAATCTCAAGTATTTTGTTCTAATTCAGTTGATGACATCCTAGATGTTGTAAATGACCACTGTACACTAATTGACATCAACTCTCTGGAGGGTATCGTGGAACAATTTAAAATCAAACAAGCTGAGACACATATACAAGCATACAAGAATATTGTACGATCATTTTGTAAGGAAACAAAAGCTTGTCTTTGCCTGAACGAAAATTTCAAAATAACAAAAACACCTTCTCTTCTCCGATGTGAAACAATTGAGTTTGTCTTAGACTGGGATCCTAAGAGTTGTACATTAAAAGATATCAAAGATATTCTTTCAGAATCACTTAAGATGAATGTACAGATTCGTTATATAGGAGAGGGCAACTCTATTATTGTCATCTGCTTTTTCCCACTCAGTCCAGCAATTTTAATCATTATTGCTAAAGCTCAGGAGAGTCTTGAAGTACTAAAGAAGAAAGGACTACTTAAGTTAACTGTAGGCTACTGTACTATTTATGATAAGTGTAAAAGAGATGAGGTAAGAGATGAGTAGTGTTAGACAACTGTTACTATAAGTGTATATACAGGAGGCTACGGCTGACAGAGAAGAGATTGCAAAGTTGAAAGATCAACTAGAAATGAAACAAACTATCATTAAAAAGCTGACTATGGAAATAGAGTCTATTAAAGGTATTTGTATATGCTGTTGCTGACATATTAAAGATATTAGTATTATCCATGTAAGGGAACTCTGGTCCTCCAATTGACACATGTTTTGTCCATTGTTATAATAACAACCATACTTATTATAGTACCATTAATAGGCTCAATTATTATACTATTATATATTTGTAGATAGTGAAGTTTTTTTTCTTCTTAGCTACTAAGAAGAAATTACTATTAGAGTCTGCTAACAAGGAAGAGAAACTGGAAGCACAACAAACTATCATTAATGAGCAGACTATGGAAATAGAGTCTATTAAAGGTATTTGTATATACTATTCCTGATGTAGTTAAGATATTAGTATTATCCATGATAAGGGAACTCTGGTCCTCCAATTGATACATCTTATGTCTATAACAACTATATTTATTATAGTACCATCAATAGGCCCAATTATTGTACTATTATATATTATATGTTATAAGATATTCATGTATATTAGACTAATAGAATACTGGATATGTATAGATTATCTGATAAGGAAACACCCACTATTTAGACCTCTTTTATCCATATATGGTCATTGTTATAACTACTGGTTTACTTTATACTCAGCTGTTTATAATACTGACCTCTTGTTACTATATGTTATTTTCTGACATTAGTACTAGCTATATGTTCTCCATTACTTACTATATAACAGGCAAAATAATGTCAGAATCACAAGAGATAGAGACACAGCAAGAAGTAATTACATCATTGACTTTGAGACTAAGGGAAAGAGAGGGAGAGAATGAGAATTTAAAGCAGATCTTAAAAAGTAGTATATCAGTAGTTAGTTGTCACTCTGATCAAGGACTTGAAGATATCCAAACAACATCTACTCTAGAAACATCCATGCCAACAACCAGTGAAGATATAGGTATGTATGATACAGAATAATAGAGTTAAAAGACCTGTTAACTGATGTTGATGTTATATCATAAGATGTTCCTGTTGCTTCTCAACAAGTCACTAAAATGTTAAATCCAAAAAAGAGACCACAAGAAAATCAAGAGATATCAGAAGAGTGTTATCAACAAAAAAGAGCAAATCTTGATCCTATCATTACTGATAATTCTAATGGTAATATTAACTGATACAATGATATGATTTGGTTTTTATGTCTTTGATATTAGATGATTCCACAGATAAACAGGGAAATGTAGAGTTGGCAACATCTATGGAAAGAAATCAATATGTACCAGGTAGTTTATTGATCATATAATTTAATTTACAAACATTTATTTCTCAGATATTTCTAATATCTTAAAGAGAGTTCCAGATGAACATGATCTGCTCAATCTATTAGCTGTTATTAATGACAAGTGGTATGAAATCGGGTTGTCTCTAAAAGTTCCTCATAATGTCTTAAATGATCTGCGACACAATCGGGAGAGTAATACTATCAAACTCGATCAAGTCATTCAGAGCTGGATAACTACAACTGAATCATATCTTGTTACCTGGGAGACAGTGATTGATGCTATTGAGGGTCCTATTGTTAACAATAAACAAGTAGCTAATGCAATATGTGAACACTTGATTAATACAGAGTTGAAATGTCAACCAGAAATAGAAGAAACCAGCTGTAAAGAGAAGACTATGGAAGTAGAGTCTATTTCAAAAAATCAAGGTATCTATATCTTGTTCCATTATCATGAAATTATTGTATTTTAATTAATGTCTAAAAAAGAAGAAAAAATCACATTATTGACTTCAGAATTAAGTGAGAGAGACAAAGAGGAGCTCAAACTAAGTTCAAAAGGTAACTTTGGTATATTAACAATATTTTAATTGGTGTTTTGTCTTCTGAAACAAAAGCTCAAGAATCAGTCTCGTCTGATCAACTACTTGAAGAAATCCAAATAATAATTAGTCCAGAAACCTCTATACCAACTATAAGTGAAGATGTAGGTATGTAGAATACAAAATATCAATATTTATTTATAGTTTTATTCAATTAGAGTTAAAAAGTCAGTTAACTGAAGTTAAAGAGGCAGATAAAGGTAAGCAAGTTATAAAGTTGAAGCCATATAAGTGATAGACAGTAGAGTGATGTTAGTAATGTTAGGGTATTCCCTCAGAATCCAAAACTATTCTGTCATTATTTTGAATGAGATAAGGTACCTTGTAAACAATGACTCAAAGTATAAGTCAGAAAGAAAACTAATGGCAAAACAGCAACAATGAGTCAGTACAGGCATTTGTAATTGTGGTTAGATCTTAGAGGTATGCTTACTAAACCTCAGAATGACAAGGACTATTATGAATATATAATTACTTAATATTATGTAATTTAATATATATTAGTAAAGTTTCCCACATGTTATTATAATGGATCAGAAAATAAACTAATATTCTATTGGTTAATAATAACACACTATTACACAGCATGACTCATCATAATATCCATTCTATAATACTCTGTCTATATAAATAAAAGTAGAATCAAATGTACTAAATGTTATTATTATGGCAGAAAAATGTTCAAACAGAGAGGGATTCAGGCTTATTTCATTAGAGAGATACAGCCATTAGTAGACCATATGCATTGTCCTCATAGGTTTACATAGTAACCCATATCTATAAATTTGAGTATATAAACCTCAATATGAATTATAAAGTACTCACTAGTGATTTATATGTTAGTAAGTCAAAACTTCCAACATTCCAAGGGCTATATTTATAGATATAGAAAATTGTATGACTAGCTTTATGGGTTCTGTTGAAGCCATGTAAGTGGTAGACAGTAGAGTTATGTTAATGAGGTGATATTGAGGTATTCTCCCAGAATCTATGACTGCTCTGTCAACATTTTGAATGAGATAAGGTACCTTGTAAACAATGACTCAAAGTATTGATATAATAAAAATTATATTCATGTTAGATATTTCGGTTGAAAGATGAGTATCAAGTAACCAATAATCTATTATTAATCTATATTACACAACATGACTTATTGCAATTCTACTGATAATAAAGGATTATATAAGTGTACCTAATGTCTAGTACAATTTGATATATATGATTAAGGTGATATTAGGGTACTCCCTCAGAATCTAAAATTGCTCTGTCATTAAACAATGACTCAAAGTATTGATATAATAAAAACTATGTTCATATTGGATATTTCGGTTGAAAGATGAGTCATCAAGTAACCAATGATCTATGACAATAATGTGTATAGAATTGTTCTTAATGTATATATTACACAACATGACTCATCACAATCCATTGTACTGATAATCATAGTAATAGTGGTTATAAAATAAGGTAAAGTCAAGAGTACAATATCAGACTATTAAATACTAGGAATGGCAGAGAGTGGAGACACTGAGGCTATTTATAGTACAGGAAGGTAAGTATGAATATATGTATAATGTGGTAAGGTAGGTAAGTATAATGTACATATATTCATGATGTGGTCTAACTGTGTATAGTAGTTATAATTCTTATTTCTTTGTAAAGGTATTTCAGGGAAATTGCTGAAACAGACAAACATAATTTGCCAAATGACAAGAAACGTAACAGCAATGAAGTACTTTTTAAAGGATATCATGTCACTCATCTTCCATGGAAAAAGTATGAAGAGTGGGATCATATCACTGCTGGTGGTGCTAGAGAAGTCCCTCTTCAAAATGTTCAAATAAAAGTGAAGAGGCTTTGCCATGTAACTCATGAGTCACTAGCTGACAAAATTACTCGAAGAAACAGCTTCAAGTTCATACCTACTCGAAAGGTTGGTAAAGCTGGTTATGGCAATTATGATGGGTCACCAATTGGAGAAACCTTTGTTATATGTGAGCCAACTGACCAATCACCTACTGATGATACAAAGTATCAACGAGTGAGTTCTACTAAAGAAGTATTTCCTGGGAATTATATATGGTGGTCTATTGATTACCGTCACTCAGAATCTGTTCAATGGGTATATAAATCCAGTGAAACTTTCTCTTCATCATCTCGGTATGGAAATATCAAGTTCTCAGGCAAAGTTAAGGAAATACTTCGATGTTACCAAGAAGCTTATGGCATTAACCCATTACCTCGTATTCAGTTCAGATGTGGAGGTACTTTTCGTTACAAATATGAGATCTGTTATGTTGTTATAGTATGTACTGATGTAGAACCTCTACCTGAAGATGAGTTCCCTAAGATGTGGGAAGATCACATAAAGTATGACAAAGATGGAAGGATAAAATCTGTCAACCTGGAGGTTGTCATACGAAATGGAATATATGAAGTATTATTGCCATCTAAGAAATATTCTTGGGATACGTATGCTTTTGGTCTCTATTTTCCAAATACAACGTACAGTCTAAAATGCCCTAAATCAGAAAAATTCAAGCGCTCAGAGATTGAGCATACATTTTGTATTAAAACACAACCTGATCCATATAATGGTAACAAATTTACTTGTCCTAATAAGTTACTTCGTCTGGTTCTTCAACATGAAAATGAAAGCAGTGATGAAGAACAAGTTGAAGACTATGATAATGCGTCTCCTCAAGAAAATGATGGTGAAAGCGATGATGAGAAGAAGTACATTCCTCGTAAAAAACAACGAGTTGATGATGATGATAACTGAAGATAACAAAGTTATTAAAAGCTACAATATGCCATTTTAAGACATTATTTTTTCCCTTATATACAATATTTTGTATATTTTAGTTTAGCCTACATAAATTTTATTTTATAATGAAATTTTCTTAACCAAACAATATAAAAATGATCATCTGGAGCATGGGACATTGGTAGTTTTAAATAAACAATGGGTGGAAAATGATTGAGTCATCAGATACATCATTCAAGATGAGTCAGCATTCAATTACTTCACTAACTTAACAATATCATTCTAGTAAATTATATATAGGTATATGTATTAAAGAAACATTCAAACACAGACATACAGAGAGAGATACAGACTTACTTTCAGTAGAGCAATACACACATTAGTAGACCATGTGACATTGTCCACATAGGTTTCCACAGTAACCCATATCTATATAATATGTGTATATAAACCTCAATTATAAAGTACTCACTGGTGATTTATATGTTAGTAAGTCAAAACTTCCAATGGATATATCTTTAGGTATATATAATTGTAGGCCTATACTTGTGGGTTCTGTTGAAGCATTAAGTGGTAGATAGTAGAGTGATGTTAGTGAAGTGATATTAAGGTATTCCCCAGAATCCACAACTGCTCTGTCATTATTTTCAATGAGATAAGGTAGCTTGTAAACAATGACTCAAAGTATTGATATAGTAAAAAGTATATTCACATTGAATATTTTGGTGGGAAGATGAGTCATCAAGTAACCAGTGAGATTCATCTGTGACAATAATGATATATACATATAACTGTTATTAATATTATTACACAACATGACTCATCACAATCCTACTGAGATTATATAAATAAAGGCAAAGTCAGGTACCATATTAGTCTGCTAAATATGGCAGAGAGTGGAGACATTACTGAAGGTACTAAGACTATTAAGACAGGAAGGTCAGTATGAATATATGTATAATGTGGTGAGGTTATAAAAACTTTTAATATATTTCAGAGAAATTGTTGAAACTCCTTGTCCAGAAGTATTATTTAGAAGTTATCATGTGACACATCTTCCAAATAAAGAATACCAGTTGTTATAGTGTGTACAGAAACACACTATCCTCAACCAGAAGATGAGTTTCCTCTGATGTGGGAAGATCATGATATTATGTACAACAGAGATGGAAGGATCACATTTGTAAAACCTTTAGGTGTTGTAATAAGAAATATAGTCTCAAAGAAAAATGATGAATTCTATTCTTGGGACACATATGCCTTTGCATTTTACTTTCCTGATGATACATACAGGTTACTGTGTCCTAAGTCTGAAAAATTTGAACGTTCAGAGGTTCGCCACAATAAGTGCCATGTCTCACAGCATGATCCAAAGAATGGTAACAAGTATACTTGTCCTAATTTGTTACATACTCGAGATGATAGTGAAAGTGACGGGGAAGAGCAAAGCTCTCTTAAGAAGCCTAAAATTGAAAACTATGACTAAATTAAAGTATAAATGTTTTATAGAAATTTAAAAAAAAATTTTTATTTTTATATTACTATTATTTAAACACTAAAAGAGACATTTTTATTATTACCATGAAGAGATTGTGAGGCTGACATGAATAGTCTTAAATAAACAATGTGTCGGACTATTGAGATGTCTAAAAATTTTCTTGACCAGTCAATTCTAACGACAATTATTACTACATCATGTCATTGATTTGGGCTGGACCAATATCCACCAAATACATTCTATTGGTATATTGAAAATTTGAGACTTACTGATTACAACAATCGAAGTAGTAATAGGAAAGAAGAGACTACTTTGTGGCTACAGGAGGCATCCTTTACTGTAAAGTACATTACACCTTGTTGTTACCATGACAGTACCTTTAAACAATAAACACATCATGTATAGTATGTAATCTCTTTAAGATTGTCACATGATCCTCAACTGAGAAAGATAAGTAAAACATGTAGTCTTTTAACAGTACAATAGTCTATATGAAAATATATCATATCAATATTGATCAAGTCATTATGGTCTAGTAGTAAGAGTTCAGTCTTGTTGACTAACCAGCTATGTTTTGCCAGCAAAGTTGGAAAGAAAATGATAACAGACTGACTTATTACATAGCAGTTGTAATTGTGATTAGATCTTAGAGGTGTGCTTACTAAACCTCAGAATGACAAAGACTATGAATATATAATTAGGATATAATTGTTATGTAATTTAATATATATTAGTAAAGTTTCCCACATGTTATTATAATGGAATCAGATAATAAACCAATATTTTATTGGTTAATAACACACTATTACACAGCATGATTCATCATAATATCCACCCCATAATACTGTCTATATAAATAAAAGTAGAATCAAATGTACTAAATATTATTATTATGGCAGAGAGTCAAGAGCCTAATATTTGTAAAGCAAGGTAAGTATACACAGACATGTTTGCTAGCAGTCATAATGTAACATTTGTTTTATGATTTTTGTAAATTTTTTAGAAGTATTGCTGGAGCTTATAGTCCAGAAGTACTATTTAGACGTTATCATGTTACACATCTTCCGTGTGGAATGTATGCTAAATGGGATGAAATTCCACTTCTTGGTGGTAAAGTTCCCCTTCAAAGGGTTCCTATAACAGCAAAATCATTCTGTCATGTAACACATGAGCAACCAGCTAATGAAATTATTCAAAACAACAATGGTAAAACATATTTCATTTTCAAACCAAAATCAAAACAAGGAAAGCAAGAAGGTGGTGAAACTTATGTAATATGTAATCCTACTGACCAACCTCCGACTGAAGAGACAACATATCGCTATTTGACTTCTACTGAAAGAGTATTTCCTGGGTACTATATCTGGTGGTCTATCAACAATGATGACTATTATCCATCATCATATTTAGAGGATTACTATTATTTCAGTCCACCTTTTACTTCATCATCTCGTTATGGTAATGTCAAGTTCTCAGGCTACATAATGCAACTGCTGCGCTGTTATCAAGAGGCCTATGCTAAAGTTAATCCATTGCCTCGTATTCAGTTCAGATGCGGAGGTACTTTACGTTACAAGCATGAGATCTGTAAAGTAGTTATAATGTGTACTGATGCACACCCTCTACCTGAAGATGAGTTTCCTAGGATGTGGCAAGGTCATGATATTCGATATGGAAGAGATAGGAAGATAACATTTGTCAGACCTTTAGAAGTTACAATTAGAAATGGAGTATCAGGAATCATAGATCCTTACATTCCCTATTCTTGGGATACATATGCCTTTGCTTTTTATTTTCCTGATGACACATATAGGTTAATATGTCCTACATCAGAAAAATTCCGTTACTCAAAGATTGAACATGACGATCTTTGTCATTCCTTACAACCTAATCCAGATGGAAGTGGCAAGTTAGTATGTCCTAATGAACTGTCTTCACCATTCAAGTCAGTTTCTTCTTTTCAATGCTCACAATATCCTCGTTGGCCAACCTCCTATGATGACAGTGATAGTGATGAAGATAACTTCATTCCACAAAAAAGGCAACGAACTAAATACTATAATAGTTGGTATTAATGACTAGTTGTTTGACACTGTATAATCAAAACTTAAAAATAGTGCATAAAAATAAAAATACACCTACAACTGTTTTGTTTAAAGACTCAATTAATACTTGATTCTATTCTTTTTGATAAATTTGGTATATTAGGTTTGTAATATTAATAAATTGATAATACATTGTTTAATTTTGCTTTGTTTTTTGCTGTGGAAATCATTCAAACTCTTCCTATTGTCCTAAATTTATTAACTAATAATCATAAGAAAGGGTTTGAAGTAGACACCAAATTTTAATTTTAATCCACTCATAATGAACACACCCCCTACTATAACTACTAGTTAATATAAACTCTGTACTTAGTCCACACCTTAAACCATACAATGCACCTCCCTCTTTTTACTGTACTAACAATATGGATGACATGTTAAATCCAAGGAAACGGCCAAGAGATGATCATGAGATATCAGAAGAGGATGTAAAGCAAAAACAAGAGAAGCAAACAAGAGATGATGATGATGATATTATTATTATTGATGGTAGTTGATTATTGTAATGATATGATTGATTTCCATGTGATTTTACAGATAAAAGAGGAAATGTATCAGTCAAAGAGTTGCAAACAGGTAGTCGTCAATATTTTGAATTAAGTAAGTTAAAGATGGTTTGAAATATTGTTACTACTTTTCTTATTATGTTATATAGATGATTTAAAAATTAATTGTATTAATACTCTATTATCTACTTTATGTTGAATGTCACTTTTTACACCGTATATAGATATTGCTGATCTTGTTGAAGTTAGTGATTTGTTGAAAACCAACCACTTCTTGGATTCAAAATGGCTTGACCTTGGTCTCCATCTTGGTCTACTAATGGATACACTGAAGACTATTGAAGCACAATATGAGAAAGATGTTAGCAGATGTCTTCTGGAGTGTTTGTCTCTATGGTTACAAAGAGTGGATAAAGTTGATGAGAGGGGTGGACCTAATTGGGATACGTTAGCTAATGCTCTTAGTAAGGTGGGAGAGAGGTTTTCAGCTGACGATGTAAGGCAAAAAGGTTTGTGTAAGGAAAAAATATACAGAATTTAATACATATTCTTATATTTTTTAGTAAAAGAAGCAGCTATCCAAAGATATATTTCATCATTGTCACAGTCTATGGTCAATCCTGTGAAATTGTCCCAGCTCTTATTTAGTGAAAGATGCATCAGTGAAGTCACACTTGATGATATGGAGACATCAGAAGTCTCACAAGATGTCAAGAAGACAACTCTGTTATCTACTATACATACAGCAGTATCGTCAGATTACAAGAAGTTGAAAATGTTAGCTAAAGTACTATCCATGTTTGAGAAGGCAAGCATTCTGTCTAAACAAATTTTTAGTGAATATGGTAAGAGAATTAATGTCAAATTGATAATGATATTTGATTTTTGTCTAGTTCGAAAGTTTCCAGATGATCAGATGGCAGCAGATAATATTTCAGAAGTAGTGAATGATCAGTTGAGTGATGAAGATCGTGCCAGTGACATTTTACGTTATCATTATGGTACTCTATCTCAGTGTTTTTACTATTCTATTGATGTTGGACAGTTACTCCATGGAGAAAAAGTAATTTCAAAGACAACATTATCTACTGCACAATCTTTGTCAAAAGATGAAGCAAGTTTTCTTTTGTTAAAAGCAGTACGTCATGCTGTACATACCAACTATCATAATCTAGTAGTGTTTGCTAGTATACTACTGAAATTTACTAGCTGTGTACCATGTGCTAATGCTATCTTAAAGGACTGTAGTAAGTATATTATGATTTACACTAATACCTTTTATAAAATGATATTTTGATAGACAAAGTATTTCCTGATCTTGACATGTCTTTAATACAACCTAGTAATAGTGAAACTAATGAAGGTATTGATAGTAATATAAGTTGTTATTATATCATTCAGTTAACTATTAGATACTGCATTAGCAGTGCCAGTTGAAAGTAGTTCAAGTTTAATTCAAGGTTATTAGTTATTATTAAAGATATAAATTCAAACATACAACTTATTACAGATGAGGCTCAGCCAATTCCTCGAAGTTTGAGTCATGTTTTTGGGTCAAGTAGAAAAGAGTTTGCAATAGCCTTTAGCAAAATTCGAAAAGCTATCAATGCAAGTCCTCCACCTCTTGAAGAATTGAAAGAATTTCTTGAGGATGGTTATTCTCACCTCCAACCTCAATTCGTTCATTGTAACTCCATTGCTGATGTGCTACGAATAGTGAAAGATCACTGTACATTGATCGATATCAGTTGTTTGGAGGGTATTGTTGAGCGATTTGATATCAAAGAAGCTGAGACACACATACAAGCATACAAAAATTTCATTCAATCATCTTGTGAAAAAACAAAAGCTTGTCTTTGTCTAAATGAAAATTTCAAAATAACAAAAACTCCTTCTCTTCTCCGATGTGAAACAGTTGAATTTGTCTTAGACTGGGATCCTAAAAGTTGCACATTAGAAGATATCAAAGATATTCTTTCAGAATCACTTGAGATGAATGTACAGATACGTTATATAAGAGAGGGCAACTCTATCATTGTCATTTGCTTTTTCCCACTCAGTCCAACAAAAATAATCATTATTGCTAAAGCTCAGGAGACTCTTGAAGTACTAAAGAAGAAAGGACTACTCAAGTTAACTGTAGGCTACTGTACTATTTATGATAAGTGTAAAAGAGATGAGGTAAGAGATGAGTAGTGTTAGACTATTGTTACTATAAGTGTATATACAGGAGATTATGGCTGACAAAGAAGAGATTGCAAAGTTGAAAGATCAACTGGAAATGAAACAAAATATCATTAAAAAGCAGACTATGGAAATAGAGACTATTAAAGGTATTTGAATGTACTATTCTTGACATAGTAGTATTATTCATGATAAGGGAGCTCTGGTCCTCAAATTTATACATCTTTTGTCCATTGTTATAATAACAACTATATTTATTATAGTACCATCAATAGACCCAATTATTGTACTATTATATATTATATGTTATAAGGTATTCATGTATATTAAACTAATAGAATACTGGATATGTATAGATTATCTGATAAGGAAACACCCACAATTTAGACCTCTTTTTTCCATATATGGTCATTGTTATAACTACTGGTTTACTTTATACTCAGCTGTTTATAATACTGACCTCTTCTTACTATATGTTATTTTCTGACATTAGTACTAAAACTATATGTTCTCCATTACTTACTATATAATAGACAGAAAATGTATTTTTCTGATGAAATCTTAAATTTGTTGTCAGAATCTCAACAAGAGATAGAGATACAACAAAAAATAATTGTCTCATTGACTTTGCAACTAAAGGAGAGAGATGAAGAGAATGAAAAGTTAAAGAAGATCTTAAATGGTAATTATATTATTAGTAGTTAACTATCACTTCTGATTGGACATTATTATCAGATCTACCCAAAGTCCAGGAACTAGTCTCATCTGATCAGGAACTTAAAGAGATCCTAATGAAATCTAGTCCAGAAACCTCTATACCAACTACTAATGAAGGTATAGGTATGTAGAATACAAAATATCTGTGTTTATTTAATCAATCAGAGTTAAAAGATAAGTTAACAGATGTTAAAAAGGCAAATAAAGGTAAGCAAGTTATAAAAAATCCAAGTGTTATGTGATGTGTAGAAAACATAGGATCATATAGGTATAAGATCAGTATCTTATCTTATCTCAGTATCAGATATCTTCAGTAGAGAGTTGTATCTTCAGTATTGATGCCATCCCTACATTATTTTCATTGCACTGTTAATAATGTATTATATACTGATAATTATCTGATATTAGTTCTTAATGTGCATTATGTAAGTAAAGTTGTGATATGATGCATATAATTGAGGTGATATCAGGGATATTTCACTAGAATCTAAACCTACTCTGTCAATATTCAGAATGGGATCAAGTACCTTGTAAACAATGACTCTAAGTAAAAGTTTAATAAGAACTGCATTCACATTGGATATTTTGGTGGGAAGATGAATCATCAAGTAACCAATGAGATTCATCTGTGATGTGTTACAACATGACTTATTGCATTTCACATGACTCATATAATTATAGTAAGAGTTGTTATAATAAATAAGACAAAGTCGAGAATACCTTATTAGACTACTAAATGCTCTAGGAATGGCAGAGAGTGAGCGTAGTACTGGAGACACTAAGACTATTAAAACAGGAAGGTAAATATGAATATATATATATGATGTGGTGAGGTATATAAAAACTTTAAATATATTTCAGAGAAATTGTTGAAACTCCTTGTCCAGAAGTATTATTTAGAAGTTATCATGTGACACATCTTCCAAATAAAGAATACCAGGAATGGGATGAACTGCCACGTTTTTATGAAGATACAGGAGTTCGTTTTAGAGATATTCCTGTAAATGTGAACAAACTTTGTCATGTAACACATAATCAAGAAGCAAATAAAATTGATCAAGGAAACTACTTCATTTTTAAGCCAAAGAAAAAAATAGGAAAAGCTGGCTATAATTATGATGGGTCACCAATTGGAGAGACCTTTGTTATATGTGAGCCAACTGACCAACCACCTACTGATGATACAAAGTATCGCTACATTGACCCTAATGATCCTGATGACAGAGTCTTTCCTGGTTATTATATCTGGTGGTCTATTGATTATGACCGGTGCCCTCCACTACCTCCAGAACACTATTACAGTGTTTTATTCACTTCATTATCTCGTTATGGTAATGTTAAATTCTCAGGCTACATATCGCAACTACTACAATGTTACCAAGAAGCCTACAACATTAATCCATTACCTCATATTCAGTTCAGATGTGGAGGTACCCTACGTTACAATAATGAGATTTGTAAAGTTGTTATAGTGTGTACAGAAATACACTATCCTCAACCACAAGAAGATTTTCCTCTGATGTGGGAAGATCATGATATTAGGTACTATGAAGATGGAAGAATCTCATATATAAAACGTTTAGATGTTGTAATAAGAAATATAGTCTCAATGAAAAATGATAAATCCTATTCTTGGGACACATATGCCTTTGCATTTTACTTTCCAGATGACACATACGAGTTACTGTGTTCTACAACTGAAAATTTTGAGTGCTCAATAGTTTATCATAATGATGACCTTTGTACTAAAACACAGCCTGACCCAAATAAAGGTGGAAAGTTTACTTGCCCTAATAATTTACCTTCTTGAGGTGATAAGGAGGATATGTCTCTCTTAAGAAGCAACAAATTGAAGATATATAGAGAAGTCTATAACTAAACATATTACTATTTTTATAATGTATTGCTTTAATTAAAGAGTTTCATTGAAAAATGATTTTAATAGTGGCAAGTCTAAAATAAATAATCTTAAAAGAACAATAGTCAAAGTGGTCAGAGTATTTCATAGAAAGCTATCTTTTAGATGGAGAATGTTCATGACTTGCAATGTTTCTCTAACTAAGTAAGAAAGAAAACTGATGACAAAACAGCAACAATGGGTCAGTACAGGCAGTTGTAATTGTGGTTAAATGCATAAGTGTTCTTACTAAACCTCAGAATGACACGGACTATGAATATATAATTAGGATATAATAATTTAATATACATTAATAAAGTTTCCCACATGTTATTATAATGATCAGATAATAAAAAATACTCTATTGGTTAATAATGTATAAAAATTACAATACATTACAGGTGCATATGCTGTTTTGTTTAAGGACCCAGTACACGCGTTCATTTAATAGATAATATTAGTTTTCTATTGTTGATTTAATTATGAATTAAAATAAAAATGTGTTTTTCTTTGGATGTATTGTCCTGTTTGACTAGATGTTCTTGGATACATAGACTAATAAACAAATATAGATTTTATATACAGTTAACGCTATCACACAATGATTGGGGTGAATGGGGAGTGTAAATCACACAAGTGGGTTGTCCTATGTGTTAAAAAGGGGCCCTCCCTCAACTTGTATTTGAAAAGTTAAATCTAGACTGTGTGCAAAAGCAAGTTCTTTGATGAAAGATAGACCTATTAGAGAATCAATGATTACTCAAGTTGATTTCATGTCAAAAGATGTTCCTGTTGCTTCTTAACAAGTCACTGAAGTGTCAAATCCAATAAAAAGACCACAAGAAAATCAAGAGATATCAGAGCAGTATTATCAACAAAAAAGAGCAAATCTTGATCCTGTCATTACTGATAACTCTAATGGTAATATTGACTGATACAATGATATGATTGTTTTTATGTCTTTAATGTTAGATGATTCCATAAATAAACAAGGAATATAGAGTTAACAACATCTATGGAAAGAGGTCAATATGTACCAAATGGCAAGAAACGTAACACTGAAGTATTATTTAGAAATCATCATATCACTCATTATCCATGGGGAGAGTGTCATGACTGGTATAACATACTACGACCACTCCAAATTGGCAGTTCTAGTAACTTTGAAGTTCCTCTTCGAGGAGTTCATATAACAGTAAACAAGCTGTGCCATATAACGCATGAGTTACCTGCCAGAAAAATTTGTTGACCAGACTACTTCAATTTCAAACCTACGCACATAGTAGGAAGAGCTGGCTACACTTTTGATCGATCACCAATTGGAGAGACCTATGTTATATTGAAGCCTACTAACCAACCACCTACTGAAGAAACAGAGTACCGACATGTGAGTTCTGGTGAAAATCTATTTCCTGGATGTTACAGCTGGTGGTCTATTGATTATGATCATCATCTTCCACCATTATCAAATTATTACTATAGTGACCTTTTCACTAAATCATCTCGTTATGGTAATGTTAAGTTCTCAGGATACATAATTCAACTACTACAATGTTACCAAAAAGCTTACAACATTAATCCATTACCTCGTGTTCAATTCAGATGTGGTGGTACTTTACGTTACAAAAAAGAGATTTGTAAAGTAGTTATAGTGTGTAGTGATGCATGCCCTCTACCTGAAGATGAGTTCCCTATTATATGGGATGAGATTTTATATGACAAAAATGGGAGGGTAGCAGACATCGAACCTTTTGAAGTTGTAATTCAAAATGGAATAACAGGAGACAGACATATGCCTCTCTTCTATTCTTGGGACACATATGCCTTTGGTTTTTATTTTCCTAACAAGAACTACAGGCTACGATGTCCTAAATCTGAAAATTTTGAGCATTCAGAAGTTGAACACTATGATGAATCTTGCATTAAGACACAACCTGATCCAAACAATGAGAACAAGTTAACATGTCCTAACAGGTTTTTAGATGATAGTGAAAGTGATGATGAAGAGGAGTACATTTCTAAGAAGCAACAACAATGATGACATATAGAACTTGTTACACAAACCATATTGCTTTGACCTCTTGATAATATTAACATAATCTTTTAAGTGATATTTTTTGTAAAAAATTGTATAATCATGAAGAATGTGGGTGGTACTTCAACAGATGCTGATAGTCTTAAATAAACAATGAGTTACAATCTAAACTAGTATGGATTGGTAAGTCATGGCTAGTGGTTTGACAATACTAAACCTCAAATGTTTATCTAATTATGTAATTATGGTCAATCAGAAAAGATTTCGCCAATAAACAATGAGTTGAAGATGATGATAACATACACCTACAGGAACTTACTCCTTTAAATAAAGCTATAGATTTTTAATAGTTATTAATTTATAAAAGATGTAGACATTTTATTTTATTATCTTAAACTATTAGTAAAATAAAGGATTGAACACAATACATATATTCATTTATTACTCAGATTGAGGACATCAAAGGTTCCACTGTGCATGCATATGACTGTTACTATTATTACATTTTTCAAATGGTTATTTCTTGGAATTTTTATAGTTATTTCAAAGGATTTGCTGTACATGTGGCAGTATAGATGCACCTTGTTGGTGTAGTAATCATAAGGTTACTTAGGAATGGCAAAGAAAGGCACTGTTCATAAGGAAATTGAGTATTGCATTTATAAATAATGTATATTAAAGTTAAACAATTACTTTTTAGATAATTTATGGGAATATTTGAGACAGCTTATATGATTTATAAAGAAAGAAGAAATGCACACCAGATATACTTTTTAGATGTTTATGTTACTAATCTTCCTTAGAAGAAGTAAGACCAGAAAAGTAAAGAAACTCTGTCATGTAATGCACAACCAATAGTCAAGTAGATTTGATAAACAAGATCACTTCAATTTCAAGCCAAAATGAAAAGTCAGTAAATCTGGCTGCAAAGATGAATTACCAATAGGAGAGACATACATTATACATTAACACATTTCTCAACTAACATGTATATACCTAAAAACCCGTTGGTCATCCTGCACCAATTCCTACTGATCAACCTCTTCTTACTAGCAGCCATAATTTAATGTTGTAAATTTTGTAAGTTATTTGTACTGTTTTGGTGTCACCGTGTCAATCATCATCCACGGGAAATATATTAAGAATAGGATCATATTTATGCCTTGGTGGTATTAGTAAATTCCCTTGCTTGAAAGCCAGCCACTCCCGCAAAAATATGAACTATCCATACCCATGCCACGTGCTCAGACTCGCCCCCTTACTGCTACAAAACTATTTGGTTATTGACTCAAGCAAGTTCTTCAATGGAGAATACAATCAATCATAATGAAGAGGTATCAGAAGCAAGTCTTGATTTGGAAGAATCTGTTGTTACTGATAACTCTAATGGTAATATTGACTAATAAATGATATGACCGGTTTTGTCTTTGATATTAGACGATTCCACAGATAAATGGGGAAATGTAGAGTTGCCAACATCTATGGAAACAAGTCAATGTATACCAGGTAGTTAGTTAGTTGATCATATAATTTAATTTATAAATATTTATTTCTCAGATATTTCTGATATCTTTAAGAGAACTCCAGATAAACATGATGTACTCAATTTATTAGCTGTTATTAATGACAAGTGGTATGAAATTGGTGCATCTCTAAAAGTTTCTGATAATGTTTTAAATGGTCTGCGACACACTCAGGAGAGTAATACTATCAAACTAGATCAAGTCATTCAGAGCTGGATAACTACTGAGTCATATCCTGTTACCTGGGAGACAGTGCTTTTTGCTATTGAGAGTCCTGTTATTAACAATAAACAAGTAGCTAATGCAATATGTGAACACTTGTGTAAGTGGATATAATACAACAATATTCTATAATATTTTTTATTAGACAAAGTTCTAGATCTTCAGTGTTACTTTACATCACTTTCACATTATTCTGTGGTGAAAGTGTCTCAGGTCTTATTTAGTGCTGAATGTATCAGTGAAACAACCCTTGATACGATAGAGGAAAAAGGAGTCCCACTAGATGAGAAGAAAACAACTCTGTTGTCTGCTATCAATACAGCAGTATCTTCAGACCACAAAATGTCGAAAGTGTTAGTTACAGTACTGTCCAAGTTTGGTACAGAAGGTTTATCTAACAGTGAATGTGGTACATGAACAATGTTTAGTATTATGATCAATGTTTCTTTGTGTAGCTAAAAAGTTACCATTAGTAATGACAAGTCATAGTGATCATTTGAGTGATGAAGATCATGCCAGTGACATTTTACGTCATCATTATGGTACTCTATCTCAGTGTTTTCACTATTCTGCCGATATAGCACAGCTACTTCATAGAGAAGAAGTAGTTTCAAAGACAACATTATCTACTGCACAGTCTTTGTTGAAAGATGAAGCAAGTTTTTTTCTGTTAAAAGAAATACGTCATGCTGTACATACTGACTATCATAAACTGAAGATGTTTGCCAGTGTATTGTTACATTTTGAAAATCAATACATTGCAATGCAGCCCAATTTTATCTTATGTGCCAATGCTATCTTAAGGGATTATAGTAAGTGCATGTATATTGTTATATGTTGTACTATAACACTGATGATTTGACATTTTGATAGAGAGAGCATTTTATGAAGCTGACACTCCAGAGGTACAGTCTATTAATACTGACCTTAGTGAAGGTAGCATAACTATATGTTAATTATTATATCATTAAATTAACATTAGGTAATTTATTAAACACTATATCAACAGTATCACTTGAAAGTAGTGGAGTTATAAGCCAAGGTTAGCAGTAAGTGTTTAGTTTCTATTATATATACCTTTATTACAGATGTGACTTCTAGAGACATTCCACGAATTCCTCAGAGTTGGAGTTCTGGATTTGGGTCAATTAGGAAAGAGTTTGGATTAGCTTTTAGCAGAGTTCGAGAAGCTATCAATGCAAGTCCTCCACCTTTGGATACATTGAAAAGATTTGTTACAGATAGTTATTCTCATCTCAAATCTCAAGTATTTTGTTCTAATTCAGTTGATGACATCCTAGATGTTGTAAATGACCACTGTACACTAATTGACATCAACTCTCTGGAGGGTATCGTGGAACGATTTAAAATCAAACAAGCTGAGACACATATACAAGCATACAAGAATATTGTACGATCGTTTTGTAAGGAAACCAAAGCTTGTCTTTGCCTGAACGAAAATTTCAAAATAACAAAAACACCTTCTCTTCTCCGATGTGAAACAATTGAGTTTGTCTTAGACTGGGATCCTAAGAGTTGTACATTAGAAGATATCAAAGATATTCTTTCAGAATCACTTGAGATGAATGTACAGATACGTTATATAAGAGAGGGCAACTCTATCATTGTCATTTGCTTTTTCCCACTCAGTCCAGCAATTTTAATCATTATTGCTAAAGCTCAGGAGAGTCTTGAAGTAGTAAAGAAGAAAGGACTACTCAAGTTAACTGTAGGCTACTGTACCATTTATGATAAGTGTAAAAGAGATGAGGTAAGAGATGAGTAGTGTTAGACAACTGTTACTATAAGTGTATATACAGGAGGCTATGGCTGACAGAGAAGAGATTGCAAAGTTGAAAGATCAACTAGAAATGAAACAAAATATCATTAAAAAGCAGACTATGGAAATAGAGTCTATTAAAGGTATTTGTATATACTATTCTTGATGTAGTTAAGATATTAGTATTATCCATGATAAGGGAACTCTGGTCCTCCAATTGGTACATCTTATGTCTATAACAACTATATTTATTATAGTACCATCAATAGGCCCAATTATTGTACTAATATATATTATATGTTATAAGTATTTGTACACATGAGACTAATAGAATACTGGATATGTATAGATTATCTGATAAGGAAACACCCACTATTTAGACCTCTTTTATCCATATATGGTCATTGTTATAACTACTGGTTTACTTTATATTCAGGTATTTATAATACTGACCTCTTGTTACTATACATAGTTCTGACATTAGTACTAAAACTATATGTTCTCCATTACTTACTATATAACAGGCAAAATAATGTCAGAATCACAACAAGAGATAGAGACACAGCAAGAAGTAATTACATCATTGACTTTGAGACTAAGGGAGAGGGATGAAGAGAATGAAAAGTTAAAGAAGATCTTAAATGGTAATTATATTATTAGTAGTTAACTATCACTTCTTGTTGCACATTATAATCAGATCTAGCCTTCTTACCCAAAGTCCAGGAACTAGTCTTATCTGATCAGGAACTTAAAGAGATCCTAATAATATCTAGTCCAGAAACATCTATACCAACTATTAGTGAAGATATAGGTATGTAGAGTACAAAATATCTGTATTTATTTATAGTTTTATTCAATCAGAGTTAAAAGATAAGTTAACTGATGTTAAAGAGGAAGATAAAGGTAAGCAAATTATAAATCATTTATGTGATGTGTAGAAAACATAGGATCATATAGGAATAAGATCTATAGGTAGTTCATGTAGCATAATAATTGGATAATACCTATACCTTATGTTTAAAAGCTAGATTATGAGTTAGTGTGATATATGTAGAGAGTTATATCTTCAGTATTGATGCCATCTCTACATTATTTTCATTGCACTGTTAATAATGTATTATATACTGATAATTATCTGATATCAGCTCTTAATGTACATTACATTAATAAAGTTGTGATATGATACAGGTGATATCAGGGATATTTCACTAGAGTCTAAACCTACTCTGTCAATATTCAGAATGAGATCAAGTATCTTGTAAACAATGACTCTAAGTAATGGTTTAATAAAAACTATATTCACATTGGATATTTTGGTGGGAAGATGAATCATCAAGTAACCAATGAGATTCATCTGTGACAATAATATGTGTTATTAATATTACACAATATGACTTATCACATTTCACCATGACTCATATAATTTTAGTAAGAGTGGTTATATAAATAAAGACAAAGTCAAGAGTACCTTTATTAGACTAGTAAATACTCTAGGAACATCAGAGAGTAAGCACAGTGCTGGAAGCACTGAGACTATTAAGACAGGAAGGTAAATATGAATATATATATGATGTGGTGAGATTTATAAAAACTTTAAATATTTTTCAGAGAAATTGTTGATACTGATAAACCAGAAGTATTATTTAGAAGTTATCATGTGACACATCTTCCAAATAAAGAATACCAGGAATGGGATGAACTGCCATATCTTGATGAGGATAGGGGAATTCAACTTAGAGATGTTCCTGTTGAAGTAAAGAGACTTTGTTATGTAACACATAACCAACCAGCTAGTAAAATTGATCAAGGAAATCACTTCATTTTTAAGCCAAAGAAAAAAATAGGAAAAGCTGGTTATGGCAATTATGATGGGTCACCAATTGGAGAGACCTTTAATATATGTGAGCCAACTGACCAACCACCTACTGATGATACAAAGTATCACTACATTAATCCTGATGACAGAGTCTTTCCTGGTTGTTATATCTGGTGGTCTATTGACTGTGACCATTACCCTGCACTACTTCCAGGATATTCTTTCAGTCATTTTTTTACTTCATCATCTCATTATGGTAATGTTAAGTTCTCAGGCTACATAATGCAACTACTACGATGTTACCAAGAAGCCTACAACATTAATCCATTACCTCGTATTCAGTTCAGATGTGGAGGTACCCTACGTTACAATTATGAGATTTGTAAAGTTGTTATAGTGTGTACAGAAATACACTATCCTCAACCACAAGATGAGTTTCCTCCGATGTGGGAAGATCATGATATTATGTACAACAGAGATGGAAGGATCACATTTGTAAAACCTTTAGGTGTTGTAATAAGAAATATAGTCTCAAAGAAAAATGATGAATTCTATTCTTGGGACACGTATGCCTTTGCATTTTACTTTCCTGATGATACATACGAGTTACTGTGTTCTAAGTCTGAAAAATTTGAACGTTCAGAGGTTCGCCACTATAAGTGCCATGTCTCACAGCCTGATCCTAAGAATGGTAACAAGTATACTTGTCCTAATTTGTTACATACTCGAGACGATAGTGAAAGTGATGAGGAAGAGCAAAGCTCTCTTAAGAAGCCTAAAGTTGAATACTATGACTAAATTAAAGTATAAATATTTTATAGAAATTTAAAAAATATTTTATTTTTATATTACTATTATTTTTAAACACTAAAAGAGACATTTTTATTATTACCATGAAGAGATTGTGAGGCTGACATGAACAGTCTTAAATAAACAATGTGTCAGAGTATTGAGATGTCTAAAAATTATTGTGACCAGTCAATTCTAATGACAATTATTACTACATCATGTCATTTATTTGACTGGACCAATATCCACCAAATACATTCTATTTAGTATATTGAAAATTTGAGACTATACTGATTACAACAATTGAAATAGTAATGGAAAGAAGAGACTACTTTGTGGCTACAGGAGGCATCCTTTACTGTAAAGTACTTGTTGTTACCATGACAGTACCTTTAAACAATAAACACATCATGTATAGTATGTAATCTCTTTAAGATTGTCACATGATTCTCAACTGAGAAAGATAAGTAAAACATGTAGTCTTTTAACAGTACAATAGTCTATATGAAAATACATCATATCAATATTGATCAAGTCACTATTATGGTCTAGTAGTAAGAGTTCAGTCTTGTTGACTAACCAGCTATGTTTTGCCAGCAAAGTTGGAAAGAAAATGATAACAGACTGTCTTATTACATAGCAGTTGTAATTGTGATTAGATCTTAGAGGTGTGCTTACTAAACCTCAGAATGACAAGGACTATGAATATATAATTAGGACATATTATGTAATTTAATATATATTAGTAAAGTTGTTATTATAATGATCAGATAATAAAGCAATATTTTATTGGTTAATAACACACTATTACACAGCATGACTCATCATAATATCCACCCCATAATACTGTCTATATAAATAGAAGTAGAATCAAATATACTAAATATTATTATTATGGCAGAGAATCAAGAGACTAATATTTGTAAAGCAAGGTAAGTATATATACAGATATATACACATATGCTGGCAGTCATAATGTAATACTTGTTTTATGATTTTTGTAAATTATTTTAGAAGTATTGCTGGAGCTTATAGTCCAGAAGTACTATTTAGACGTTATCATGTCACACATCTTCCATGGGCAATGTATAATGAATGGCATAAAATTCCACCTCTTTGTGGTAAAGTTCCCCTTCAAAGGGTTGCCATAACAGCAAAATCATTCTGTCATATAACACATGAGCAACCAGCTAATGAAATTATTCAAAACAACAATGGTAAAACATATTTCATTTTCAAACCAAAATCAAAACAAGGAAAGCAAGAAGGTGGTGAAACTTATGTAATATGTAATCCTACTGACCAACCTCCGACTGAAGAGACAACATATCGCTATTTGACTTCTACTGAAAGAGTATTTCCTGGGTACTATATCTGGTGGTCTATCGACAATGATGACTATTATCCATCATCATATTTAGAGGATTACTATTATTTCAGTCCACCTTTTACCTCATCATCTCGTTATGGTAATGTCAAGTTCTCAGGCTACATAATGCAACTGCTGCGCTGTTATCAAGAGGCCTATGCTAAAGTTAATCCATTGCCTTGTATTCAGTTCAGATGCGGAGGTACTTTACGTTACAAGCATGAGATCTGTAAGGTTGTTATAATATGTACTGATGCATACCCTCTACTTGAAGATGAGTTTCCTAGGATGTGGCAAGGTCATGATATTCGATATGGAAGAGATGGGAAGATAACATTTGTCAGACCTTTAGAAGTTACAATTAGAAACGGAGTATCAGGAGTCAAGGATCCATACATTCCCTATTCTTGGGATACATATGCTTTTGCTTTTTATTTTCCTGATGACACATATAGGTTAATATGTCCTACATCAGAAAAATTCCGTTACTCAAAGATTGAACATGACAATCTTTGTCATTCCTTACAACCTAATCCTGATGGAAGTGGCAAATTAGTATGTCCTAATGAACTGTCTTCACCATTCAAGTCAGTTTCTTCTTTTCAATGCTCACAATATCCTCATTGGCCAACTTCCTATGATGACAGCGACAGTGATGAAGATAACTTCATTCCACAAAAAAGGCAACGAACTAAATACTATAATAGTTGGTATTAATGACTAGTTGTTTGACACTGTATAATCAAATCTTAAAACCATGTGCATAAAAATAAAAATACACCTACAACTGTTTTGTTTAAAGACTCAATTAATACTTGATTCTGTTCTTTTTGATAAATTTGGTATATTAGGTTTGTAATATTAATAAATTGATAATACATTGTTTAATTTTTGCTTTGTTTTTTGCTGTGGAAATCATTCAAACTCTTCCTACTGTCCTAAATTTATTAACTAATAATCATAAGAAAGGGTCTGAAGTAGACACCAAATTTTAATTTTAATCTATTCATAAATGAACACACCCCCTACCATATCTACTAGTCAATATAAACTTTGTACTCAGTCCACCCCCTAAACCATACAATGCACCTCCCTCTTTTTACTGTACTAACAATATGGATGACATGTTAAATCCAAGGAAACGGCCAAGAGATGATAATGAGATATCAGAAGAGGATGTAAAGCAAAAACAAGAGAAGCAAACAAGAGATGATGATGATGATGATAATGATGTTGTTGTTATTATTGATGGTAATTGATTATTGTAATGTATGATTGATTTCCATGTGATTTTACAGACAAAAGAGAAGATGCATCAATCAAGGAGTTACAAACAAGTAGTCATCAATATTTTGAATTAAGTAAGTTAAAGATGGTTTGAGATATTATTAACTTTTTATATTGATGTGAATGATTTTAAAAAATTAATAGCATGAACACTCTTGTATCAATAGCTAATATATAGTCAAGTCATCTATTACATTCTTATAGATATTGAAGATCTTGTTGATGTTAGGAATTTGTTGAAAGCCAACAACTTCTTGGATACAAACTGGCTTGATCTTGGTCTCCAACTTGGTCTACTAATGAATACACTTAAGACTATTGAGGCACAATGTGAGAAAAATGTCAGTAGATGTCTTTTGGAGTGTTTGACTCTATGGTTACAAAGAGTAGACAAAGTTGACGAAAGAGGTGGACCTAATTGGGACACATTAGCTAATGCTCTTAGTGAAATAGGAGAGAGGTTTTCAGCTGACAATGTAAGGAAAAAAGGTTTGTGTAAAGAAAAAAAATCAGAGTTAATTATATATTCCTGCCATTTTTTAGTGAAAGAAGCAGCTCTCCAAAAATATATTTCATCACTATCACAGTCTATGATCAATCCTGTGAAAGTGTCCCAGCTCTTATTTAGTGAGAGATGTATCAATGAAGCTACACTTGATGAGATGGAAAAACCAAAGGTCTCTCTAGATGAGAAGATGACGACTCTGTTGTCTGCTATACATACAGCAGTATCTTCAGATTACAAGAAGTTGAAAGTGTTAGCTAAAATACTATTCAAGTTTGAGAAGACAAGGATTCTATCTAAGCAAATTTCTAGTGAATATAGTAAGAGAATTAATGTCAAATTAATAATGACATTTGATTTTTGTCTAGTTTGGAAATTTCCAGATGACCAGATGACAGTAGATAATGTTTCAGAAGTAGTGAATGATCAGTTGAGTAATGAAGATCGTGCCAGTGACATCTTATGTTGTCATTATGGTACTCTATCTCGGTGTTTTTACTATTCTGCTGATATGGGACAACTACTCCATGAAGAAAATGTAATTTCAAAGGCAATATTATCTACTGCTCAGTCTTTGTCAAAAGATGAAGCAAGTTTTCATTTGTTAAAAGCAGTACGTCATGCTGTACATACCAACTACCATAACCTAGTAGTGTTTGCTAGTGTACTACTGAAATTTACTAGCTGTGTACCATGTGCTAATGCTATCTTAGAGGACTGTGGTAAGTATATTATGATTTAGATTAATACCTTTATTAAATGATATTTTGATAGAAGAAATATTTCCTGATCTTGACATGTCTTTAATACAACCTAATAATAGTGGAACTAATGAAGGTATTGATTGTAATATAAGTTGTTATTATATCATTCAGTTAACTATTAGATACTACATTAGCAGTGCCAGTTGAAAGTAGTTCAAGTTTAATTCAAGGTTACTAGTTAATATTGAAGGTTTACATTCAAACATATAACTTATTACAGATGAGGCTAAGCCAATTCCTCGAAGTTTGAGTCATGTTTTTGGGTCAAGTAGAAAAGAATTTGCACTAACCTTTAGCAAAATTAGAAAAGCTATAAATGCAAGTCCTCCACCTCTTGAGGAATTGAAAGAATTTCTTGAGGATGGCTATTCTTACCTCCAACCTCAACTTGTTCATTGTAACTCCATTTCTGAGATGCTACGAATAGTGAAAGATCACTGTACACTTATTGATATCAGTTGTTTGGAGGGTATTGTTGAGCGATTTGATATCAAAGAAGCTAAGACACACATACAGGTGTACAAGAATTTCATTCAATCACTTTGTGAAAAAACAAAAGCTTATCTTTGCCTAAATGAAAATTTCAAAGTAACAAAAATGCCTTCTCTTCTCAAATGTGAAACAATTGAGTTTGTCTTAGACTGGGATCCTAAGAGTTGTACATTAGAGGATATTAAAGATATTCTTTCAGAATCACTTGAGATGAATGTACAGATACGTTATATAAGAGAGGGCAACTCTATCATTGTCATCTGCTTTTTCCCACTTAGTCCAGCAATTTTAATCATTATTGCTAAAGCTCAGGAGAGTCTTGAAGTACTAAAGAAGAAAGGACTACTTAAGTTAACTGTAGGCTACTGTACTATTTATGATAAGTGTAAAAGAGATGAGGTAAGAGATGAGTAGTATTAGACAACAGTTACTATAAGTGTATATACAGGAGACTATGGCTGACAGAGAAGAGATTGCAAAGTTGAGACATCAACTAGAAACGAAACAAACTATCATTAAAAAGCAGACTATGGAAATAGATATTGTTACAAATAGAAGAGGTATTTATAATAGTTATATTTATGGAAAGCATTGGATATGTACTATAACATAGACATTGATCATATTGGTCTATGCTAGTAAGGAAGGCTATATAATTAAAATGTTTTATTTTGCTATATATAGTATCAAACTGTTAATATTGTTGTAGTGGTAATATCTGTCTCTACATTATAAACACTATATTAAATTGGAATAGTAATATATGAATGAAACTATTTACTTTGTAGCTACTGAGAAAAAATTACAATCAGAGTCTGTCATTTGGAAAAAAGATACAGAGTTAAAAGTGGAAGCACAACAAAACCAAAAAACTATGGAGCTAGAGTCTACTGAAAAAAATCAAGGTATCATGTTGTCTTAATAGATAACAACAATAAAAATCCCTTTAATAAAGAAGCTCTCATGATTTGGGCATATACATATATGATGATTAGCTAATAACTAATAATAGTTACTAATATGTTCTACTATAGTCAAATTATTATTAATAAAATAATAATAGAGTCTATTAAAGGTATATGTATGTACTATTTCTGATATAGTAAAGAAATTAATATTGTCCATGATAAGGAGGTAATACATCTTTGGACCATTGTTGTAATAGCAATTGTGTGTGTGTGTGTGTGTGTGTGTGTGTTGTATTGTTAATAGGCCCAATTATTGTACTAATATGAAGTTTTGTTTTCTTCTTAGCTACTAAGAAGAAATTACTATCAGAGTCTGCTAACAGGGAAGAGAAACTAGAAGCACAACAAGCCATCATTAACAAACAGACTACTATGGAAATAGAGACTATTAAAGGTATTTGTATATACTATTCCTGACATAGCAAAGATATTAGGATTATCCATGATAAGGGACATCTGGTCCTTCAATTGATACATATTTTGTCAATTGTTATAATAACAACTATATTTATTATAGTACCATTAATAGGTTCAATTATTGTACTATTATATATTATATGTTATAAGTATTTGTGCACATGAGACTAATAGAATACTGGATATGTATAGATTATTTGATAAGGAAACACCCACTATTCAGACCTCTTTTATCCATATATGGTCATTGTTATAACTACTGGTTTACTTTATATTCAGGTATTTATAATACTGACCTCTTGTTACTATACATAGTTCTGACATTAGTACTAAAAATATATGTTCTCCATTACTTACTATATAGTAGACAGAAAAATGTGTTTTTTCAACAAAATCTTAGATTTGTTGTCAGAATCTCAACAGGAGATAGAGACACAGCATGAAATAATTACATCATTGACTTTGGAACTAAGGGAAAGGGATGAAGAAAATGAGAATTTAAAGCAAATCTTAAACGGTAAATATATTATCAGTAGTTAACTATCACTTCTTATTGCACATTGATCTAGCCTACTTACCCAAAGTTGAGGAACTAATCTTTTCTGATCAGGAACTTGAGGAGACCCAAACAATGTCTAGTCCAGAAACATCTATACCAACTATCAGTGAAGATATAGGTATGTAAAGTACAAAATATTTACTTATAGTCAGAGTTAAAAGATCAGTTAACAGATGTTGAAAAAGCAAATAAAGGTATGCAAGTTACAAATAATTTGAGGTGTGTAGAAAAAACAGGATCATGTAGGGATAAGATCTAGAGGTAGTTATTTGAGGATGACTATAGTATAATAACTAGATAATATTTTTTGTTAAAATACTAGATTATGAATTAGTATGATATCATTTAAGGACCCTATCATCACTATATCTTCAATATTGATGTCATCCCTACATTAGTTTCAAGAATGCACTACATACTGATATTACATATTACATATATGTGATATGTAACTAATATATACATATTCTTATGTATATATCAGTTCTTAATGTATATTATACTAATAAAGTTGATACATATAATTAAGGTGATATCGGGGATATTCCCCCAGAATCTACAACTGGTCTGCTAGTATTTTAAACAAGATAAGGTATCTTGTAAACAATGACTCAAAACTGTTGATTTTCTAAAAACTATATTCATGTTAAATATTTTGGTGGGAAGATGAGTCATCAAGTTATCAATGATCTATGACGATAATAAACTGTTGCAAATGTTATTATGCAACATGACTCATCACAATTCTACTGATAATATGAGATTATATAAATAAGGTAAAGTCAAGAGTACCTTATTATACTACTAAATACTCTAGGAATGGTAGAGAGTGGACACAATATTGGAGACACTGAGGCTATTTATAGTACAGGAAGGTGAGTATGAATATATATATGATGTGGTGAGGTTATAAAAACTTTAAATATATTTCAGAGAAATTGTTGATACTGATAAACCAGAAGTATTATTTAGAAGTTATCATGTGACACATCTTCCAAATAAAGAATACCAGGAATGGGATGAACTGCCATATCTTGATGAGGATAGGGGAATTCAACTTAGAGATGTTCCTGTTGAAGTAAAGAGACTTTGTCATGTAACACATAACCAACCAGCTAGTAAAATTGATCAAGGAAACCACTTCATTTTTAAGCCAAAGAAAAAAATAGGAAAAGCTGGTTATGACAATTATGATGGATCACCAATTGGAGAGACCTTTGTTATATGTGAGCCAACCGACCAACCACCTACTAATGATACAAAGTATCGCTACATTAATCCTGATGATCCTGATGACAGAGTCTTTCCTGGTTGTTATATCTGGTGGTCTATTGACTGTGACCGTTACCCTCCACTACTTCCAGGATATTCTTTCAGTCGTTTTTTTACTTCATCATCTCGTTATGGTAATGTTAAGTTCTCAGGCTACATAATGCAACTACTACGATGTTACCAAGAAGCCTACAACATTAATCCATTACCTCATATTCAGTTCAGATGTGGAGGTACCCTACGTTACAATAATGAGATTTGTAAAGTTGTTATAGTGTGTACAGAAATACACTATCCTCAACCGCAAGATGAGTTTCCTCTGATGTGGGAAGATCATGATATTATGTACAACAGAGATGGAAGGATCACATTTGTAAAACCTTTAGGTGTTGTAATAAGAAATATAGTCTCAAAGAAAAATGATGAATTCTATTCTTGGGACACGTATGCCTTTGCATTTTACTTTCCTGATGATACATATGAGTTACTGTGTCCTAAGTCTGAAAAATTTGAACGTTCAGAGGTTCGCCACTATAAGTGCCATGTCTCACAGCCTGATCCTAAGAATGGTAATAAATATACTTGTCCTAATTTGTTACATACTCGAGACGATAGCGAAAGTGATGAGGAAGAGCAAAGCTCTCTTAAGAAGCCTAAAGTTGAAGACTATGACTAAATTAAAGTATAAATATTTTATAGAAATTTAAAAAATATTTTATTTTTATATTACTATTATTTTTAAACACTAAAAGAGACATTTTTATTATTACCGTGAAGAGATTGTGAGGCTGACATATATAGTCTTAAATAAACAATGTGTCGGACTATTGAGATGTCTAAAAATTATCGTGACCAGTCAATTCTAATGACAATTATTACTACATCATGTCATTGATTTGGGCTGGACCAATATCCACCAAATTCATTCTATTGGTATATTGAAAATTTGAGACTATACTGATTACAACAATCAAAATAGTAATGGAAAGAAGAGACTACTTTGTGGCTACAGGAGGCATCCTTTACTGTAAAGTACATTACACCTTGTTGTTACCATGACAGTACCTTTAAACAATAAACACATCATGTATAGTATGTAATCTCTTTAAGATTGTGACATGATCCTCAACTGAGAAAGATGAGTAAAACATGTAGTTTTTTAACAGTACAATAGTCTATATGAAAATACATCATATCAATATTGATCAAGTCACTATTATGGTCTAGTAGTAAGAGTTCAGTCTTGTTGACTAACCAGCTATGTTTTGCCAGCAAAGTTGGAAAGAAAATGATAACAGACTGACTTATTACATAGCAGTTGTAATTGTGATTAGATCTTAGAGGTGGGCTTACTAAACCTCAGAATGACAAGGACTATGAATATATAATTAGGACATATTATGTAATTTAATATATATTAGTAAAGTTGTTATTATAATGGATCAGATAATAAAGCAATATTTTATTGGTTAATAACACACCATTACACAGCATGACTCATCATAATATCCACCCCATAATACTGTCTATATAAATAGAAGTAGAATCAAATGTACTAAATATTATTATTATGGCAGAGAGTCAAGAGACTAATATTTGTAAAGCAAGGTAAGTATACACAGACATGTTTGCTAGCAGTCATAATGTAACATTTGTTTTATGATTTTTGTAAATTTTTTAGAAGTATTGCTGGAGCTTATAGTCCAGAAGTACTATTTAGACGTTATCATGTTACACATCTTCCGTGTGGAATGTATGCTAAATGGGATGAAATTCCACCTCTTGGTGGTAAAGTTCCCCTTCAAAGGGTTCCTATAACAGCAAAATCATTCTGTCATGTAACACATGAGCAACCAGCTAATGAAATTATTCAAAACAACAATGGTAAAACATATTTCATTTTCAAACCAAAATCAAAACAAGGAAAGCAAAAAGGTGGTGAAACTTATGTAATATGTAATCCTACTGACCAACCTCCAACTGAAGAGACTACATATCGCTATTTGACTTCTGCTGAAAGAGTATTTCCTGGGTACTATATCTGGTGGTCTATCAACAATGATGACTATTATCCATCATCATATTTAGAGGATTACTATTATTTCAGTCCACCTTTTACCTCATCATCTCGTTATGGTAATGTCAAGTTCTCAGGCTACATAATGCAACTGCTGCGCTGTTATCAAGAGGCCTATGCTAAAGTTAATCCATTGCCTCGTATTCAGTTCAGATGCGGAGGTACTTTACGTTACAAGCATGAGATCTGTAAAGTTGTTATAATATGTACTGATGCATACCCTCTACTTGAAGATGAGTTTCCTAGGATGTGGCAAGGTCATGATATTCGATATGGAAGAGATGGAAAGATAACATTTGTCAGACCTTTAGAAGTTATGATTAGAAATGGAGTATCAGGAGTCAAAGATCCATACATTCCCTATTCTTGGGATACATATGCCTTTGCTTTTTATTTTCCTGATGACACATATAGGTTAGTATGCCCTACATCAGAAAAATTCCGTTACTCAAAGATTGAACATGATGATCTTTGTCATTCCTTACAACCTAATCCAGATGGAAGTGGAAAGTTAGTATGTCCTAATGAATTGTCTTCACCATTCAAGTCAGTTTCTTCTTTTCAATGCTCACAATATCCTCGTTGGCTAACTTCCTATGATGACAGCGACAGTGATGAAGATAACTTCATTCCACAAAAAAGGCAACGAACTAAATACTATAATAGTTGGTATTAATGACTAGTTGTTTGACACTGTATATTTAAAACTTAAAACCATGTGCATAAAAATAAAATACACCTACAACTGTTTTGTTTAAAGACTCAATTAATATTTGATTCTATTCTTTTTGATAACTTTGGCATATTAGGTTTGTAATATTAATAAATTGATAATACATTGTTTAATTTTTGCTTTGTTTTTTGCTGTGGAAATTATTCAAACTCTTCCTATTGTCCTAAATTTATTAACTAATAATCATAATAAAGGGTCTGAAGTAGACACCAAATTTTAATTTTAATCCACTCATAATGAACACACCCCCTACTATAACTACTAGTTAATATAAACTCTGTACTTAGTCCACCCCCTAACCACACAATGCACCTCCCTCTTTTTACTATACTAACAATATGGATGACATGTTAAATCCAAGGAAACGGCCAAGAGATGATGATAATGAGATATCAGAAGAGGATGTAAAGCAAAAACAAGAGAAGCAAACAAGGGATAATGATGTTGTTGTTATTATTGATGGTAGTTGACTATTGTAATGATATAATTGATTTCCATGTGATTTTACAGATAAAAGAGGAAATGTATCAGTCAAGGAGTTGCAAACAGGTAGTCGTCAATATTTTGAATTAAGTAAGTTGAAGATGGTTTGAAATATTTTTACTATAATTATTATGTTATATAGATGATTTTAAAATTAATTGTATTAATACTCTATTATCTACTTTATGTTGATTGTCACTTTTTACACCATATATAGATATTGCTGATCTTGTTGAGGTTAGTGATTTGTTGAAAACCAACCACTTCTTGGATTCAAAATGGCTTAACCTTGGTCTCCATCTTGGTCTACTAATGGATACACTTAAGACTATTGAGGCACAATATGGGAAAGATGTTAGCAGATGTCTTCTGGAGTGTTTGACTTTATGGTTACAAAGAGTGGACAAAGTTGATGAGAGAGGTGGACCTAATTGGGATACGTTAGCTAATGCTCTTAGTAAGATAGGAGAGAGGTTTTCAGCTGACGATGTAAGGCAAAAAGGTTTGTGTAAGAAAAAAATCAGAGGTAATTATATATTCTTATATTTTTTAGTAAAAGAAGCAGCTCTCCAAAGATATATTTCATCATTGTCACAGTCTATTGTCAATCCTGTAAAAGTGTCCCAGCTCTTATTTAGCGAGAGATGTATCAATGAAACTACACTTGATGAGATGGAAAAACCAAAGGTCTCTCTAGATGAGAAGAAGATGACTCTGTTGTCTGCTATACATATAGCAGTATCGTCAGATTACAAGAAGTTGAAAGTGTTAGCTAAAGTACTATCTAAGTTTGAGAAGACAAGCATTCTATCTAAACAAATTTCTAGTCAATATAGTAAGAGAAATAATGTCAAATTGATAATGATATTTGATTTTTGTCTAGTTCGAAAGTTTCCAGATGATCAGATGACAGCAGATAATGTTTCAGAAGTAGTGAATGATCAGTTGAGTAATGAAGATCGTGCCAGTGACATCTTATGTCGTCATTATGGTACTCTATCTCAGTGTTTTTACTATTCTGCTGATATGGGACAACTACTCCATGGAGAAAATGTAATTTCAAAGGCAATATTATCTACTGCACATTCTTTGTCAAAAGATGAAGCAAGTTTTCATTTGTTAAAAGCAGTACGTCATGCTGTACATACCAACTATCATAATCTAATAGTGTTTGCTAGTGTACTACTGAAATTTACTAGCAATGTACCATGTGCTAATGCTATCTTAGAGGACTGTGGTAAGTATATTATGATTTAGATTAATACCTTTTATTAAATGATATTTTGATAGAAGAAATATTTCCTGATCTTGACATGTCTTTAATACAACCTAATAATAGTGGAACTAATCAAGGTATTAATAATAATATAAGTTTTTATAATATCATTCAGTTAACTATTAGATACTACATTAGCAGTGCCAGTTGAAAGCAGTTCAAGTTTAATTCAAGGTTACTAGTTAATATTGAAGGTTTACATTCAAACATACAACTTATTACAGATGAGGCTCAGGCAATTCCTCGAAGTTTGAGTCGTGTTTTTGGGTCAAGTAGGAAAGAATTTGCACTAGCCTTTAGCAAAATTCGAAATGCTATCAATGCAAGTCCTCCACCTCTTGAGGAATTGAAAGAATTTCTTGAGGATGGCTATTCTTACCTCCAACCTCAATTTGTTCATTGTAACTCCATTGCTGAGGTACTACGAATAGTGAAAGATCACTGTACACTGATCGATATCAGTTGTTTAGAGGGTATTGTTGAGCGATTTGATATCAAAGAAGCTGAGACACACATACAAGCATACAAAAATTTCATTCAATCATCTTGTGAAAAAACAAAAGCTTGTCTTTGCCTGAATGAAAATTTAAAAGTAACAAAAACACCCTTTCTTCTCCGATGTGAAACAGTTGAGTTTGTCTTAGACTGGGAGCCTAAAAGTTGCACATTAGAAGATATTAAAGATATTCTTTCAGAGTCACTTGAGATGAATGTACAGATTCGTTATATAAGAGAGGGCAACTCTATCATTGTCATCTGCTTTTTCCCACTCGGTCCAGCAATTTTAATCATTATTGCTAAAGCTCAGGAGACTCTTGAAGTACTAAAGAAGAAAGGACTACTCAAGTTAACTGTAGGCTACTGTACTATTTATGATAAGTGTAAAAGAGATGAGGTAAGAGATGAATAGTGTTATACAACAGTTACTATAAGTGTATATACAGGAGACTATGGCTGACAGAGAAGAGATTGCAAAGTTGAAAGATCAACTGGAAATGCAACAAACTATCATTAAAAAGCAGACTATGGAAATAGAGACTATTAAAGGTATTTGTATATACTATTCCTGATGTAGTAAAGATATTAGTATTATCCATGATAAAGGAACTCTGGTCCTCCAATTGATACATCTTATGTCTATAGCAACTATATTATAGTACCATCAATAGGCCCAATTATTGTACTATTATATATTATATGTTATAAGGTATTCATGTACATGAGACTAATAGAAACGGGATATGCATAGATATCTGATAAGGAAACACCCACTATTTAGACCTCTTTTATCCATATATGGTCATTGTTATAACTACTGGTTTGCTTTATATTCAGGTATTTATAATACTGACCTCTTGTTACTATATGTCATTTTCTGACATTAGTACTAAAACTATGCTCTCCATTACATACTATATGATTCCACAGATAAACAGGGAAATGTAGAGTTGGCAACATCTATGGAAACAAATCAATATATACCAGGTAGTTAGTTTATTGATCATATAATTTAATTTACAAACATTTATTTCTCAGATATTTCTGATATCTTAAAGAGAACTCCAGATGAACATGATGTACTCAATCTATTAGCTGTTATTGATCACAAGTGGTATGAAATCGGTTTGTCTTTAAAAGTTTTTCGCCATGTTTTGAATCATCTGAGACTAAGTAGTGAGAGTAATATTGTCAAACTAGATCAAGTCATTCATACCTGGATAATTACTGGGTCGTGTCCTGTTACCTGGGAGACAGTGATTGTTGCTATTGAGGGTCCTCTTATTAAAAATATAGAAGTAGCTAAAGAAATACGTAAACATTTGGCTAATGCAGAATTGAACTGGCAACAAGAAATAGAAGAAACCAGCTGTAAAGAGAAGACTATGGAAGTAGAGTCTATTGCAAAACATCAAGGTATCTATATCTTGTTCCATTATCATGAAATTATTGTCTTTTAATTAATGTCTAAACAAGAAGAAAAAATCACATTATTGTCTTCAGAATTAAGTGAGAGAGACAAAGAGGAGCTCAAACTAAGTTCACAAGGTAACTTCTGGTATATTAGCAGATCATTTTACAATATTTTGTCTTCTTAAACAAAGCTCAAGACTCAGTCTCATCTGATCAAATACTTGAGGAAATCCAAATAATATCTAGCCCAGAAACCACTACACCAACTATCAGTGAAGATATAGGTATGTAGAATACAAAATATCAATATTTATTTATAGTTTTATTCAATTAGAGTTTAAAGATCAATTAACTGATGTTAAAAAGGCAGACAAAGGTAGGCAAGTTATAAATAATCTAAGTCTTATGTATATAATGAATATTTATTAATACATAAGCCATGTAGATATATGGCAATAGCATCATTTAATATTTTGATCATATCTAGAGGAGTACATTGTCAGTGTATGTTATATAGAGATGATACTACTGCTATCTAATATATAAACCCACCCCCTATATTTTGAAGTTAGAAATGGTACCTCTTATTTTTTAGATTTCTTAGAGAAAGAAGATGACAAGACTATTTTTAAAGGAAGGTGAGTGTATGTACATGAATAACATGATAATGAGATAAATGTTTGTAAAGGTATTTCAGAGAAATTGCTGAAACTAGTTTACATGATTTACCAAATGGCAAGAAACGTAACACTGAAGTATTATTTAGAAGTTATCATATCACTCATTATCCATGGGGAGAGTGTCATGACTGGGACTCCATACTACAACCATTCAGATTTAGTAGTTCTAACTTTGGAGTTCCTCTTCAAGAAGTTCATATAACAGTAGATAAACTGTGTCATATAACACATGAGGTACCTGCCAGAAAAATTTGTCAAGCAGAGTACTTCAATTTTAAACCTACACACATAGTAGGAATAGCTGGATCACCAATTGGAGAGAGCTATGTTATATGTGATCCTACTAACCAACCACCTACTGAAGAAACAGAGTACCGACACGTGAGTTCTGATGAAAATCTATTTCCTGGATGTTACAGCTGGTGGTCTATTGATCATAACCATTATCTTTCACCATCATCAAACTATTACTATAGTGACCTTTTCACTTCATTATCTCGTTATGGTAATGTTAAATTCTCAGGCTACATAATTCAACTACTACAATATTACCAAGAAGCCTATGATGTTGATCCATTACCTCATGTTCAATTCAGATGTGGTGGTACTTTACGTTACAAAAAAGAGATTTGTAAGGTAGTTATAGTATGCACCAATACATACCCTCTACCTGAAGATGAGTTCCCTATTATATGGGATGACATTTTATATGACAAAAATGGAAGGGTAGCAGACATCGAACCTTTTAAAGTTGTAATTAAAAATGGAATATCAGGAGACAGACATATGCCTCTCTTCTATTCTTGGGACACATATGCCTTTGGTTTTTATTTTCCTAACAAGAACTACAGGCTACGATGTCCTAAATCTGAAAATTTTGAGCGTTCAGAAGTTGAACACTATGATGAGTCTTGCGTCAAAACACAGCCTGATCCAAACAATGAGAACAAGTTAACATGTCCTAACAGGTTTTTAGATGATAGTGAAAGTGATGATGAAGAGGAGTACATTTCTAAGAAGCAACAACAATGATGACATATAGAAGAACTTATTCCACAGACCATATTGCTTTAACCTCTTGCTAATATTAACATAATCTATTAAGTGATATTTTTTATAAAAAATTGTATAATCATAAAAAGTGTGGGTGGTACTTCAACATATACTAAATAAACAATGAGTCACAATCTAAACGATTGGTAAGTCATGGCTAGTGGTTTGACAATACTAAACCTCAAATGTTTATCTAATTATGTAATGGTTTTCCTTCTATAAATATATCTATGTTATCACGTGATCATATACAGACCAATGTACTATTGGTAGATAATATAGTATAGTATTACTCAGAATGACTCATCATAATATCCATCCCATAATACTGTCTATATAAATAGAAGTAGAATCAAACAAACTACTAGATATAAAGAATTGATCATAATGGCAGAGGGTCAAGGTATCGTTTGGACTGGAAGGTAAGTATATATATTTCCTAGCAATTGTTTTAAATGATAATTTATGAATTTTTTGTAAATTATTTCAGAAATGTTGCTGAAAGTTTTAATGCAGAAGTATTATTTAGATGTTATCATCTCACTCATCTTCCATGGAAGGAATACAAAGATTGGGACCACATTCCACTTCTTGGTGGTGTTAGTGAAGTACCTCTACAACAAGTGCCTATACAAGTAAGAAAACTTTGTCATGTAACACATGAACAAGCTGCAGACAAAATTATTCAAAAGGATCATGACCAAGATTATTTTATTTTTAAACCTAATCATAAATGTGGAAAAGTACGAGCAATAGGAACAACCTACACTATATGTGAGCCTACTGATCAACCACCTAATGTTGAGACTACATATCGCTATTTGAGTTCTACTGAAAGAGTTTTTCCTGGGTATTATATCTGGTGGTCTATTGATCATGACAACTACCCACCATCATCTTCAGAATATTATTTTAGTCATTTTTTCTCTCCTTCATCTCGTTATGGTAACATTAAGTTTTCAGGCAACATCAAGGAATTACTACAATATTATCAAGAAGCTTACATTAAAGACAAAGTTAATCCATTGCCTCGTATTCAGTTCAGATGTGGAGGTACTTTACGTTACAAACGAGAAATCTGTAAGATTGTTATGGTATGTACTGATGTACACCCTCTACCTGAAGATGAGTTTCCTAGGATGTGGAAAGGTCATGGATTTCGCTACAACAAAGATGGAAAGATAACATTTGTTGAACCTATAGAAGTTATGATAAGAAATGGAGTATCAGGAGTAAGAGAACCATACTAACCCTACTCTTGGGACACATATACCTTCGCTTTTTATTTTCCTGATGACATATATATGTTAGTATGTCCTACATTGGAAAAATTCAAATGTTCAGAGATTGAACATGATGACCTTTGCCTCGCCTCACAACCAAATCCAAATAGTAGTAGTGGATACATTTGTCCCAACAAATTACCTTCACCATATAAATCATTGTCATCATGTACTTCATGTTTGGATTGCTCTATCAAGTCAGTTCCTCTGTTTCAAAGAACTCTGTCACCATCACATCCTCAATTTTCTTCATCCTTCATACCTTCAAACATATTTTCCAGTCCAGTATCTAACAACAAAAGTAACAAAGAAGTAACTTCTCCAACAAAAAAGCAGAGAGTTATGTATGATGATGATGATGATGGTGGTTGGTAATCACATGATAATTACATGTTCAAACTATATGTATAAACATTTTTAATGTATTATACACAGTAAAGACATGTGTAGTCTCATTCTAAGACCTAAATCTTCCTCCAATAGGTCTAGGAATGAGGATAGTACACACATTAGTATAATATTTAACTCATTATTATATCATTTTAATGGACATAATATTGTTTGGCATATTAACTTTATATTGTTGAATTAATTTATTGTGTTTACAATAAATAAAATAAATATTATTTTTGCTTTGTTCTTTGAATTTGTTGTGGAATTGTCATTTTAACTTTTCCCGGAAAATATCTTGAAAGATCGTTATCCTAAAATAATAAAAAATCATCCAATAATAGGATAATAACAGCTGGTGGGTGGTACAGTGGTATAATACATGATAAATCTATCATAATATTGGCTATGTACTTAATAGTAATGGTCACCTTAATGCTTCTTAATAAATCTTTTTCAAGTTGTGTGGAATCTTTAGATTGTATAAACCTATGTACTGCAGTCTTAGCAGCTGTAAGTATAAAGTATTGATATAATGATAGGAAAGGGCCTGAAGTAG
This sequence comes from Xestospongia bergquistia, assembly GCA_963965975.1. Lineage (NCBI taxonomy): Eukaryota > Metazoa > Porifera > Demospongiae > Haplosclerida > Petrosiidae > Xestospongia > Xestospongia bergquistia. Next base: position 7,065,205 of record OZ014418.1, read on the forward strand.
ATATTACCTTTTCCCCTTCTATTAGTGCCAGGAACCAGTTTTACTTTGTATCTGTAGATTAAAATAAAAATATTTAGTAAGAATATCTATTGTTATTATACTATATTTAGTAACAACACTATATACAATGACATAATAAATTAATCTATAAATAGCAACAAGAACTATATTTACAATATCATATAAAAGTCTATATTTTAATAGTCTATTTAGCAACAAATTCTATTTTTAAAATACTCACTTATAGTTCAGTATTGCAGAATATGGAGCACATACAGGTACAGCAAATAATAGAACATCGTCAGACAATGGATTACCAGTTAATGAGTCCAAAACAAGTGACTCCTGTAATTATAAATTAATTAAGAGATAATTAACTATTTATCAATTACTTTCTTAGCTTCCTCCAACTGTAATAAATTCTCTTCAACAAGTATAGCTCTCTTTTCTTCATCATCTGACTCAGCATTCTAATTATAAAAACATATTTTATTTATGAAAACCTATTAATTTTAATAAACTGGTCAATTTTCTAAATAGTTATAAAATTTAATAATGTTGTTTTAAATAAAACTAAAATACCTTCTCTTCCTCATCATTGTTAAACTCCTCAAGATGTCCTTCAGCAGCTGGTACTGTATTCTTAGTTACCTCCTCTGATATGTCTTCATGTTCACTACCAACTAAAGAAAAGGTTTGGAGTAGTACAGTAAGAGATGGATCATTAACAGCTGTAGTAGTAGATGATGAGATGTCTTCAATGGAGGGCTGGTCATTATCAATGTGGGCTTCGTCTTCTTCAATATCAACTACCTCCATTGATGCAGACTCTGGGTCAGTAGACTCAACAAAGACTGGTTCTTTTTGCTTATGTTGCTGTCCAATCAGTAATGGCTGATTTTTCTCTTTACTTTTTTGATGGTATTTAGCTTTAGGATTAAATGATTGTCCCAAATCTCCTTTCTTTCCTTTAGCTTTAGATTTCTTGCCTTTTACCTCTTTAGGAGTTCCTGCAGACTTGAGAAATATAAGAGATAAGATCATGTTATCTAGAAATCTTACAAGCCCTTTAATAATTATAACTCACAGCTAGTATCTCCATTCTTAAGTCTCTTTCTTCTTCATCCTGGTCACAATATTTCTCTTTAATTTTCTTCTGTTTAGACTATAACATATAATGATAATCATGTGACAATCATGTGATAATATCATATCTATTAATAAAAAAAGTTGACTTACCTTTTGTCCCCTCTTATAATACAGCTGTGGCTGTGAGGATGGAGGCGGAGCTTGTTTTCCATTTTTCTCTGGTTTCTGTGGAATTGGTTCGCTCTTATCCTCATCATTATTGTCAAATATCTCAGAGTCTGGCCCTTTAAATGAATTCTTTGCTTGTTTCTTTAATAATCTATTGACAATATATACCAGTATAGATTGTAGTGAGTTGACTTAAAACTTACCTCTTTTCTTTAGCTGATAAATAACGATGACCAGTTATGCCATTCTATTATTTATATAATAAGTATAATATTATTAATAAAACTACTCACCTTCATGTCTGGTTCCTTATCAATCTCTCTTTCAGTGACACTGATATCAGATACTGCTGATGTACCACTGATGCTACGTTGAAATTGAAACTGGACTCCACCCATTGCTCCTTTGGACTGGATCTGGATAGCAGTATCTGGAAATAATCCTGCTCCTTCATTATCCTCTTCCTCATTATATTCCTCTTCATCTTGTTGGTCCTGTATCTCTTGTACATCTTCCAGAGGTTGATCTCTTTGTGTGTTGTCTTCAATATCTTCTGGATCATCTTCTTCAAGAATTTCTTCATCAATACTTAGTTCACTGATTACATCACTCATCTAATATCAATGAATATAATTAACAATCAATGAATATTATTATAGATTTTACTGTTGAAAAGTCATCTTCTGCAGCTTTTACTCTGCGCTCATTTAAATGATTACCTAAAGAGGACTCATCAAGCTATGGAGAGAGAGAGAGAGAGAGAGAGAGAGAGAGAGAGAAAACAATGCGCCACTTTCTATCTCCTTACTTTAAACATAATAGAAAATCCAAGTGTCAAATGACAAGGTGGTAAAAAGTTCTTCTTTCCTATAATGTACAACTCATTATATGATAACATTAAATATCAAACATACCTCTTATCATAAAACTACCAGTAGTCAAGTATTCTCCACTAGGAGCTGTCTTGGATACCTGACATAATATATACAATGATTATCAAGCCATTCATTATTGAGCTTTGAATGAACTTAAATGAATAGCAGGTTAAGAGGTAAAGATTTCAAGCAAATGATAGTCACATGATAGTCATATGATCATTACTAGTACTAACCTGATGTGAATATACCCACCATGCACTGGTAACTATTTTAGCTTCCCAAGCTGAACTATAGCACACTGCCATTACTCCTGCTTCATTAAGGGTCTTGGGAGGTACAGGACCCCCTAAAAGGGGTCATCAAATTAAACAATGAGCCCTCCTGGCAATTGAGCTATTTACCTTCATCATTTTTAATGATGACACTAGTAGCACCATGGAGATCAGCATGAACATATAGGTCATCTATTAAAAGAAAGAAGATTGTAATCTCTGTTTGTTAAAGATATTTTAAAATCTTTTACTTTCATTGAGGTATTTCTTTACTAGGAGCTCATTCTGTTGTTGGTCACGCCCACCAATAACAAGATAATTCTCAGAGCTAATGAACCAGAAGAATTTCTCAAACCAATATACTTTTCTAGCTTTTATAATTCGTGAAACTACAGCTGCTTCTTTTAACGATTGCTTTGTTTTCTTTTCAGCTGATTTCAAAGCCTAAAAATAATAGATACATGTTATGGTAAAGGGTTAAAAATTATGTCTTACTTTATAAGAAGCATCTGCTGTTTTTTGTTCCTTTCTTGCTGCTTGTTTCTTTTGATCATAATATCTTCTGGCATTAGAATATGCCGAGAGACTGAGATCAATATCCACCTTGATACCCTTCTGCTTAGGAACGGCAAAGACAGAGATTATAAAATCATACAAAAATTTAAGAACATACTTTCTTCTTTGATGGCTTTGTGTCTTCTTCATCTTCGCTATCAAAAGGCTCTCTAAATATACACAATTATTACAATAATATATAATACAATATATATCTCACTTTAATAATAATGTGATCTGGTTAGATTGGAGTTTGAGACTGTGTATACTACCTGCTACTGGGTCTCCTCGAGTTTGAGCATCTCGTACTAGGAGTTCAATATCTCCCCAATCCATAGCATTAGCAATGGCACTTCTGATTACAATACAAGTACGTTCCACTAAATCTGTGTTCAATTCAATTAAATGAGCTTTATAAATGTCCTCCTCCTAAGAGAGAGAGAGAGAGAGAGAGAGAGAGAGTAGTTTAATGCTGGCATTTTAAGTACCTGATTTTTTCTAAGCGCATCAATTCTTTTCTCATGATCTTGACGAATATTATCCAATTTTTTGAGAGCTGTCTTTTGCTAAAAGATACAAACATTTAACTCTAACAAACCTATAGAGTCTGACTTACCATTTGAACAACTTTTAAGTCTTGTTTCTGACTACTTTTTGAAGAAAAAAATTCATCAACAGCCTACATACAAATCACAGTACCTATACGAGGTGGACAATCTAATGACTCACTTTATCAAAAGTTTCAAACTCTTTATAACAGCTGGTAATGTGTTGTCTTAATAAGATTGGATGAAACTCAACATTGCTGTAATATATCATGTATGTAAATGGAATGAAGAAAAATTAATGTACACCAGAAAATCTTTATATTTGCAAAACTACAAATTATACAAAGTCTTGACTTACGTAACTAAGTCCTCACTACCAGTAGAGGATGCTCCATTAGTTACCTGTAGAGTAGACTCTTTCTTTTGAATAAGATACCCCTACAATTACCACATCATTAATATTATTGATATATTATATTAATTATCTTACTTACTTTACAAGGTTGTGAACGAAGTGTTTCAAACAAAGTGTGTGCTTCAGTCAATGCAGTTAATATCTTGTCAGTATCTGTACATTATGTAGTAATATAATGTAAAGTAAAGTACTTTACTGACCTGTCTCTGTATTAATATCAGTACCTATCTTTGAGTTTTCTGGTAGACCAGCTCCTAACAGACAATGTGTTAGTAAAGCAGGACCATAGACTAGAGGAGAGAGAGAGAGAGAGAGTAAAGAAGATGTAAGATATATTACTTACCATAATGAGGGTTTAATACATGTTTCAATTGATCTCCTGGTTTAGTTGATGATAAAATAGTCTTTACCCTAATAAAAACAGTTGTCATGGTAATTATCAATGAATTATAACTATCAACTTAACTGTTCAAGTGTAGGTTGAGGTTGACTTTGTTTAATAGTGTCCATGGAGAATGTCTCTCTAGTAGCAAATCTAACATCACTATCAGCATCAGTACGAGTTCGTAGGAGACTTAATATTAAGTAGGTGTGGTCAGTAAGAATAACATTACCCTAGAAATGAGAACAAGAACTCATCAATATGTCCTTCCTTATCAGCCATTTATCAATTGATTCATTTCCTACCCTGTCATATAATTCAATGATCAGATGATGTGCATACTCTCCAGATCCAAATTGTAAATCAACTACTCTATCAATACCTAATTGAGTTACACCCACCAACCGTTTAGTTCGAAGATGTTTACGCAGCTAAGGAACACAAGAAATAAAAAGATATATTACTTCCATCTCCTTACTTTCATCGCAAAGCCTGAAGGTTGTATATTCTTAGGCCATTCAAACTCAGTGGTATGTATACGACAACCAGACTCAAATAACAACATTATCTTCTCTTCTGATCTACACACAAAAGAAGATAAAATGAAATATAATGAACAGATAACCTTGACAGCTTTAACAGATATGTCTTGTGATCAATGTCATAAATATTAGCCACTCTCATCCCTAAGAGTCTAAAGAGAAGACAAACAGTCAGAGAATATAGATAGAGATCATACCTTCTATTGAAGTACTCCACAGAGGCAAACAGATCAATAGTTGTAAATCTTTCCTTCATTTTTAGAGAGATGTGAATCAAGTATAATGGAGATGAAAGAAACTAGAAAATATTTTATAAAGTAAAAATTACACAATGATAAAACTCAAGAGGATAAATTTTAACCCTACCACCCCAAACATTACATAATTGGTGACGTCATAATTATAATTATAATTATTAAGACAATAAAATTTAGTTCAGTTAAAGTGCATATTTATCATATTATTATATAGAGATATTTTTTATCTTGTAACACTCAAAATAAAAAGTAGAACAAGTTAAATTTATATTGGCTGGAAAGCTTGTGGTGGGATGTTCCCTTGACTCTGTACATGAGAAAAGAAAGAAATTATAAATACATTGAGTAATAGAGAGGAATGCAATAAGAAAAGGAGAAAGGAATCATTCTTACATTGAGAAGTTTGAAAGCTGCAATAGCTTTGTCATAATTCCAGCCATTCTCTGTCAAACATCTAGCAAGGGAGAGTGAGTTAGTAAATGACATGTAACACTCACTTTTTACTCCACTCAAGGTTCATTCCGGACTCAAGGCTAAACCGTCCAACTATTTCATCCTAACACACAAGAATAAAGACATGAAAGAATGAAGACACATCATTACCTGACTGTAAGATGGTTGAGGAGGAAGAGAAGTAAAAGGGGCAACAGGTTGTACGAGGGTAGGATGAGAAGGGTCAAAGGGCATTGACTGAGAAAATGGTGAAGTCATTTGGACTGTAGAACTTGACATAAAAGGGGGTGGAGAAGGTTGTAGCCGTGTAAAGTGTTCCTGGACTTCATCCTGATATTGCTTGAATGAAGGAGGGAGAGAAAATATTTAAAACAATTTTTGTTTGATCTTTGATCTTACCTTGACTGTGTCAAAGTTAGGATTTCTGATGGTCAGCTGATCGTTGATTATAGCCACGCTGGGAGGGAGAGAACATTACCAGAAACAAACATGATATATTATAACTTTAAAGTATTATATTATAGTACAATGTAATATAGTAGAGTACATTGATCCAATGAAGGGTACAATATGTGATCTCAGTTTACACACATTTAATGGCATTTGTATTATAAAGTACCCCTTCTTTTAAGGGAGTTAATTTTTTCATTATTTTAATGATCGTTTGTGACCAGCAGAGTACATTGATATATAACAAATTGTTATCCAATGAAGGGTACAATATGTGATCTCAGTTTACACACATTTAATGGCATTTGTATTATAAAAGTACCCCTTCTTTTAAGGGAGTTAATTTTTTCATTATTTTAATGATCGTTTTGTGACCAGCAGAGTACATTGATATATAACAAATTATGTTATCCAATGAAGGGTAGAATTATGTGATCTCAGTTTACACACATTTAATGGCATTTGTATTATAAAAGTACCCCTTCTTTTAAGGGAGTTAATTGTTTCATTATTTTAATGATCGTTTTGTGACCAGCACCATATCACATTGATATCTGATTCTCTTAATAATAATTTGAAGAGTATCTTGATCACCTTCATTTACAAGGTAATGTCTCCTTGAAAGTGTAATGGTGACAATTACTAACTCTTCAATATATCTTTACTTGTGTTTTGAGTGTTCTTTCACAAGTTATCTCAGAGATTAGTTCGAATTAGTTGATATCTTCTACTGAAATATCATCAACTTTTGATATATAGCTCAAATGGTCACTTTTCAAAAGAAGTTAATTTTGTCATATATTGTGGCAAAAATAATTCTTGTATTATTGTTATTTGAAGGTCATAATTTTATTAACAATGTCTCTGTTGTATAGTCAGATATGACACCACATAATATGAAGTGTATTTTAGATGTCACACAATTTCAAAACATAAGTTCAGACTTCACAATATTGAAGTTAAGTCATTCTATATCTTGTTGTAAATTCTTAAGCACATTATCAGTAAAGACGACCTTTAAACTTCTTAACATATTACAACATAGTCATGTTAATCAGCTACCTTGTAGGTATGTAGTTCAATAAGACAACATTGTATTATCAGATGATGTGCAATACTGTAGTATTGTCAAATCACATACCAGTAGATGAGTATTGTGGTGATATGTTTCATGTAGAATGAATTGGGATCAAAGGATCATTCCTTTCATGATAACATGTTATATTTGAGTTACTTGAAGTCATACAGCCAGTGTAATAATTGTGTAACAGTTTGAGAAATTTTGTTTAATAGTTAATATCTTCATATCATCACTGGCCAGTTTATAATTTATATGATAATAATGTTATTGGTTAGTATTGGTTTAGTGTTCAATATATTCTTGTCATAGTAATTATCATCATAACTTCCATTTTTTATTAGTGAAATTTTAAATTGATGATATTTATTGTGATGACCTGGAGGTCATTTTTATATATTTCATCACAAATGCCACTGTTGTGTCTCAATAATATCATTATTATTAATGTATCTATTAATAGATACAATTTATTTTTAACCCTTCAATATTTCAAGTGACACTGTTGTGTCTCAATAGTATTATTATTAACGTGTCCATTAATAAAGACACAATTATTTTTAACCCTTTAATTTCAAATTATATTAATACACAACACTTGATCTTTCTCAAAATTTGAGGCACAATAATTAAATTCAAAACAATATTTGATATACAGTTATAATTATATTCATAGCCTCAATGAGCTATATTTTTAATGATATTCATAGCTTGTCTATCCCATAAACCCTTTATTACAAATAATTGATATTTAAATCACTCACCCGGTTCCAGCTGCCACTATAATAAAAGTACGACAGAAAGATCTGATAGGATGTGAGTCCATTTTAGAATTAGAGGAAGCTAATGAAAATAAAATTCTATTTCATTATTAAAGATACCTTACAACTTACCTTCAGCAAACACACCATATACAGTGAAACCAGTACACATGGGCTATTAATAGAATAGGACTATTAACTCATGAATTATTCATATTTATCTCACAGAGGCCTTCATCACATCAACACTAAATGAACTAGCAATATGAAAACTTCTAGGTAATTGACGAAGACACTGGACTATATCAATACGACCATGTTTAATAAGAGAGGAACGTTTCCCTAGAGAGAGAGAGAGAGGACAGTAATAGATATGTGTGTATAGACAATAAATATAACTGACCTGCTTCTCTAACTCTTACTAAGTTACGACTGAGAGGCATATACTGATGAAATGGTGGACCCCTTAAATATAATAGAATAATAATGTTTGTGTATTATGTACATGTACAATATGCTACATGTATACCTTTGCTGTTGTTGTTGTTGTTGTATATCTAGCGAGAGAGAAAACACAGCCTATACACACAAGAGAGAGAGAGAGAGAGATGTAAATATTACTACATAGTACTTACAGTGTCACTGTAAGCCTCTAATAACTTGTCTCTGCTTTCTCCATCATATAAACTATAGAACCTGTAAGAAAATAAATGGACTGATTTTAATAATACTAACATTGTTTTAGTATTTAAATATTAAATAGTTCTTGGGTTTTGTAGACAAATCAGTTTAAAAACTTGTCAATCATTCATGTAATATCTTCATATTGTTTCTGATAAATTTGAAATAATTATATTTTAACTTACTGTTCTAGAAATGACACAACAAGTGAACGGACTTCATCATTCACTAAATATCCTTTCTAAATAACAACAAAAGCAACAGACATCATGTGACTATCACATGGTTGTCACATGAACCTACTTGCGATGGAGGGAGGGAACCAGTACTAGTTGGTAGGTCAAACTTTATTGGACCTGGTAACTGCTGGCCATCCTAAATTAAGATAATATTAGTTATTAATAGTTATTAGTAGTTATAACCTAAGTCTATAATGTCCATACATCTATATAGGTATTACCAATATTAATAGATTTGGGAAATATTTGCGAAGGTTTCCAGCATATGCAGCAAAGTCTTGGAGATGTTCTTGAAAAGGATTATTTTCCAACACTAATGTAGTGACGGAGGTCAATGGAGCTATTGCTTCAAGTTCTTTAGTATTACGTAACTAATAAATCATAACATTTAATACATAAATTTAGCTAATGAGTACTTGTCTAACCTCATTCTCTGAGAGGTCTAAAATTTGTAAATGTGGACACTTTTCTTTTAGTGAAGAGTAGGCTTGTAATCTTTGTAACTTGTTCCTATTAAGATATAGAGCATTTAGCTAGATGAGAGAGAGAGAGAGAGAGAGAGAGAGAGAGAGAGAGAGAGAGAGAGAATGACTTCATATTCTAATCACACTATTTTCTTACATTTGGACACCGAATAGCAATCTGATCTAAAATAGCGTTCACAAATCCTGTATCAAACATACTTCCTCTAATCTTGTGTTGTTGCAGAACTAATAGTTAATATAACAATAAGTAACAAAACCACACCCACTCACTTTCATCATGAAACATGTCACTCAAATCTAATGACATATTCATAGCATCATATCGCTTGCCTAATACCTCCTAATATTATAGAGAAATATAACAGCAGTATTGTCCATCAACTTACCAATAAGACAGAAGTTGTATCTTCTTCCATCATATCAGTACTCTCCCCACGTTGAAAAGACACTCTTCTCTCTCCTCCACTTGTATCTCTCCATCCTCCTCCGCCAGAATTCCATCCACCACGCCCCCATTTCCCACCACTACCGCTAGTATTACCACGAGGTGGTGGGCTGGGTTTTACTAAAATGGCTGGATTTTGAAGACCTTTAAGTTGATTAGCTGCTCTGTGTTCTTCAATAAAGAACATTAGCTTGTCTCCTTTGCTGTGTACTTGTTGTGGTTGAAAAGGCTCTTCAATTTGTTGCTGGAGTTCTTGTAGAACAGAGTCATGATCTTCGTTAGCTGCACCATTTAACTAAAGTTAATTTTATACTTATAACTGTATATACAAAATGTTTTAGAATCTCACTGTAATTTTATGCCAATTTTGTTGTCCTTGGCTGTCATTTTGACCCAACCCACTCAATCGACCAAACACACTTCCTTTTCCTCGTCCACTAGCCCCGCCTCCTCCAGGTTCTCTGCCCAAACGATTAAAAACAGATCCACGACTGAAACCTCCTTTACCACCAGATGGAGGACTCTTATTATAAGGAGTACTGTTAAAGAAATTCAATAAGTTTATTAATTTAATAATTCTATTAACTTACTATCTATTTCTTCCTTGACTGTTACTACTGCTACCATAATCTCCACTATCATCTCCATAATCGCCTTCTAATCGACTACGAGGGTTAACACCTCCTCTGTTTCCTTTTCCACGTGGTCCACCTCCACGTGTCCAACGTCCACCTTGTCCTCCTCCACCTCTCCCTCTCCCCCTCCCTCTGCCGCCTCCTTGCCATCCACCCATCCTTTGATTATCGTAACTAGTGTCACCAGAATCATTCCACCGATCGTCATGTTGATCTTTAACTGATAAAGAAATTAAGTTATACTTATGAAAGAAATGAGACTTACAATTCACTTTTCTTCCTTTGCCTCCCCTTCCCCTATTAAATGACCCACGAGACGCCATTTTAATTTTGTGATCAGCACGAGTTTGCGCATGCGTATTACGACTTGCAAGGAAATACGCAGTAACGCCTTGGAGACAGGAACTCAGCCCATTTTCACAATTAGCTGACTAAAGGGGAGAAAGCTGATCTAGTTTTGACCTCTGCAGTGTCCACTCGATTGCCCTCATTAGGTAATATTTCGCCATCTCCTCTTATCTATAAATCACTCCAGTGTAAAGTGAGTACTTTAAATACAGTAATATACCGAATATTATTACGAAGACTAGTAATAGTTTTGTACCAAAAGAATGGCAATGTCGGACTTACTGTCGGGTCGACATGATTTAGTGTACGTCTAAACAGACTAGAAACTATTGTTTTAGTTGTATTCAATAATTAATATTTAATAACTTGTTTTGTCTTTTACAGAATGACTACAGTTGGTCCAGTTCCAGAGCAACCAAACAGCAAGAATAAGTCTTTCAAGCAAAGAAGGAGTTTTGGTAAGTGAAGTGACAAGAATTTCACGCCATTTTTCAAAGCAACAATATATAATTGTACAATTAGTTAGTTCTATGTTCTATTACCTTTACAATGTAACACACTATTAAAAGGTGTTAGCACTTTAAAATAACACTTGAGAGCTATCAGACGACATCTAAGTTTCCTTCTCAACACTAGATTAACATTGTAGCTATTACAAATCGATACTATATAATAGTTATTATTGTATTTGATTATAATAAATACAACAATAGTTACTCCCTTTTGAGCTACAGACTTTGAATGAATGCTAGCATGTAATATGTACATGTATTCAATACATGTACATATGTGTACATGTATTCAATACATGTATTAAATCAAAAGAATTTTCATTGGTGGGGTTAATCAATATGGTTGTGGTACCTACATATGTTCTCTTGTAATCTAGTCAGCTGTTGACGTGACCACAATTAAATGTATTCCTACAATGGCATAATGTCATTGCTAAGTAACCTTTTAACAGACATTGCCAAAGAGAGCCAATATGACTGCCACCTCTGCAGCTGTGTCAAGCAAAGGATAATATGTAGATAGTGACATTGCAAAATGACAGGCTTTCTAATTGATTTAGTGTATAATGTATACTTGTAATAACATTGATATCTCGAGTTCAATTTTTTGATGAGTGTGTACTTAAAAATCAGATCATATGACTTCACATGTACATGCAGCATTGTTCTGTGAAGAGTATATATGTCATATAGTGTGTTTGAATAATGGCTTTAGAAAGTTCAGATTACAGATATCAAGAGTAAGCCAAGTTGATTCATAGTTCACACTAGATCATTATAAGAATCCTATGAATATTATTAGTATTGTTTGCTAAATATTATATAGTACAGATGTTTGTTAACAAATAGCTGAGGGTGGTCTATTTTGTATCAATATAATAAAATATGTCAATTAAAAAGGATGTATTTATTAAACAGTTGTCTCTAATATGTCTGCCCTAAAACCAGATCCTAGAAATAGATCTGTTTATAATGGGTAAGAACAAAAGCTTGTGGTAAGCTCTAAGGCGGAACTAAAATTGGTGATAATACTTTGACGTTGCTATCCATCCTCTTAATGTATGGCTTCTAGCATTCTATAATTTATGAGAGATGGTTTCCACAGCTGACCACATTATGAGGACTTATAACAACAATAACTCTCTTATCTATTGTTTGATCTAAAATGAGACTACTGTATTAACTCCGCCCATTTAGACAGTAAACCAATCAGTGTATGCTCCAAGTAATCTGATTCGTCAGATTTAGGTGGTTTTGAACTAGTGTGTTATTGTTAAAGACCACTTCATGATTTAAAACTTGTGACTGTCACTCTTAGACTTGAATTAATTACATGTACTTGCTTTGGATTCAGACTTATTATCTAAAAACAGACATCAGTAATGACACCAAAAACATATTTCTTTTTATCTATAGCTAGTCGAAAAGAAGAGGTCGCTAGTATTCGATCTAAGTTCCCTAATAAGGTACCAGTGATTGTTGAGAGGTACCATAAAGAAAAGGACCTGCCTATTTTGGATAAGACTAAGTTTCTTGTTCCTGAGGAACTCACTCTTAGTCAGTTTGTCACCATCATTAGGTAAGTCCCTGTTCATTATATAGCTATAGATTATATATTAATGTACTATAAAGGGGCAATAATTAGAATGTATAGTATGATTCTCTCTCTCTCTCTTTCAGAAATCGTATGGGTCTATCAAGCACTCAAGCATTCTATCTCTTAGTCAATAACAAAAGTATGGCAAGCATGGCCACAACCATGAGCCAAATTTATGACCAAGAAAAAGATGACGATGGCTTTCTATACATGGTATATGCCTCGCAGGAATTCTTTGGTTAACCCCATCCACTCACTACGCCCCCATTTTATGTGTGAATACATGTTAGAATCGCACATTTATGTTAACTGTGCATATTAAAACATGTCCATTTACATTGTAAGTATACCAATATACAAATGTTATATATTTTTGTGTATCAGTCTAAAGTCTTTTCTTGTCTTTTAATATTCAATTTATTTTTGTTTCTTTATTTTTCTTGTTCATCACATCACATCACATCACATTAATTGTTCTTTTAGTTATCTGATTGAATTTATTTGCTATTTTCATTTAAAAAAATATTTGAATATATAAAATACTATAAAAATCACATAATAATAATAATAACAATAAATAATAATACATGTAATAATAATAACTTTCTAGTGGTTTAAATTAATGCAGAGTCAGCTGTACTTGTAAAGGCTTTTTCGCTAAAACTTTGATTTCACATGCATTGGTATCCTAGAAACTACTTCATCATGCCCACGCATAGTAACGAGTATACCACTGCTGTTATTAATATTGTTTAGCTCTCCATCATAAATCAAATTATGACCAAGTGTATTCGTTAATTTACCACCTGCAGCTAATAAAAGGGCCTCACCAGCACAAGTGTCCCATTTCTTGGTACCCCAACTAGGATACATATATATATCAGCTTTACCTTCAAGTACCATTAAGATCTTGTTACCAGAACCTCCTGCTTGTAAGATCTGAGAAGGAGAGATTCTACATCAACTATTTTACAGTACCTACTTCTGATGGATTAAGTGCATGTACTGCGTCTTGAATTGTCTGGTTCATACGTGATCGAGTGACAACTATTTTTATTCCTTCCTTTAGTTTCTCCTCTGTCGCTCCAGCTTGAACACAGGAGATCCCTCTCACACCTAATCCAACCATACCCCAAGCTGTACGCCCACTCATACCATAGAAGGGTTGATGAATAACTCCACTCACTGGTTTTCCTTTAAATGACACACCTATTAGTACAGTCACATGTTCTGGATAACCTTTTAGCATTAAGTCATAATGACATCGTTAACCACACCCATTAATTACCTTCAGTGAATTCCTTGGTACCATCTAATGGATCTACCCAAACAATGACCTGATAGTGTGGAGATTGAAAACCTAATAATGTTACATAGCCTCATTCCCATACTGAGCATGGACCTGAGAACTTGGGTATCAATCTTTATAAGTTATAGTATAATTATAGACTTATTCTTTTCTATTTCATGTTATTGTGCATGAGTGTTTGGGTTTGAGACCATCAACAATACTTACATCTTTAGTTTGTACATGTTCCAGTTCTCGTGGACATTGTTCTTTAAAAATGTCAGCACACTCTTCCTCATAAGATAATAGTTTGTAATCCTCATCTTGAATAACAATATCCTATACCAAAATACTAGTACATTATTTAGCAGGTTACCAATATATCCTAATATATGAAGAGATCCTAGCTATGACACACTGTTATATTAATTGATTGTAAAGTTCATGATTAGTTAGTTTTAACTAATTGTAGTTGTTCAAAATGGCTAAACTAAATTTCTTTTACTTTTAGGTTTAGTTAACAAAAACAACTCTAGTACTATCTTGTACAAATAAGGTTGCTTCTTGGTATAACTGGTATGATGACATAACCTGTACTATGATTACTACACCCAATATATGTATATCACATTGTGATGTGTACATATATTTTATGTACCTCTTCACCAATTAAGTTGATTCCTGGGAAGCGTTGTTGTAGAGTGGCAAAAATGCATCGTTGTGCTCTTCTATCAGCTTCTGTTTGTGGGTCATTACCTCCACCCTAAAGTGGTAGAAAAGGGCATTATTTAGAAGATTGTTGATGATTTATTTACTTTATCAATAATTCCAAGTTGACCACTTTTTAAAACATCTCTAATAATGGCGCCAGATCTATTAGCAGCACAAATTGAAGCAGATAGCAGTCTCAACATAAATGGGGAGGACATTCTTAATTAATATTCATAAAGTACCACGCCCATACAAAGCTAAACCACGTGGAGTTGAATGACAATGGAAGATGAACCTACACTCCAAAATGTTTTAGATTTGGGTGGCACTGAAGTAAGAACAGCTGTATTAAACTTTTAATTATCTTTCTTTTCTCTAAAGGAAGATTTTGCATTGCTACAAGAAGAGGATGGAGGCAGTGAAGTTGAAAATATTTCACAAAATGAAGTGAGCTTTACCTGACATTATCATGTGTTCCTTTGTATTAGTGTAAAAGAACTGACATATGCTTTAAGTGTTAAGTGTACTCACTTATATCTCATTGACTGTTTGTATACTTGTTGCTATGACAACATATAGTAACTATATGGTTGAACAGAAAAAGAACTGACATATGCTTTAAGTGTTATGTGTACTCACTTATATCTCATTGACTGTTTGTATACTTGTTGCTATGACAACATATAGTAACTATATGGTTGTTCAGAAATAATTGTTCATTCATAAATGATGTAATATAACAATGAATTGAGAATATTTGTCCATATATGGTAGTTTCATTGTCTATTATAACAATGTAGTTGAATGAATTATATCTCTTCACACATAGATTAGTAACTTTATTAGTAAAATTGGTCTAATACCAGGACAATGGATGGATGATTTTAAAGAGGATGAAAGTGAGGAGGATAATAACAGAGAAGATAAAAATAAGATAAAAGATAAGGATCAATTAAAGACGAAAAAAAGAGTTGATGTGAAGAATGATGAAGATGACAAAATCCAACAAGGTATCAAAAGAGATGAGACAGAGAATGTAGCAATAATGAAGTTAACAAGTACAAAGAAACAAGCTAATGAGAAATTAAAACTCCACCCACAATTAAAACTCCGCCCACAACAACAACAAGTACCTTCTCATGAAACGTCTTCATTAACAACAACGAAGAAAAAGAAAAAATCACAAAATTTATCTGAAACCACACCCATTCAAACAACTCAATTGGATTTATCACCTGATCAGTCATTGCCCACTCAATTTAATTCGTTATTAGATCCTTTATCTTTAAACAAAATTCTACCAGCTTCTGATACAGAAGACTTGACGAAATTGTCCTCGATGGGTGTGGTTGAACTAGTTGCTGCTACTCAAGACTTGGAAGAGAAATTATTACAATTGTCAGCAACAGAACACACAAAAATATACATACCTCTGGACAATGGTGTACCATGGTTTGAAGATGTAAGAGAAATGGATTGAATAGATAGTGTTATAAATGAAGGAATGATATATTGATTTCTTTATTGTCTATTGTCTAGTCTAATTCAGAGATTGGTACAATGTTAGTATCTCAAGAAGTGCAAAATCATTTGCATACTTTGGCAGGACAGGTCATGACAAGTGAAGTTAAACTTTATCAGAAAAGTAAGTCATTAATTTATGCATTAAATATTTGTATTATGATGTGTGTCTCAGTGTATTAATTTTTGTTGCTTCATTTTAAAATAGCAAGAGAGAAAAGAAAAGGTCAGCATGATGTTCAGTGGTTGAAAACTATCCTTACTTCTGGAACACTCAGTGATAAAATGGCTGCCATGACACTAATTGTTCAGGTATGATGTGGTCGTACTGACCATTTTTGTAAAACTGATTTGCTAATTAACTTACTTAAATGACTGGTTTTCTAAACTTGTTTTTCAGGTTTGTATTTAGAGTTAACCTCTCTAGATTAGTACATGCATATTGTTATCATACACATACTTACTGATATTTCCTGATATTTCCTGATATTTTCTGGTATTTGATATGCAGGAATCTCCAGTTCACAGTTTATCAACAATTGAAAATTTTATTTCAATGAGCAGTAAAAGAAGCAAGAGAGAAAGTATCTTAGCCATTGGTAAGAGTTAACTATCTTAGCAGATTTTTATTGTAGTCTTTTCTTTTGTCAGACACTTTCAAAGGACTTGTTATATCTGATATTCTTCCTGAGAATAGGAAACTAAAGTATTTAAAACAGCGTCCGTTAGAGAAACTCTTAATAATGAGGGGGCAGGGTGAAATGTCATGTGATCAGCACAAATTGTTACTATGGTACTTTGAGGATCGTCTGAAAGATAAGTATTTTCGCTATGTGACATTGTTAAAGGTATAGTTGAGGAGACTGTTGTAATAATGATATGATAAGTATCATAGGAACTTCTTCATGATCCTGTATCGGAGATTAGAGAGAAGATAACAGGTACTATCACACACACACAATCAAAAACTCAATTATTTTTATTGCAGGAGTTGTGTTTGATCTTTTATATAACAGACCAGAACAAGAACAGGTACATAATTTTCCTCCATGTGTGTGTATGTGTGCATACCTCCTCTATCTCTCTCTCTCTTTCTCTCCAGTTATTACTAAAGCTAATAGTTAACAAACTTGGTGATCCTAATCGTAGGATTGCTTCCAAATCTATTCTCCTTCTCCTCAAATTGTGTATGTTTTCTAAACATTGTACTACTTCATTTTATAATATAATATGTGACAATATAGTAAACCATCATGTCAATATGAAGCTAGTGGTTGTGAGAGAAATAGAAAAATTACTACATCGTCCTAATGTTCAGCCTAAAACACAGTGAGTTAATGTTGGTATTTAATTACATGCTGATATATTAATCACTCTCTCTCACACACACTCACTCATTAGATACTACACTATCTGTTTTCTCAACCAAATTGTCATTGGTCCTTCTGATCAACTTCTTCCTCAAAAACTTATCGGTATTTATTTTTCTTTTTTCAAAGTAACCAACTCATTAAATCATTAACAATATAATTATTATATTATAGACTTATATTGATAAAAGTGAATTTGACTCAAAAATACTCAGTGCACTCCTGACAGGAGTCAACAGGGCTCTACCATATCTGAAAGGTACATCAGATATTTCATACTATTTAAAACATGGAGAGCGTCTCAGGCTATCACAATTTCTATTAGATTGTAGTTAATTGAATAGTTTTATTGTCTATTATTATTAACCCTTTATTCTCTTAGTTGATGTTCCCTCGTTAGAAGACCATTTGAATTCCCTCTTCAAAATTGTACATGTTGGTCCATTAGCTACAAGTGTTCAATCTTTAGCTCTCCTCTATCAAGTAATGGAAAAGAGACAGGCAGTATCATCTCGCTATTATAGAGCATTGTATCAAAAGTTAATGGATACACAGCTAAGATTGAGAACAGGACAACAGGTGGGTGTGGTAATGGGTGGGGTTTTTGATGTTTTATTTTGTTGTAGGCAATGTTTCTCAATCTGTTATACAAATCATTGAAGAGTGATCCCGAATTAAATCGTAACAAGGTCTTATTGTAACTCATCATTTTAAACTTTCTATTGTGTGTATACTATATAGGCATTTCTCAAACGTATTCTGCAGTCATGTGACTATCACATGCCTCATTTTGTGTGTGGGTGTCTACTAATCATATCTGAGGTAAACGTACATGTACATATATAGATATTTACGCTTAATATGTATTTTTGTTAAGGTATTGAAGACAAAACCAGCATTGTGGGCATATATCCTTCAACCAGAAATTGGCAATGAAGAAGAAATATTTCATGATGTTGATGAAACAGAGGAAGAAGAAGAAGCCATTACAATGGAGGAGACAACAGCAATAGAGGACATTGTAGAAGGATATCGGATGAAACATCGAGAACCTCTTTATTGTAGAGCGGAAATTTCTTGTCTTTGGGAACTAGCGAGGGTATGAAACTTACATTTACATTTTTTACATGGCATTTCTGGCTCCTCCCATTAGCTGACTCATCACTTTCATCCATCTGTTCAAGTATTTGCAAACAAGATTGCATCGGTAGGTCTTGACGTGATATAAGTCACACCTACTGACCACATCCATAGGGAAATCCTATAACTTATGATGGTGATCCCCTTAATGATTTCACAGCAATACAATTTCTAGATCATTTTGTTCACAAGAACCCTAAACAAAAAGTATCAGATCATGGTGGCTCTGTGATGCAGGTTTGTATATGTATATATGTGTTATATATATATCCATTTTATTATAGTATGTATCCATTTTATTATAGTATGTGTCCATTTCATTATAGTATGCATCCATTTTATTATAGTATGTGTCCATTTCATTATAGTATGTGTCCATTTTATTATAGTATGTGTCCATTTTTATTTGTCCATTAGCCCATTGGGAACCTCCTAAAGACTGAAGTTTATACTTTACCAAGTAAGGATAACATTTTATATTGTAACCATAGTTGCTATGGAAACAGGGTCAATGTCTGATCTTGCAACAATGGATGAAGAAAAAGTTCGGAAAGATTTATTGTTTATTCACAAGTGAGTGTGTTTGAAGACATTTTTACATTATAATATGTGTGTACATCTTATCTCTCTCTTTTTCAGATTTATGAAAAGAGACTTTGAAATGAATCGATTGAAATATGATGAAACTATTAAAAAGAAAAGACGACGAAAGAAAGTTACCTCATTGTCAGACGAGGAGGAGGAGGAGAAAAAGGAGACAAGTGATAATGACAACAATAATGAAGACAATCCTGACTTTGCTGGGTAAAGGGGACATGTCCATATATAATATATTGTATGGAGTATGTCTAATTGTTATTGTTGTTTTATTTGTGTAGTGAGTTTACTAAGCAGGTTAAAATCAAACAAGAACAAAAGATAAAGGAGAAAAGAAAGAAAAAGAGTGCAAGAGACAGTGTTGACAATGATGAAGGTAAAATCCGAAACTTTAATTTTTAGTGTTTCCTCTCAGCAGTCAACTCACATTTGTATATCTGTCTGTCTGTCCGTTGTCTGTCTGTCTGTCTATCTGTCTGTCCGTTACTATATTGTATTTTACAATATATCATTCTTTAGATTTTAGTTACAGTGACATGAGTAGTTCAGACTTTGAGGAAGATCATGATATATCAGTTGATAATAGCAGTGAAGATGATGATAATAAAGTTGAACACTTTACAACGAAAGAAGATGTTGAGGAAGCACACTTGGAGAAAATGTTGCTAGAAAATCTTTCCTCATCATCAGAGGATGAAACAGAGACCAGTATTAGTCGTAAACGAGGGAGAGAGAACGAGTTTGATAGTGATAGGAAAAAGAAAAAGTAAAGTCATAATTGATAATAAAATTGAAGTGGTTATCTTTTGTATTTTAGAATGGATCACTCTTCTGTGTTTGCCTCAGCTGATGAGGTATTTTTCTGTGTTTATTGTATCATCTACCTCTCTCTTTCTCTTTCTTTCTCTCTCACTCTCTCTCTCTCACACACACACACAGTTTGCTTATCTTCTTGAAGAGTCTGAAGAAAAGCCTACCACATTTTTGAAAAAGAAAAAAACTGGAGCAAAAGAACAAGGATGGGAGGAGAAAAGAGCATCTGGTTATCATGGCTGGAGCCAAATAAAAAGAGACTTCCGAGGAAAATCATACAGAAGAGGAACATCGAGAGGTGGATTTAGAGGAAGGGTCAAAGGACTGACTGGAGAAAAAATTCAGGGAAGTGGTGGAGGAGGATTTAGAGGGGGATCTCGTGAACGTGGTGGGGGAGGATTTAGAGGAGGAAGTCGTGAACGTGGTGGAGAAGGATTTAGAGGAGCAAGTCGTGAACATGGTAGGGGAGGATTTAGAGGAGCAAGTCGTGGACGTGGTGGAGGAGGATTTAGAGGAGGAAGTTGTGAACGTGGTAGGGGAGGATTTAGAGGAGCAAGTCATGGACGTGGTGGAGAAGGATTTAGAGGAGCAAGTCGTGAACATGGTAGGGGAGGATTTAGAGGAGCAAGTCGTGGACGTGGTGGAGGAGGATTTAGAGGAGCAAGTCGTGGACGTGGTGGAGGAGGATTTAGAGGAGCAAGTCGTGGACGTGGTGGAGGAGGATTTAGAGGAGGAAGTCGTGGACGTGGTGGAGGAGGATTTAGAGGAGCAAGTCGTGGACGTGGTGGAGGAGGATTTAGAGGAGGAAGTCGTGGACATGGTGGAGGAGGATTTAGAGGAGGAAGTCGTGGACGTGGTGGAATAGGATTTAGAGGAGGAACTCATGGCTCTGACAATAAAGGACCCAGAGGGCATAGTCATAGATTTAGAGGGGGATCTCGTGGACCTGGAGAAAAAAGAGGATTTAGAGGACGTGGTGAAAGTGGATTTAGTAGGGGATCTCATGGTGGTTTTAAAAGAGGATTAAGAGGACGTGGAAGAGTTTAAACAATTATTATTTTAATGTAAAATTAATTTAATATTTTATTTTAGAATTAAATATGTACATGTTGTTACATTAGATAAGTAAAGTCTTTGTCAGGTAATGGTATTATAGATCAAGTCTTTGTCAGGTAATGGTATAGATCAAGGTTTAGTCAGGTAATGGTACAGAGATAGATGAAAATGAACTACAAGATGGTTCAGTTCCTTGACTGCTTTCTTCAATGACCTTTACTGGGCCCTGCATAAGGGATTGAGCTGTTTTGCCTGGAGAAGAGTCATTAGGTGGTGCATGAGCAATAGTGATTGTATATGGGTGTGGTTTTATCTGTTGAGGTGATTGAAGGGGTGTCTCCGATATAGTAAGCTTGGGAGAAGAAGAGGAGGATGTTACTTGGTTGTCTTGAGAAATGCTATGAACAACTTGGACTCTGATTGTTTCATTTATTACAGGTGATGCAATTTGGGTGTGGCTTAGTTGGGGAACCCCCTTACCACGAGAGATATTGATGACATCAATACCATCTCTTAGTTCATTTTCAGTAGAGATTGAACGTGGAGTCGTATCCTTGACAACTATATCTCTTTTATTTCTTGATTTTCTGTACATTTTCAATTCTAAAGGTACTTCACCATCAGATAATGGGTTCTCAGTTCTCCTTGACCCTTTAATTAAAGGTCGTCTAACTTCTCCAGGGGAAAGTGATCTATGTTCTATAGTATGAAACTTATTATCGTCATCTAATTCAGTTAGTGAAGGTATTCCAGCTAATGTATTATCAGTGTCTTCATCTTCGTTGTTGTGTTTAGTAGTAGAGGTATCACTTTCTGGTGTAGATGTGGTTAGTTTGAATAGATATTTATCAAAAACACCACCCCCATCATTAGGAACTCGTTTGCTTTGTTTTATTCTAGCTTCACCTAAACTGTGTCCCTGAAAAGATGGATGGATGGATAGATAGATAAACAGATGTATAGAAGGATAGACAAATCTTACCTGACTCCATGATTTCTCAGAGCTATCAGAAGACATGTCTTTAAGGTCAAAGTTAGTCATCATTGGGACTTGAACGGTTGCTATGACAACATGAAGTGTACAATCTTTAACCATTACAATATACCTTTACTAACTACATCTTGTTTTGTTTGGAGTAAAATATTCCAATGTACATCTCCTGGTGACATGGGGACCTCCCCTTCACTACTTGATATATCACCACGTTGCTTAACTAGTCGTTGTAATCTTAGGTTGAAGTAAATACAATGCTACTACATAATAGTCAATACTTGTTGTCATGGAGACATTGTCCTAGGGACAATTCTTCATCAGTTGTAGTTGATTCACTAATGGATAGTGCTACTGGAAGATGAGTGGTACTTGTAGAGTGGGTGGAGTCAGAGGTGGAGCTTTCTAAAGGACTGACATTACGTGTAAAATATGTAATGTTATTGTTTAGCATACGCTTTTTTAAGTTGAATGGATGGTTCTTTATGTGATGTGATGTCAGGTGTTGACACTACCGCACTATGAGAGGGTGTGGCAATGGGTGTGGTTATAGTATCATCAAGTTCGGTTGTGTCTTTGCATGAAGATATCAATGGATGAGGGGAAGTGTTGTCAGTTAAAATTGAAGAGCTAGGCTAATAAAATAAAGATAAAATATATGTTTAATACGTCCATCTATTGTCCATCTATAAATCCATTTGCCATCCATCCATCCATTCATCTACCTATAGCATAACCAACAATAAAACAATATGTTTCTAACAATGAAATATTCCCAATTTATAACTTATCAAAGACAAATATGAGATAATATTGTTATGTTTACTAATTATAAACCAAAAAGGTTGCAGACAAAATAGTATTGTTTACAACTGTTAAATGAACCACGTCACTTTTAACATGTCATATTATAACAAGGAAATACCATCTTTTACCTCATATTTCTATTGACGTTAATCAGTTACTCAACAATTACTTTAGGTGTTATTGTGGTATAGGTATGTGTACAATGTTTACATCGACCACATCCTTTTTGTAAAATTACATTAATTGATTTGACAACTAAAAGTTGATATAAGAACTTTCAATATTTGATAATATACTATAACCTCTTGAAATGAATATCTTACCACAGCAATGTCTGTCAGGTAAACTTTAGACATAATACCATTAGTAAACTCTAAACTAGTGAACATACTGACCTAAGATAGCTACCATTAGTAAGCTCTAGACTAGTAAACATCAGTATTTACCACAGTGACCTAGGATAGCTACCATTAGTAAGCTCTAGACTAGTAAACATCAGTACTTACCACCGTGAGCTAGGATAGCTACCATTAGTATACTTACTTCAGGTGTACTAATATTATCATCTTTATCAGTGATATTCTCCAAAATATTTGACAAAGAAGAAACAGGTGTAATCAAAACAGGTTCTGTGGGTGGAGCTTGTTCCATAGGTACTGGGGACTGAGGTGGAGTAGGGTGAGGAGTTGAGAGGGGTGTGGTTGATGAAACATCAGTTTCAAATGAGGAAAAGTCATAATGACCCTCATCTTCACCATCATATTCCTTTTTGAATTCACTTTTCTCTTCTTTTTGTAGTAGTAATGTTAGTGTTTCTTGTAGTAAAATATTTCTGACTAATTCTGTTACTGTGACATCCTCAGTATCTGTGGTGTTACAGGAGGAAGATGCTGTTGGAGATGTAGTGATCGGGTTGTCGTTATTGTCAAGGCTGGCAATCAGATGTGTCATTAGTTCTTGTTGAACCCTGAATGGATGAATGGATAGAGTAAATGGATGAATGGATAAAGTAAATGGATGAATGGATAGAGTAAATGGATGAATAGAAGGACAGATAGATGCATGATGGACAGATAGATGCATGATGGATAGATAGGTGCATGATGGACAGATAGATGGCTACCATTTTTGTGCTTGCTCTTGATATCTTTGTTGGACTCTATTTTCCATTTCAAATGATGAGACAGGTTTATTCTCATAAGGAGTAAAACAAGATGGTTGCAACAAGGACGTGGGAACAGATTCCTCTTGTGGAGGAGGAGAGGGTTGCCCTTTTAACATAATGCAAGGTTGAGATGACAATGAGAGTGAACTGTCGGAGATAGACTGGAGAGAAAAAAGAAATAGTTTGTGAGAATGGATAGAGAGATTGATGAGTTGAACAGAGAGACAATGAAAGTTATTGTTAGTTTCATTGAGAATGTCTAGACACTAAAAATATTAATTAAGTTTAATTTATTATTTCAATAGAAACAGTGAAAATAAAACGTATTACATAAAATAAACAGAGATATTAAAACATTGCATACATGTGTATAGTCCAATGGAAGCAAAATTGGTAAAAATAACAATCATTTTAATGTTTTGGGACTAAATGATTTGTTACAACAAGGACATGTTATACTTTCTATACTATATAGAACAACTAAGTTACTATAGTGATTTAGTTGTATACAACAATGGGATAACAAAGTGTGACTAAGGGAAAAGAACAATATGTCCCAAATGTTCATCAAATAAAGCCCTGGGAGAGATGGATATAATAATTCAGCTGTCTTCTTTCAATAAACACATATCGTTATTAATATTGTGTGCCAACTTAGGACTTAGTTTCTATTCAATGTTTGCCCTCAAAAAATTGATATTCAAGGAAATATATACAAATATTGAACTAATCTTGTTCTTGTTCTAAATAATATGGGTTTTTGTTTTTGCTATACATATTGTATGGGTATGAGTCTTATATAAGACACTGTTTGGGTATGAGCCTTATATAAGACATTGTTTGGGTATGAGTCTTATATAAGACATTGTATGGGTATGAGGCTTATATAAGACATTGTTTGGGTATGAGTCTTAAATATATATAATATGGGTATGAGTCTTATAATATAGGTATTAGTCTTGTTATATATGTACATGGTATAGGTTTGAGTCTTGTTATACATGTACAAGGTATGGGTGTGAGTCTTATAATATAGGTATTAGTCTTGTTATATATGTACATGGTATAGGTTTGAGTCTTGTTATACATGTACAAGGTATGGGTGTGAGTCTTATCATATTCAATAGTACATGTTGTAAGTTGGATATTCAAAATTATGCTATAATTATATGCAAATTAATTGAAATTGCTGTCATAGTAATTCTAGAATAAAACTGGTTATCAAAACAAGTTTGTCCAAATGGCTAAACAATTAACAATAAATACAACTACTAAGAAATTAACTCTTAATTTTGTGAGAATATGTTACAAAGATTCCCTTCTAATATACGATCCAGACTACGGCAACTCAAAGAAAAATAAGATTAACGAGAACATATTACCATGGTAACAGAGATTCCCAATATTTCTCCTTCTCTATTACATTTGCTTAATAAATACATTCAATTCATAGTAATTATGAAGACTATCCAAACAGGAGGTCAATTATACCACTCTCTGAGATCACATGTATCTTATGGTTAGTTTCACTTTCCTAGGAGAGGGAGGGTTATAGTACAAATATGGTCACGTGACCTCTCCCCCTCAGACTTGTGGAGACATTAGACAAAACTGTAGCAATCACTTGTAAGAGTTATAATTATGACAGTCAGGCTATCTGTGATTATAATACTAGTTTGCTAGTTTCATTATTAATATTGCTGGTATGACACTTTATTTTAATGACAGCTGGTCATTAACTATTGACTCTCTCTATCCATCTAACTATGTAACTGTATTCATCCATTGATCTGTTTCTTTCATCCATAAATCTATCTATCAACCAGTCTGTTTATTAATATATGCATATTAACTAACTTAAGTAAATACCCACTGCACACACACACACACACACACACACACTAGTAATCCTTTTATCTTGTACTCCCAAACCATTGCAAAGGAGTGTCTATCAATGACCACAGTACATCAATAAACTATGTTTTATAATACTCCCAGGATAATTCAACATATGTTCACTATTATTATCAATGAATAGATCTCCTTTGTGTTGGGGCAGGAACATGTGTACTGTTCTCATACCAGAAACCTATCTTCAAAAGTGAGAGTCTATTAGAGTGTGGTCTTGTACAGCTGACCTATTAATCTATTTTAATGGTTTCTTGTAATAGTGGCTTTTGTTTTGACAGTAACTAAACTTGTACAGGGATTCATTCATCCATCTATCCATCCATCCATCCATCTATCCATCCATCCATCCATCCATCCATCTATCCATCCATCCATTCATCCATCCATCCATCCATTAATCCATCTATCCATCCATTCATCCATCTATCCATCCATATATATTTCTAAATATATATTGTTGTCCACATCAAGTAAATTTTTAAAATGATGCTGCTATGGTTACATATGAAAAATGACATGAAATACATGTGAAATGAGAAGCCATATTTTACAACAATAACAATTCCTTTGTAACATCTAACAACACAAAAATTATGAACACCTACATTATATGTACATATAATAATACATGTATTATTGAATAGAAAGGTTTTGTATTATAAAACAAATGAGGCTAGTTGTTAAATGTGAACATTCTAATATAATCCTAAGATAAGAGAGAGAGAGAGAGAGAGAGAGAGAGAGAGAGAGAGAGAGAGAGAACACTAACACTAAAAGTGAACAGCTGGAATTACACACGTATCTTTCTATACAAATACCGGTAACCCTGGTTTAACAATACCAATAAACGTTACCGATCATCCCCACATAGTAGTATATGTCTCTGCCCATATCAAATAGCGACCACAATGAATTGACACAATAGTAGTTACCATGAAGACATTTTATAATTCATATGGATACGTGTAGTATACCTAATATGATTGTAAATGTTTGTGAGCACGAGTGTAGTGTTTTCTTGTTGCTATGGCAACTGTGTGACAGAATTGTCTGGTAAGCGTGGTTAGTTGTAAAGAAGAATTCTCTGGTATATATAATAGTGCCATTGAGTTTTAAAGGAAAGAGGCAGAGTTATTAAGTTATACTAATGAATATCTTTGTAAAATGATAAGTCAGTGTTGTCATATGATTGTATAACTGTAGATAACAACAGTGTTGAAATGTACATTATAGAGAAGGCAGGCTTTATAGAGAAATATGTAATTATTGTAAGGGAACTAGTATAACAGAGGATATTAATTTGATCAATTAAAATATACTTATTTGATATTAAAATATGATATTTTAGTATAATTAGTTATAAATTTGATATAATTACATAAAAACACAACACACACGGACATGGACACACACACACACACACTCGGTACACATGTACTTCTGACATATGATATCATAATATTTATTAAATTAACATGGTAATATAGTTTTTTCTTAGTAGTAAGTTAACTGTATTCTTTGTGTAATACAATTATTAAAAAACAATTATCATGTTGGTTACATTGAGTAATCACTGTTGAAAACAACTATTAAACTGTTTGTATTTCATTTTAAATAATTTCCTGGTCTATATCTTTCTAAAGTTTACCTATAATTAATTATTTATTTTCATCTCAGATCAAAGCACACAAATACAGAAGAACAATATTACATGTCCTATGTATTATTAATACATTGTTTATTTATTTATATGTAGTTATGTGACTGTACGTGTAGTCTGAAATACATACATCCAGCAGTGCAAAGTCTAGCCAATAATAAATAATTGTTTATTTTATCACGTATGATCAAAGAGTTAAATATAGTAAGTAATGATATCATACTAAGTAAGGTTTACCAATAACTGGATGGATCAATGGAGACTTGCTTGAATTAGGAGGCAATGTCTATTAAATCATTTGACCATGGAATGGATAATTATTATTATATTTTTTGAGTCGGTTTAGGTAATATTATATCATGTACTAGTGAATTCGATACGCTCATATTCTCATACCAATGCTTATCTTGTCAAAGCCGAGAGCATAATAGTTATGGCAACACTGTTAATACCGACATCAACATAATACACACTTAGTGATAAATAATTTTAAATGTACTTTCCTTTGACTTAAACATTACTAATGTATATTTTTTTCACATTATAACATTGTATATTACTCGGACCTTGTAAACAACATTGATGAGCTCAATACATAAGCTTACATAAGCTCTTATAACAATACTTTATACTTAACTAATGTAACTGTCTTTATAGATAGACTTGTCTTAAATGGATTTCAAGATCTAGGTGAATAGTGGAGTATTTAGAATTGTAAATTATTTAAAAAAGCTGTTAATAGAAAAACAAAGTTTAAAGTAGTTACAAATAGTTGTTAACAATATGATAACATTTGTATATAACAATTAGTATACTTTGTTGTATTGTTGTTGTTTTTGGTTTATTTGATAATATTTCATTTAGAAAATGAAGGTATTTGAAGCGCACAATATATGTTGACAGCTGGTACTTTTTGTGTACATAACAGTGCTTAAAAAATCATTTATACTAACAAAACAGTTTATATAACACAGGTCAAAAAGTGTAAAATAAATATTTTTAATTTTTATGTGGAGTGTTATCAAGTACTCTGTGTGTGTGTGTGTGTATGCACATTTGTATATATCTTTGTGTTATGTAGGTGTCCTCCTTATAAATAAATGTATAATATATAAATTGATGTACTTAAGCAAGAAATTTTCCACAGATGTAGTTGTAATTAGTGAGTTTAAAATTCCCTTAAATGTCAAGGGACTCATAAATAATTCTAAATATCACTCAATGCATTTCTCGTGTGAATATCATATAACATCTTTTACCACAGTTCAAGCAATTACAAAGGAACCATAATGTGGTAGGCAGGCAGGCAATGTCTAGCCACTAAACCACTGAAAGAGACAGGGGTAGATAAAAAGGATGATATAACATAAAAATATCTTTGTTATCTTTGAAAGAGATAGGTTCTTAGCCTCTTAGATATTATAAACGGATGAGATATTGTCCATAAAGTTATTTTAATAGTAACTATTGTTGTAGTATGGCATCATGATTGTAAGTTTAATTAGTGAACAAAATTACATTTTTAAGCTCTACTGGAAAAATGAGTTAGTTTGTAACACTTTTAAACATAAGAGAATCACGTGATGATGTCAAATGTTTATCAGAAGGAATGTTCAGCTCTCAGTTACTTAAAAATTGTTTTTTTAAAAAAATCTGTTTGATCTTGTGATAAGATCCTATTGACCTGATGATATTAGAATTTTAACACAAAGAGTTCACACTTTTAATATTTTAGAAATTTGTGTAGCCTTATTTAGCCTTGATGATCATTACCTCAGACAAGATCAGAGAGACCTTGAAATGAAATATGACGTAATCAATCAAGAAAAATGTTTAATTAACAGCTGCAATACTAAAAAAGGATCTGTTTATTGAAATGATAATATCAATTGTGGACATATTAGTCAGCTGTTTAGTGTTTCAATATTTACATTGTAACAAAGGATTACTATTAAAAGTACTTACATAGAATTAATATACGATAGGTATCATCTTCCGGTATAATATTTGAAACTATTTTAAAAAATGCCATTTCTCAAAAATGCTAGCTATTTTTTATTGCATAACATACAGTTATGCATTCATATTTATGATACTTCTAATATAACACTCAGTAACCACAAATCATTCTACTTTCCATAGTATCTTTTGTCTGGAATATTACTCTATCTGCCTCCGGTGTCCAAAGGATAACCTGAGTAGGACACCCCCCTCTCTCTCCCTCTGTCTTTTCTCTCACCCACAGAGAAAGCTTTTGTAAATGCATTATGTAATAGTCCATATTTTCCTCCCACATTGTTGACACATAATTAGCAGTGAAATTAACAGCTGCTATAATAGTATTATAGGAAGTATGTGAAGTGTGTAATTTTATCTGGTTGTTGAAGAAAATGATTTTTGTGTTGTAATTCTAACCAATTTTATTGAGGTCACTGTGGTAAGTATTGATTACACCCAATGGCTTATGTTTGCTACCACTAGACTAGTGAACATCAGTACTTACCACAGTGACCTAGGATAGCTACCATTAGTAAGCTCTAGACTAGTGAACATCAGTACTTACCACAGTGACCTAGGATAGCTACTATTAGTAAGCTCTAAACTAGTAAACATCAGTACTAACCACAGTGATCTAGGATAGCTACCATTAGTAAGCTCTAGACTAGTGAACATCAGTACTTACCACAGTGACCTAGGATAGCTACTATTAGTAAGCTCTAAACTAGTAAACATCAGTACTTACCACAGTGACCTAGGATAGCTACCATTAGTAAGCTCTAGACTAGTGAAAACCAGTACTTACCACAGTGACTTAGGATAGCTACCATTAGTAAGCTCTAGACTAGTGAACATCAGTACTTACCACAGTGAGTTAGGATAACTACCATTAGTAAGCTCTAGACTAGTAAACATCAGTACTTACCACAGTGACTTAGGATAACTACCACTAGTAAGCTCTAGACTAATAAACATCAGTACTTAACAAATACAGGTGAACAGTTAGTATTAGTTAGTAATTACCCCAAGGCAAATTATCCTGCCATAAATACTATCATTCACTAATCCATGATAAGTACTAAAATTCCTTAGTCTACATTTTACTATATAATGATTACAATATCTTCTAATATGGACCTACTAAAAAGCATCATTTCATAATAGTTTACTACAATATAATAGAGTACAACCTTCCTTAGTTGTACATAATTTGATTAATTATAAAAATTACCCAAGAAGACACTAGACTAGACATTACTTTGATGTAGAGAAGTGACCTAAGAAATGAATTATTAACATCTTATGAGAGAGTAGTTGTGGGATAAAATTCCCCTTTACAGAAATCAAAGGGCACAAGATATAATGAATTAATACACAGACAGGAAGGAATACATGTCACACACCAGTTACATTATTAACTATTTGCCTGTCTGCCCATTCATCCATTTTATCTATCCATTCATCAATTCATCTGTCCATTCACTAACCCATTCATCAATTCATCTGTCCATTTACTAACCCATTCATCCATTCATCAATTCATCTGTCCATTCACTAACCCATTTATCAATTCATCTGTCCATTCACTAATCCATTCATCAATTCACTTATCACTTACTTCTATTTTATCATCTTTATCTTCAGTGCTACTCATAGGTGATGTTGCCATGGTAACAACATTACTAGATTCAATATTGATTGATGGTAGATACTGTAATTATAAAGAAACAGTCAAATATATTGTATGTATGTTGATATAAAGTAACATAATGATGACCAAGGATAGGTACCATTAAGAATTGATGCCCGCAAAGTGGTAGCTATCCCTAGTCACTGTGGTAAGTACTGATGTTCACTAGTCTAGAGCTCACTAATGATAGCTATCTTAAGCCACTGTGGTAAGTACTGATGTTCAAGGCATATTAAATGTTATTTTAAGAGTGGTTAACTGGTATATTATAATATCCCCTGACTTAACTCTACTCAACCCTACTTCACACGCATTATAAACACCTATAGCCCACCTCGTTCTCACAACACCATTTGACCTATGTCCGACCTTAATCAATGAATAAGCTAAAACAATCAACAAGGTAGAGTACCTTTAAGGTAGTATCTAATTACTATTATCACTGTTATGGACACTTCCTGTTGCATGCCTGAGCAGACCAAGGTGATGAATGTTGTAATTGTTTGTACTGATGTCTGAGGTCAGAGTTTAGTTATTAATCACTTCAAACCGGTCACATGCTTTAGGTGATTACCCATCATATGTAATTAATAACATTATCGGGTCACAAGACAGGTTTGTAAACTAGTTTATACATCAGGTCTCTCAATGTAATTATATTTATAGCGAGCAATTTAAACTGGTTTTAATTTCATTCCATTGTAGAACAAACAATTGTGCAATATAATTGTTATCATGATTAACAGAATAAGCCACTAACACAGAAAACTTAGTAATTAGTTATTCATTACATAATTTATTATATTTCATAAACTATTATAACAAATCAATATATAATAATAATAATAATAATAATAATAATAATAATGCCATGGGTTGTTGTATTGTGCTATTATATTTAGTCAATTATCATATTATAAGCAAGACATTAGATCATAATGACATCATGTGGTCTTAACAGGAGACAGTGATAATATATAGATGCACAGTCATAGTTACTATTAATGATTTCATATTTAACACCTTTATATTATCTCATAAACCACTTCCTCTATTAATAAAGGGACTTTATCCTTTTAAAAAAAGGTCAGCTCAGGAAGTCATTACTTACATGCTATCAATAATGTTCCAAAATATCACAGATCTGATAAGTGATTTAACTCATTGTGGCATGCAGGAAGATTTTTGTCAAGATAAATATAATAGGACATTATATTTATCTGTGGTTTGTTCTAGTTTATATTTAAAAGAGCATCTTTAATTAGTAATATTGACATTCATTATATTACATCTAAGAAATATCCCCCTCTCTCTCTATATATACATATATATATGTATGTATATATGTATATATTCCATCAATCTATTCAACCATTGATTCGCTTCTATTGACTTAACACATCGAGGTTTTGTTTCAGGAACAAAGACCAATATTATTAACATATTGCAACAGTTACATTACATCAATATTATATTCCTCTATATAATGTATTATATTAACTGGTACAATATTATTAATATACTACAACAGTTACATCAATATTATATTCCTCTATATAATGTATTATATTAACTGATACAATATTATTAATATACTACAACAGTTACATTACATCAATATTATATTCCTCTATATAATGTATTATATTAACTGATACAATATTATAATATATTATAATATATGTGATCTAGTGAATCCATATAAAAAATATATAAAATCAACAAACAAGACATTTTGGGACATAATTATTGTCATAATAAACTGAGCCTGCACTCTTCCCATATCATGGGCCAAGGTCGCAAATTTGGCAGCCGAAATACATAAAAGAATATTAGTTATATTAATTTGTATTGAGTGCCAGTTATGTAACCTGTAATAAAACTTGTATTGTTTGGTGTTAAGAGTTGTAGCATCACAACTTTTCTGTCTTCTCAGTGGTAACATATTGAAAGTGAAACTGTCTGTACTTGTATCCTGTAATCTTAATTAATTGAACCCTAACTATATCATGACAGAATAGTATAAGCTTTAATCTAATTTTATGGGCTCTGTGATGAGTTTTGAAAGGATTGTTGTATAGATATGTTAATCAATATTAGACGATTTGTTTAACATATATAGTAAGTGATAGCAGTGACAATTGAATTAGCAATGTTCTTCTAATTGGAGGGAATTTTTTACAAAAAGCATTTGTGTGTATTTATAATAATATAGTAAGGTTGTTTAATATGATATTTAAGCATGTAAATAATGCTTTAATTAACATTTTTGTAATAATTCAACTATTTGTGGTTGCGTTGAAACAAGATTGACCAAGAGTTAGTATAAATCATAAGAACAGATTACTAAAAAAACTAAAGTCAATATGACTACATATTATAAGATACATGCTCTCCTGATATAGTTGATGAATAATAGGAAACAACTTTTAAAAGCCAAACCAGATATCAGATCACTACAATCTAATTTTATTTGATGTCATAGTAAAAGTCAGAGAGATAAACTGATCTTAGTATTAGTTAATCAAAGCTGGGGTTTTTTCCTTTCCTTCTTATTGGCGTACAATGTACAACAGATAACTTATGATCTATAAATGACTGGTATGTCTA
This sequence comes from Xestospongia bergquistia, assembly GCA_963965975.1. Lineage (NCBI taxonomy): Eukaryota > Metazoa > Porifera > Demospongiae > Haplosclerida > Petrosiidae > Xestospongia > Xestospongia bergquistia. The sequence continues at coordinate 7,099,323 of OZ014418.1, forward strand.
TGTGTAATAGTAAATATTGTAAAGGTTCTTTGTACTCAAAAATCGTTTCCTTGACCATTATTTGATATCGTACTGTATTACAATTTTGTATTGATCATATAATATTTAAGTGTTTGTAGTATTATGTCTTTAGAAAATGTTAGAAAACAGTCCCTTTGTTATCTATTGACTAATAAAGATATATCAAATATCATATTATAAGGTCAAAGTTAACTTCCTCTGATTATAGTCATGATGTAACAATTCTTACAGTCACTTAGGCTCCATGAATACTGGTATGTTACATAGTCTGCCTATAATTATCATAACAATTACATGTAGTCAAAGCCTCTCTCTCTCTCTCTCTCTCTCCCTCTCCCTCCCTTCCTCTCCCTCTCCCTCTCTCTCTCTCTCTCTCTCTCTCTCTCTCTCTCTCTCTCTCTCTCTCTCTCTAAACTTCACTCAATCTAGTCAGAAACAAACATTACATAACAATAACAACAAATAAGACATGTAATCAGTACATGTAATTTTACCAACGTACATCCTTTATCCTCTTTTCCTAGAAAATAATGTTTCCTCTTGATTTAAAAATACCTGGTATTCATAATAATAGCAAGAACACATCATCTGTTGATACAAGTACATACTAATTTCTAAACACATTCTAAAATTCCCTCCACTAAAAATGAATAAAACTCCATTACCAATTAATATAATAGTTTAATAACAAATTTAATATGCAGCATTTCTCAGTATATGTCCTAACATTGATTAATAACATCCTGTTCATTATAAAGCCATTCAGCCTGGTCTTTGTCTTAGTATTTCTTGGCAAACCAAACAATTTATTTCATCATCTATTGTATTTCCAATTCCTCTTTTTATTAGAGTAACTTTCTTTAAGGAGAATTGCTTGTTTACAAGAATATATTATAACAGATGATCTTATGACCTTCATGTGTCATATAAAATTAAAATGTTAGGTAGTATGAGATAAGACTTACCTTTGAAACAACACTAAATAGTACTTGACTTAATTTATAGGCAATGTAATGCAGCTGTTATATATTATACATGACAAGTAAAACTGTGATACTTTTAACAAACAAGTGATTAATTACAAGAAGTGTTGACAATAAAAGTTTCCTATAGATTGGTTTTAAATTACCTCCATAAATATCAGTTTCAGTATAATAATGAATCAAATTTTCCAGTAAAACAGCTTCAGTCTGACCCCAAGAAGTCATGAATATTGTTTATTGTTTCTGAAAATAGTGCAACTCAAATTACACTCTACAAACACTGCAGTGTCTTAATGACTTCATCAGTATGCTATGCAGTACAGTTTATACAAATAGTGACACTGTAATACTAAGAGTCCTCTCAACACACAATAATACACAATCTTATATCATAGAAGTCCCATACTAAATACATTGTGGTCACAATATACCAATATTCATACTTAGTAAACAGATCACTGCTTACATTCTTATATTTCAATACAATCCCATGGAAGAGGTGAGTAAAGAATAGATAAACTCTTAAACCCACCTTAAACCCAAACTCCCAAGGGAGGGTCTGACCACCCAAAGACTTGTTTTTTATCAAGTTCTCATTGGTCCAAATGAAAATAATCACACATGCTCATAGAATTCTGTCTCTATGGTATATCTAAACTGTATACACAGGCCAATTTAACATGTGAATAGGCTATTGTACATGATAATTGATGATGATAAATAGATTAGTAAGAGAGAGAGAGAGAGAGAGAGAGAGAGAGAGAGAGAGAGAGAGAGAGAGGTAATACTCTATCAGTAACTCTAAGAAATAATACTATAAATTTAAAAGATAATTTTCACTTTTACAAATAATAGATCATTGCCTTGGATTCTCCTGTCACTGTACTGTGTATTACTGAAACATTAATACACTAAACAATTACTAATATAAGTACAACATATAGTACTAACATTTCTATATGTAATATTTAATATACAACATTTAAATCAATATGACCATGCAGTACTCCTAATGGGACAGTGTTTATTCATTGGATGTAGAGTGTGTGAACTAGGATTGTTACACTGTGTATAAATGATTATTAAGTATTATATTCATTCAGTGTAAGGTAGAACCATTCACAAGTTTAAAGGATATCTACTAGCAATATAACACAATGGTTAGTACACTCCCTCTCTTCCATTCAAAAGGTTGTAATTACTATAATATGGTCATCTATCTCATTGATCAGTTGTTAGGAAGTGAAGCTAATTCAATTGAAAATTGCATTCTATAATGGCACCATTAGTCTAGTTAACCTACCACAGTGACTTAGGATAGCTACCATTAGTAAGCTCTAAACTAGTAAACATCAGTACTTACCACAGTGACCTAGGATAGCTACCATTAGTAAGCTCTAGACTAGTGAACATCAGTACTTACCACAGTGACCTAGGATAGCTACCATTAGTAAGCTCTAGACCAGTAAACATTAGTACTTACCACAGTGACCTAAGATAGCTACCATTAGTAAGCTCTAGACTAGTAAACATCAATACTTACCACAGTGACTTAGGATAGCTACCATTAGTAAGCTCTAGACTAGTAAACATCAATACTTACCACAGTGACTTAGGATAGCTACCATTAGTAAGCTCTAGACTAGTGAACATCAGTACTTACCACAGTGACCTAGGATAACTACCATTAGTAAGCTCTAGACCAGTAAACATTAGTACTTACCACAGTGACCTAAGATAGCTACCATTAGTAAGCTCTAGACTAGTAAATATCAATACTTACCACAGTGACTTAGGATAGCTATCATTAGTAAGCTCTAGACTAGTGAACATCAGTACTTACCACAGTGACTACCATGATTAGTAAGCATAGTGACCTAATGACCTTATTGGAATAACCACTAAGATTATTAATACCACTAATACCACAAAATACTACCTCATCTTAACATGTGCTCAAGTTGGTTTCAAGGTAAAACAAGGAGTGGATATATAAACAAACTATGAGTGTACCTGACACTACCACTATCAGCAAGGCAAAGTATAGTATTAACCACAACACATAGCAATATAATTATCAAATGAACTATAAACTGTCCTCTACAGTACAGTACTGTACTCCACAGTACTGTGCTCTGCAGTATTGTATTATACTGTATTGTACTGTACTGTACTGTAGAGTAGAATTCAAAGGATGGTTAAGACATTTGTTTATATATCTCTATTCACCTTATCTGTATAAGAGTTGAAAGGGGAAATTATGGGCAGAGTCATTTTACCATCGGAGGAGGAACTATATGTCTTATAAGACGTTAAAACAACTTTATTAGGAGATGATATTGAGGCTACAAATATGCCCACAGACAAAACCATAATCTATTCCACCTGTGTTTGCATTGGTTGTTGGTTTTAAAAAAGGGATAATGTGATTTTTTAAATTTAAATGGAGAAACAAGGCAAAAAGACACATACCAGTTACATAGTCTGACAGCTACAAAATGAATATTGTTGAGTTAGTCATCATCAATGAATTTTGTTAAGGCCAGCTGGACAACCAAAGAGAGAATGCTTAACAAGCACCCAAAATATTTCCCAAATATTAATTGGAACTTAATATGCTTTGGAGTTGAATCAAGTATTATAATTAATTAAGCATATTATAGTCTACTTTCACTCTAATTAGCAAAATATGATTCAATTTCTTTCATAGGCAGCCATACCAGGCTAGATTCGAGGGGGGGAGTTTATTAATAGGCTTTTCTCAGACCACACCGGAAAAGAGGGCTTGCTCTTAGCCTGCGGATTCCTTTCAGCTGCTGTTGTTTACCAAAAAAAACCTTTGCACTTTCAGGAAGTCTTACCAAAAGTTCATATGAGATATTCTCCTTTTAAGTTGCCGAAAAGAGAGGATGCAGGGCAGATGCCATAATGTTTTAGTAAAAACATTTTATGTCCTTTTATTAATGATCTAATCCAGGTGCAGTGAGGGTATAGGTTATAATACACAGTAACATTCAGTAATGTCACTAACATGTAGGTATGTATACCACAACAATGCTGATGTCATCTGAATGTTATATGATCCTCCATTCATTGTACATACTTTGTCACATCTTGACATAGTGTAGATTAAAGCTTGGTCTAATGACTACAACATATACACTTGAGTTGATTCTGATGTTATTATAAAGCCATATTCCTTTTTTAATATAGAAACTCAGTTACAACCAGTCACTTAATATTAGATTCTACTAATAAACACTTAGCATATTAAGAGTTGTAAGTTTATAAGCACCTCTACCTGTGGATTAGTAGGCATGCCATGTAATACAATTATAACCAATAGTACCAGCTGTTACTAAAAGGAATGCATTAATTTGTAGAAAAGACAAACAAAGACAAGTTAGCTTGATCTATCTAAAAGATTCTCCTGTAAATTTAACGTACTCTAACACAATTTAACAGAATTTAACAACAACACTTATGTCAAAAAATCTTTGAAATGCTATAACAGGATATTTTCATAACATAAGACCTCATTCAAAAGCTATTATAATTTAAACACATTTAAATATCTTCTAACATGTTAAAGGTACTTTTCTATCATAAGTCTTCCTTCTTATTTACAATGGACTAATATTCCCTGAATTAACACGAACCACAAAATTCAAATCACTCTTAGCCATACAAACGCTAAAATGAAGCCAAAAAGTGCATTTCACAATGAATAGGGAGTTCACCAACGCTATAGACACTAACATTAGGCCAAAGCTAACTTTCACAGAATGATAATTTCTTATAATGGCATTAATAAAAGGCCCATTTTCATAATATAGTAATATTATGATTCATAAGGTCAAAGGGCAAGAGTAAAATATTAGTATGTGAGTAATTGTTGGATTCATAGTAGTTGTGAAAAGGGAGTCTACCCTGTGTACATTAAAATACATCCAATAGGCTAAGTATATTAGATTACTGGCTCTGCTGAGGTGGGCATTGGTTAAAAGTAAACAGATTATTGTTATAGTAACCATACCACTATTTTCAGTGAGGATAATCCATTAATGCATTGCTTGAATGTTGCCATGTCAACAGGTTTTAATTTAGTATCTTGTTTTGATGTGTCAAGTTGTAACGTCCCATCCAATTTCTTTTCTCTTTCCATCTTCCTTATCTGATCTTCTTTGTCTACAGCCTGTGTTGTCTTTTCATTTTGTAGTGATTCACTCATTCTTGCTTCCATCTCTCTACCTTCTCTCTCCTCTTCAATAACATCTATTTCACTTTCAACTAAGGTGACACCACCAGAACTACAAAAATTCATACGAGAAAGCAAATTATTCGTAGAAATCTGAGTGTGTCCAAGTGGGATATGAAAATTGTCCACGGATGAAATAGTAGTTCCCTCAGTTTGCCTATCATAACAATGACCTGATACCAGGTAGACATATTGCTGTAGACCTTGTTTATATAACTGATTGGGCAAGTTTATAATTTCTTGGGAGAGTGTGATTCCTGGTAGGGCTGCCCCACTTGAGCCGCTTTTCAATTTCTTAGAATTCTATGAGTAAGGGAGGAACAGAAAGAACCGCTAAATGATAATCATTAAAATTGTTAATAGCATTAATTGAAGAGTGTTAAAATACAATTTCTAACAAGTCAGATCGTATCTGTTGTTAATAGCTAACAATCTGTGGGCAAGTCTAGACCACTTTTCAGAGGAAATGTTTTACTTTAAACAAACTACAGACACATCTCTATAGCCATTGTTAACAAGGATAAAAAAGTTGTAATAAAAAAGGATTTTTCTATTGTATGTAAATTATTATCATTTTTAGTTGCTATTAAATTACTCCAGTATAAATAACAATTGATCGATAAATGAAATAAATATAGAATCAAATATCATGAACAACACTCAAAGCACATGCAAGCACATACAAGCACATGCAAGCACATATAAGCACATAAATACATCAAGTATTTCATAAATACATTCTTAGACCATTCAAACCTACCACACCAACCAGTAATTACATTATCACTATACTTTTGTCAATTCAATGAAAAAGAAGTCAACACAATTCTCAGCCATTTTATACTATAAACAGAACCCATTGTAAAAAAAGTTCTCAGATGATATAATGCAGTTTATTCAATAGAGCACAATAGCTTTTCCTCCATCTCTTAATATACTCAATTTAGTTAGTGCACGTATTCCCACCTTAAGAGTTTCACCTTTATGGTCAATTGATGAACCATTTTAAGGTATTGCAAGTACATACGTACGAAAGTGAGGGTATTCCCTATATATACATGTAATAACAACGAACAAACTAGAGAAGACATAGATTGACAATCTAGCTAAACCCTGCAGTGATTCCAACCAATCAGGAAATGTGCATGTATGTAAATAATGAAGGAAAAAAGAAGGAAAAAGGGTCACTAGGCAGAAAACATTAATAGAATTCATAGGCCTAAAAATATAGGCACTAGAAACACACAGTCTAAGAAAACTGTATCCTGTCCTATTGTTTATTTAAAATAGAGGTTATCATAACTTTATATGGTGAGGCTAAAAAATTGAATGAATGACCTTTTCTATTTTAAATATTTATCTTAGACAAATCTATGCTCCTCTCCCTTTTCTGTGTCATGTGCTTAACTACCTTCTTTTGTAACTGATCTTTTTGTGGATTTCTTTTCAGTGATTGATCTGTTTGCTTTGATTTGTACTCTCTTCTTTTTGTTTCCTTTCTTGTGGCCTTCTAAATAGACAAAAATTAGAAATAAGAGCAACATAAAAAAATAAGCAAATTATAATTTGTTGTTGTTGATCGAGAAAGTATTCTATACAGAGAGAGCTAATCACATTAACTACTACTTAATAAGTACATAATGTTATATTAGCACAACAATGAAACAAGGAAAAGCAATTATGAAGACCACTAAAATTCAATTAATTAGATGACCACAGGTCAATGTCATCAAATATGTGTATTATGTACTTTACACTTCTAAATAGAAAACAACTAACTGTCCAGTCTATACTTTATTGGTGTTATAGCTAACAGTTAATGCTAGTTGGTATTATCCAAGACTACTGATTACCCTTCCTTCATATTTATTACAGCTGCTGATGAGAGACTAAGACAGTATAGGTATAAATGATTAGATTCTACAGGTTTGTTTGAAAGATATACATTATTTTGGTAACTATTCAAATAAAAGTCTTTGTTTTGGAGAACAAAAAAACTATTCACCAAAGGATGTGGTAAGCCCAAAAAATTCACAATTGATTTTATCTAGCCTGTGACTTCAGCTGCTGTAGTAATAGTGTATACTATATAAATATTTGTGGTCACCATATTTATAGGTTATAGTTTTGACAAAGTTCAGTTAAAGTTCATAAGACAGTACAAACCACAACATAAAAATGAACTCAGACATGAGTAGTATGGAGAGTGGGAAAAAGATTATGCAGACAGGATGGCTGGCTAGATTTTTCAACACCTTATAAACACAGTTGTATAATTATGTATATTAAGAAAACTTGGTCAACATACACCCACAAAGTATGAAGAATTGTCCTCAAATGGATGGCAATGTTTTTAGCATACATGATCTCAAATGGCTGACAGCCTGTCTGGAGTAGACTAGTAGGTACTAAATAAGGTATTGATGTAGGCATACACAGGCCTGTTGATAGAATGGGATTATGACAGTTGGGTAGAATGGGATTGTGACTGTTGGGTAGAATGGGATTGGGACTGCTGGGTAGAATGGGACTGTGACTGTTGGGTATAAAAAGGAGTCCTAATAGTGACAAATTCAACTGTAAATACAGAATTGATATAATATATATATATATATATATAATACACTTTTTATCTAATACATGCAATCCAAATATCCAGAGATAATATTACCAACTTAAAAATCCTTTTAATTGGTATAATAAAAACAGTCCCTCTTTCAAAAGACATATAGATTGGAGGCCTGCTTATTGAGCTGTTCTATTGAAGTGAACACAAAAGACAAATGACAAAAGGAAGAGCCAAAATCGAACAATGCTTTTGGCCATCTTTCTTTTCAAAGAGTAAGGTTATGTTCAAACAATGCCAGCTTATAAGACAATAAACAAGGATGCTTTTAGACAACAGAAAAAAGTGTAAATGAATTAAAAGTCGTGTGTTGTCTAACATCTCTTTTACAACTAGAAAATCACTTTTGAAAAAGCTTTGTTGGGGCAAAACAAGTTGAGAGAAGAGTTAGACACTACACAATATATACATGGTATGTGCAGAATGGTTTTGACTGAAGTTGTTGCAGGTTCAATAAATTAGTTAGCATTTAAAATAGAAGGAAGATTGGTGGGTGTTTAGACCAAACTGATTAGTCTTTGGCCACAAAACAAAAAACATTATACCATATAAACAGTACTACTATTATATAAAAAGAACTTAAAATGAAGGGAGGTTTGGGCAGGGTTATGTTGAAGTGGGGTGAATGGTCGTATGTATACTGTACAATCCACCCACACATATGTCATCATTAGATACCAAGTATGTCTAGCGAATCCAAAAAGTGAAGATGAAAGGTATTTTGTCTTCCTAAAAGAGACTGTTTTCTGTTAGTTTATCTCATATGAAGATGCATTAAATGTTTGTGTTAGACTAGACAAAGTTCATTAAAAACATTAAGAAGTTTTGATAAGTTAGACCATTTAAAAGAGTAGGAAACAGGCTTGTTTACTATGAAAAGATGCCTCTCAATCTGACAGCTATTCTACGAAGAAGGAAAGTGAGGCATCAAGTTAAGGAAAACTACCTCACAAAGAGGAACAACCAGGTGCAATAACAAGTCAAATAAAGTGAAAACCAACTGTCGTCTCACCTTATAACAAAGATAACAATGTTATCACTAGGTATTTCCAAGTGATAAAGTTGCTACCTGTAGCTGTCAAGGTGTGCCAATTTTATGTATCAATGCTATATTAGGGCTATTACCAAGGTTGGGTAGAAGGAAACATACAGTTTGTCATTCATTAATAATAACACTGCACAAAGAAAGAACAAGGGAGCCTGTTATAATAGCCATTAGGGTAGTCAGTATAATCTATAATATGTTATGACTGTCATCGTGTTTTATACACATTCTTTCTGACTCTATTGCTGAGACAACCGTCAAAGGGTTTTCTAATGATTTTAATCTAATCTTATCCTATCAGTGATATTTCACAAATGTACCATTTATGGTGCATCAAATTAATCAACTGGAAACCATACCAATGACTTTAAATGATTGTGGTGTCTTAATTGTTACAAAAAATAAAGAGCTATTAATTAAAATTCCATTGTCACCATGTTATGTAACCTAGCAACATTGGTTCACAGAAAAAGATTTCACAAATGAGAGCTTACAATCAAATCAAATGGTTTACACAGACTTCTTCTGTGTATAATAAGACTTCTTGAAACAGAATATGTTTTTTTAAAAGCTCACTCATTGACTAGTGCCAACTAATAACAAAATTATCAGTAATATTTTCATTAGGATCTAGATAGACCTCTGGGTATTGTAATCTGTCTACCTTATAACACACTTACTGTTGTACAGATATTTGTTTAATGGTGCAAATATACAATATAAGGAGTGAATTATTTAAAAACTAGCCCTTCACTCTGGGTATGAAAACATCAGGGGTCAATATTATGTACATAAGAGATAGTAGTTGTCTGACCAAAAGGATGTTGTGCATATATTGTGTATCACCTGTTTCCTGATTTAGAAATAGAAGTCAACCAAATTGATGTGATCATATCACTATGGTTACACTCTGTCTGACTCTCTCCCTCTCTCAATAAAATTTCTTCAGCACACTCATTCTAAACTGTTAGTGTCAATTTAATTGTGTCTGAATTATGTGTTATTTCTTGTCACTAGCTGAGATGGTATTGCACAACCATATTCATTGTCACTACACTAAAGGACAAAGTCTACAGATTTTATTATAGCAACCTTGTGTTAACAATACAGACACCACTATTTTCACACATACCAAGACACTAGGAGAAGCTATGAATATTGTTATAATGCCCTGATGCAATTACTATGATTATGAATGTTGTTAACACATTGTTAAAAAACACTTAAATAAAAACTCAATTGACTAGTATTAGTGTACAAAGTCATCACATGATGGAAATGTGATAGACAGAGGTCAAATCCTATATTGTCTGACACTATTGGTTCAAGGTAGAAATAATAGTGATATCATGTTTGGTTTGAGTTACTGTTCATGACTTATTGTTGGAACAAGTACTGTGTATGCATGAATGCCATTTTAGGTAGTTATATAGTAAGTGACAATGTGTATAAAATAAATAAAATAAGGTGTTTGTTGTAGAGTGAATGAATAGATGGATGGATAGATAACTGATGAACAATGGATGGATGAATGTTTGTGTCAGTTTTCTATGAGGATGTTTAAGGTAATTCTTACTAATTTTATTTACTAGAGTGAACAAGATGACAAATCCTTTTTAGTATTAGAAAGTATTGCAACAAGGCATTACTAATGGTAACATGAAGGATATTAAGGCATTACTAATGGTGACATGAAGGATATTAGGTTAAAATTAATAACGATTTGTTGAGTAGAGACTAGTAGACTGGTACAACATATTGGACATATAAAAATTGAACACCCACTTAGAGTTACAAATCTACTACTACAACTACACTTTGTTAAAAAGCAATTCAATTTAATAAAAGGATTAAACTAATGATGTAACTTCTAAGTATTTTCACCAAATATAGACAGAGAGATAGAAAGGTCTTTATAGTAGGTGACTGATGAGTAGTTTTCCACACACAGGATGAGGGTAATTACATTTAAATTAGTCATTGAGTACTTACATGGTTTTCTTCAGATGAATTTGTGGGTGAAGAGGCCAATGAAGTTGTCAAAAGCTCAGAGACTCTATTTCTAATTCTGTAAATAAATAAACATTTCTTAAATTTAAAATGATGTCAATATGCACTCTTATTACATCATACGCACACAATAAACTATATTAGCCAACACTGACTAAATAAAATGTACTGACATGCAAAGACCCTGTCTCTGATATAAGGCCTAACAACTCCACAATACCTAGAGTGACATTACTTGTTACCATAGTGACATAGAGGAGCTAGACTATTAGCTAGTTGGACAAGGTCAGATTGGTTACCCACAGTAATACAAATTATATTGCTGTACAGACAAGAACAAAGCATGATATCAAACAAAGTTACAAATTGACTTGTTTTAAGAAGCACTGCCTTGCACACATTCTTTACCAAGACTGGGAGTTACTGTGGCAACAAAAGACCACCAGTAACTTTACATGTGATATGATACTACTGATAATACAATAGTACAAGTTAAGGACTTGTCTGACGACTAATTACTTATTAGAACTACGATTATTAGATAGTAAGGACAACTTATTAGATAGTATGGATTACGTAACAAAGTGCGCTGTGGCAGTTACTGTGGTAACAAAGTCATGGAACCAACATTGTTAATAATATATAGAAATGCTTTTGTAAAATGCTGACAAGATTGCAAACTGTAAGTATACATAATCAAAAGAGATATAAATAACAGCATATAATTGTTATGGTAACAGTTTCTATAGTAAATACTACTGGAGACAATAGTCTCAGATAACAATGAAAAGGGAAGGTAAAATAACAATTACTGATATAGCAATTGAAAGTATAGCTCTATTTTAAAAGACAGTTTATTTATCTTTTATCGCTTTTGACTTCCCTAAGCCATCTTGTCTCTAGTCTAGCTGTCTCTGGTTCTATTTTCCCCATTACAAATAGATTATGTCAATGTTTGCTTCATGTGTTGAGATCATTGAATGAGGAAGGAGATAGTTTATGAGATTAGTCATAGTGATCATTAGTTGACACTTTTATCAAAGGGTTAGACCCAGTAATATGTTAAATAATTTAGAAGTGTAACACAATAGTGATCTTTGTCATGTCATGCTGTCTACAAACATCATGTATGAATGTGCTCACTTCAGCACTTGATTTAAAGACACATTGGCTTATTAAAGAAAATATTTAAAGAACCATTGCTAGTGTTGGAATGAATTTGGAGCATTCGATGAAGCTTTAAAAAATAGTAACATTACAAATGTTTTTTTGGAACTAGCTTTACAGCTGCCAAGCCAAGATTAGAAGCACTTAAAAATGTTCACAAGTTTTTCACAGCCACAAACTCTTCCATTCTGTCTTTTCAATCAGTTCATATGTAAATTGTCACACATTATATCTCTTGTCTGTAACAATTTGGATACTACAATATTGGTCTTATTCATTGTGTTATTGCCACTACCCCACCTGTGTTTGTGGTCTTACATTTGTCACTTTATCCTAGACCCAGCTGGTGACAATAACATCATTACCCTTTAGAACTACAGTTAATACGGGTTATATTAATGGAAAATCGAAACAAATGCTCAACACACTGACTATTTATTTTTTGTAATAAAAATAGCTAAAAATTATTTAAACAAAATCTCATTAACAGAGAGTAGGCTATAGCTGATAACAAGATTACACCTCACTATTAAACAGCACCTGTGTCACCATTTAGCAACTTGTGCAATCTAGAAAAAACTATTCTATAACAGCTGTTGTTTGTATTAACTCCTGTGTGGTCACAACTATCACATGCCTAATTCAGCCAAAAACAGCTCAAAGTACATTAATACATTCTCATACATAATAACCTATTACTTGTTGTCACTATGAGTTCAATGAACCTCAGTATAATAAAGGTCAAAGACTATTACCTCTCTTCATCTGTCAGGTAAGAATTAAACTCCATGCCTGAATGATCTAGTCCAATGTTCTGATGAAGTCTGTACCCTTTACTCAACAAGGCTTGACCTTCTGAAAGGGTTTGTATAATATTGTCGTCATCATGTTCCTGTAAATTGAATAACATATTTAAGTACATTTTAGGATAAACAAGGTAGTCATGTGTTTCTCAAGTGCATTTAAAATATTATCAACTTATGAATATCAGTCAGGAAGTGGTTGATTAAACAGCTTCTTTTAAGAATGTGCTATGTCACGCAACTATACATAGATTTTGCTGATCAGAATGATTTCATTGATCAAGATAAGGCAGTAACCACAAATTGTGTAGTCAAGTGATTCAACCATAGATGGAGTTTAATGCCAAATTTTGAATAGACAAAGGATATGAGATATAACCATCTGTTATTTGATAAGGAAGCTAGTTTATTTGTTATAATTAAAAATATCACCTCACATTGATTGACCAGAACAGAATTAAGGGGTAGGATCAGTGTTATTACAACATAGTGTTAAAAGCATTGATGTTTTTTCCATAAATAGTTAGTATACATAATATGTTATTCATTCACCATTATTTCTAATGTAATTCCTCTTTCAATTGCCGACTTGGGAATTCCCTCTTGGCTGTCGTTGCTCTGTCCATTTTCGTTCATAATATTGTGTACTCTGTAAAGGAGGACAAACGAAACAGTTAGTCTAAAATAATATATTTTCAGTGACACCCACTTAAATTTTGAATTTTAGTGGGTGGGCGGATTATAATTATTATATAAGATGAGGTAATTCAAGTATGATTTGATTGGTTGATTTTTTTTTGTAAATTTGAAATACCAGTGTCTTAAGAGTGATATTGAAACAAAAAGTAACGATTTATAAATATAATTTTATAATATAATATTAATATAACAACATAAAAATGATATCTACATTGTAAGAACTAGAGTGAGGAAAGTAAATGTTGAATCAACTGAGAAATGAATAAAAAATGTAAACATTTAAAGAGACAAGAAAGAGAAAGAAAGAGGCAAAGAATCAAAGAGGACAGACTGTACTATGCAAAAAGAACAAGAAAAACAAAGAATGGATCCTTGAAATATTAAAATTATTAATAGTTTTTTAACACTCAGACTTTAAAATTGTTGTGATTTCTTGTTCCATAAATGCCCAAGGTGTCGTACTACCTTGAACTAAACATTTCAGTCCACTTGGACAATAGACATCTTTGGAGTTAGACATTTGTTGCTTAATACTGTCCCGAGAGCATGAGAAACAAAATTTATGCATCGCCATTGATGGACATTGTACAAATCTGGTGTCATCAAGTGCTTTGTGACAGAGCAAACACTCCATTGCTTCAGCAGTTTTCTTATCATGAGGAGAGTGTGGACTGGAAGCTCCATTGGTTCGTGGGGAGCCATTACTTTCTGAGGGGGAAGATGGGTTTTCGCCTACAGGTGAAGGAACATGATTATCATCTGTTCCATCTTCTGTTGGTTTGCCTTTCTTTGTTTCAGTTTCTTCCTCGTTTGATGAGCGCCTTTTTCTGTTAAGTAAGTTGTTTTTTAGAAAACCGCGGGTGGAGCTCATGTTTGCTGGTGGAATGTTGGGGTGTTTGGGGTCAACGTATGGCAGAGGGAGGAGGTCTTTTTTGACGGGTCCACGGAAAAATCGAACTTCTTCTGTTAGCAATTCGCCTAGAACGCGCCATTCTTCATCTCCATGAGTTTTTTCGAATTCCAAATCTTTGTATCCATTCGAAGAAGCTCCTCGAAAGCCTCCACCAATACCAAGTCTTTCTCTGAACTCACCATACATTTGTCTCCCTGCTCCAGATGCACTTTGAAACACAGTGCCTGAGCCTATAGGATACTCGACAAAAACTTTCAGCTCATAGTCCGACCCTCTGCAAACAGCATCAAAAGCGATAACTCTTCCCATCAGAGAATGATCCTTAGAGAAGCGAACTCGAAATGGAGGAGATTTGCTGAGAATGTTGAGCGTATCTTGTATTTGCGCGAACCGTTGAGTTGTTTCTTGTTGCGGATGGACTTCCATTGGAATGCTTTTGTGCATAGGGAAAGCAATTCTAGCTGGAGCTGTAGTTGTGGGTACCATTGCTTGAGTATGTGCGAGAGGACCCAAACTAGCAGCTGCTTGAGTAGGAAAAGCAAAAGCTTGCTGTTTTCCTGCACTAGTCACTACAACTTTACTTCCATTGATCTGTCTTGCAGTTGGAATGACGTGATATCCAGTAGGGGAATGAGTTGCTATTGGTCTTGCAGGAGCTGTCAGTGCTAAGGGGATTTCGTGTGGGCTTCTAGAACCATGTTCTTGACCACTGTGCGACGGTTGATGATGGTGATGCTGTGAATCAAACGATCTTCTCATCTGTCTGGCTTTGTCGATCACTTCAGAAATGCGATCGATTCCCTCGTAGTTGCAGCAGGCTCTGCAGACAGGCTCTGGAAAGTCGTATATCATGGCCCAAGGCCCTCGAGGCACCTCGCAAAGAAAGCACTTAAGTCTCCCCATAGGACTTGTTGCTCCAGGATTGCTTATAGAGCCAGGAGTAGCCATTGTAGTGGGAATTCGATAACTTTGAACTAAAGCCAGCTTTGATTTATCCGTGAGCTTGGTTTGTACAAAGAAATTGCTTTCTAACTTAGGTTATAGTAAATAGCGCTGTTTTCAACAATGAACTTTACAATTCAATTGTCAAATGATGAAAAATGTTGCGTTTTTATAACAAAAAAGTAGAAAACCGCCCACGCTATCATTCCATACGTGCCGCCGACAGACGTGTTCATATTAAAATTATTTTTTCAAAGTGGAACAGGAAGTTTCATCTATGACAAATGTACCTATTGTATCACTGACCTGAATGATCTCAGTTCAGGATATGGGGGAGTCTAGAAATTATAATAAAAATAAAAAATGATGTAATTGACAATAGACAACATACATCTTCACTTTGACAAGAAGTATATTCTGATGTAATGTCCTTTTTGCTTTTGTTCTTCAATGACCTCTGATCGACTTCAATTTCCTTCCATAAAGAATGAGAAAATTAAGACTAAAAATACATTTTTATATTGATCAAGACTATGATGCTGTTGCCATGGTCACCAAATACTATTTAAATTAACTTCTACACAAAAGCAATGTTTAAAGGTGTCATGTTAATTACGTTAATGAAAAGTACCATAATTGTCACATTGCCAAGAATATAGCACCTTCTTTAAGACATTAGCAAGTGTATTTATTTGACAATTTACTCCAGTAGGTGAAAAATCACTAAAGTATGACGCAAAATTACTTTAAACCACACTTCCCTCCTCTCATGAGAAAAATGTGACAGACATACCTTCTTCACTACTTAATTTACACAACAATACAATATATTGTAGTTAGTTTTTGGCTAACCCTAACTTGAATGAGATGGCTTATGTTACAGAGTAGGATAAGTGAACAATATGTATTATCTTACAGGGAGTGCGAATAGCTAAGACACTCATATTTATAATAGAGTAATTTTAATATAGTGACAGACTAATTTTAATGTGATTTTAATTGTCTGATACGCAGGAGATGAGACAGGAAGTGGTTAAGCCCTGAAAACAATTTAGGTTATAAAAAATTATAACTTTTTGCACTAATTTTGAAACTTCAAATAGATTTATATATTAAAAGACACTCTTCTAATATAATATTCTAATTAAGTTGTGTGTTTGTAGAAGAAAAAGATTCCAATGAAGCGACCAGTCAGTCAGTATATGTGAATCCATATAACATATGTCAATGATATCAGGTATTTTAAACTACCTGTGTATGTCAAGTGTATGTAAATATTGAAGCCTCACCGATTGGTCAAGTCTCTTTTGGACAGTAATATCAGATTGATGAAGGCTAGCTTCAATTCCAGATTTAGTAAAGGGTTTTCCCTTGTGTTCAGTATGCATCAGGTTCTTTGGGTAACTCGTATTTGGGGGTGTTGAAATGTTTAGTACATCCTGTATTAATTATAACATGGTCTTAAAAGGCTATGATGTGAAATATTGTTGACCTCTATATCCTGAGATTTCTCATCTCTCATCCAAATTTGTTGGATTTCTGGTCTTTTATGTTTGTAATCAAAGTGGGAGGTAGACATTAGAGATTTTTTATCAGGTATTTGACCATATTGGGACCAGGAACAACATGCATCAACATTAGTGTCAGCATGACTGAGATCTTCCTGTTGTATAACAAATAGGAAATAAAGAATGACTACTGACAATTTTACACTAGAATGATTCATAGGTACTGTAACCATAGTGATTATGATGCATAAACCTCAAAATAATCCACTATTTGTCATCAAATTTAGTGTACATTCCTAAAATAACACACTCTACTTGGAAGTCGTTATGTTATATAACTTTCCTTTTGATTTATATTAGTATTCCATAAATGGTGTTGAGCATTGATGAAGACAATAGAGAATGAATTGAGGTTATACATGTATTACTATTGACAATTAAGCCATCATTTGTCATGATTGACTTCATTTGTTTATAAGAATGACAAGGAAAAAGAGAGGAATGTCACATGTCCTAATTAAGGAAATTATACAACAATAGAAGTTGTTTCAATAAATAATTATAGCAAATTTGTCTGCTTACAATCTCTACATATTGAATTTACACTTGTTAATAAATCGAACAAGGGGTGATCTCGATGTCGAAAGAATGCGGAACAGTGTCCGCCAAAACCGTCAAAGACGGGGAAAGGAATTATTTGTTGTCTAAAGATACATTAACTCGAGTCAAAACTTTGCGGACTAAAGCTTCATTTTTGGTCTAATAACGGAAAATACAATTAAATAGTACTGTCTATATACTGATAATAATATTAATTGATGCTACCTTTCTTTAAAAAGCATTATTTTAATTCAATAGCTACACACCTCATCCGCCAGTCTAATTAGGTTTTAAGACAAAAGAGTCACCGCTCCTGGATCTTGGCTCATTTCGTCTATAACACACAATGATTTCATTGGGTTTCTAACATTGTTAGAGAGTAATAGTTTACATAACAATTTGACCGATTGTCTGAGGTGGTTAGATAAAGGACAGGAAGTGATCAGGACAGACCTCAGACAGACTGCAATCAAAGAGAGGAGGGCTACCACCTACTCACCTTGCCTTTTCCCATAGATTTAGAAGCCAGAAATGGTGATGTTATTTTGAAGTGTTGTTCTAAAGAACGAAGAGTAGGAGTATGTCTATAATACATATATTGACAAATTGATGCAATTAAACTACATTTTGCACGCATGCCTACTATAAACAAAATTAAGTTTGCTACACACATTCATTCACTCTCCTCCAGTGAATAACAACAAAGTAAAATAAAAAGAATATTTGTTAATTTGTTATGTTGATCAATCTAACCTCAGTTTTCATTAAGGAGTAATTTGAGGTTGAAGTTGTAACAAATTGTTACTAAATGTACCAATTATCCAATAACTATTCATATATACATTGAATCTCTTGTGACAACGACAGTATAAAATGTTAATATATAATAGTAAGTCAAGCAAGCCTTAAACATCTGTTGTGTAACTGTAACTGCTGATATGTAATCATACCTACTAGCAGATATACAAAATGATTTATTGTTTTGATATAATATCTCATCTTAATCGTATGCAAAGTGAACAATATGTTTACGCCATACAAATATACCGGCCTTGATTTCAAAATATGTCTTATATATACAAGTTAACATACACATCTTCTAACAACAAACAGTCATTGCCATCTGTTTGATAATGCAAGCATGGTTTTGAATTCTCTTACTTGTCTATTCTATATGTACCTAGATAAACAGTAAAAGGGCTATGTCTTATATGATATCCCATTGTTAATACTAATGGTGGTAGCACTCCTTAAAATAACATAGAATTTATCACTATTGATTAATCCATATTGTTTGACTGTCTCACCATTGTTTGTTGTATGCTCATTGTTCTGATTGTTTGGTTTATTCTGTGATAACATCTTTATTATTTGACTATGAAGAAAACAAAAATAAACAAAAACTTGTCTTTATTATTTAAACAAAATGATAAATACCATAGAAACAAAGATGCTGATAAATACCATAGAAACAAAGATGCAGTAAAAAGTGTAGACTATATCAAAAATTTTATATAATTATTATCAGTAAATTATCAGTAAACTATCATCAGTAAATTATCAGTAAATTATCAGTAAACTATCTAAGACAATCCATTATGCTTCACTAACCCTGGTTGATTGTATTTATCAGGTAGCATATCAGTAGCAGCTGGTGTCTCAACAATAACACCATTGTCAGACATACCTGTGGTTAAAACATGCAAACAAAGAAAGAAGGAGTAAGTAGGAGGACAAAAGAAAAACTAAAAGAGTGACAAAGAGAGGAGGATGTATTCAAATGTAACATGATCGTGTGGGTTGTGAGGTAATGACTATATAGAATGGCCGCATGTGGTTGTTAGGTACGACCAGTAACAAACACTTGTTGGATTACTGTCTTTCTTTGAGGTAAATTAAAGTGTAAACAATAAACCACAAGAACAGAGTCACTGACTGTGTGGGCCAGAAATGTAGCAGAGAATAATACACATGCAGATACACACATACGCTATTCAAAAGTGATTAACAATAGTTGTGGTTATCTGATCCATAGTGGTATAGCCAGTTACCTTACTATGAACGAGACATAAAGTTCCATTTAATTTAATTAATCAATACACACACAGGTAAACTCCCAAACCTTTAGAGTGCTTGAGAATAAATGTTAAACTTGACTATAGTTGAGTTCTATTATTTCATTATCTCATTATTTGAAACCGCATTGATTCAATGTCATAGTACACACACACACATAACTTAGTTTTAATATTCTATTTTTAATCTGTTGTACTACATGGATAGTAATTATAACTTGAAGTCAAAAATGTGAGTGGTCTCAATGACAGATGCTTGCTATGTTGATATTTGGAGTACTAACTCAATTGTTCCACATCATACTCTAGGAAGCAATGTAATTAGAGACAAAAAAGTAGATTAGCATCTCAAGAATTGGGCAAACATAGAAATGGAAGCCGTACAATAGATTGGGAATTGGTTACTGCAACAACGTTGTTAAGGGCTATTCCGGGAATAAATTGCATCAATATTTCCTGGAATTTTAATTCTTTAGATAGTGTCCAAGTTGAAACTTTATTCAACGTAAGTAGGAATATGAAAGTTTTCATTATATATATAAAAGGAATTTGAATTAAATTGTAAAGAGAACGTCTGAATGGTTTGAATGGATTGACAGATGGATGAATAGATGGATGAATGGACAGACGGATAAGGGGATACACAGTATAGAATAAGAGGATTATGTTAACATGATGAATGGAATGGATAAACAGACTTGTAGACAAGCAGGCAGGCAACAGACAATATTACATTAAGTGGGTGTACATTATAATTGCTGATCTTAATAAAAATGTGTGTGGTAATAGAGTAAAAAACAGTTTGATAATAATATCAGTAAACACAGAACAGCTGTATATAACTATTGTTCAATAATGAACTCAATGATGACATCACATATAGTTTATTTAGTATTGTTAGTTTAATTGTTAACAATAGTTGTACAATCTTGTGTAAAACTGCTGAGTAGTAGTAAAGTCAATAGCAAGCCAACTACAATAAATCAGGAGTACACACACTAACTATATACAGGTGTTATGAGTGTGTATGTCTACTTAAAATGGTTATAATCAGGATGAGTTAAGTGGTGTTGTGGTCATAATAAGACCGATCTATTACATTTGGTCTAAAAAGGCGCCATATATTCAATTAGATAATGCAACCTTTAATGTAGTATTGTTTGTTTCTTAGCAACATTATGACGCAACTATGTACAACCTTTAATATTTGCTAGCTATGATGTGATGCGTAAACATATAGTCTGAATAAAGGTACTACTTCAAAGCATAAATAATTATCACGAATTGGATAACGATAGGCAGACAAGAGACAAATTTTATGCACAAAACATAAGTTCGTACGTTATAAAGTGTTGTATACAATTAATTCATTTGTTGACCATATTTGGTCGTATCGAGCTAGCTATCATTAAGATGAATTAAATAATAACAACATTACTTGTGTCTTGTGACAATGATATCTAAAACAGGTGCTAACGGCTATAAACGTCATGTGACAATAGAAAAGTTAAAATCAAACACTAAATATAAATTTAGATATCAATCTTCTCAAATTTTAAATTCAAAATTCTAATATTGTGTTAGAGATATTCACGACATGATATTGTTTGAATGTGCTTTTAAATATTAAATTTCATTATCAAGAAAATCGTCAACTTATGATAAATTAATTTATTGACAAAATGTCTCTTTCTCAGAATGCAGTCCTATATATTCATCATTACAGACTAAGTACTGATGATCTAAATTCAGATTTTACTACTTCAAATATTTTGTGTAATACAGTGGTCTAGTACATTAAATTGTGGTCAATCTTATTTCCTTCAGTTCTAAGAAACACTAAGTTCCTCCTTACAATGTATGTATGTGCATGCATGCTTTGATCTAAAAGTATTCACCTTTAGACGCTATTACACAAAAAATTTGAATCAATCTAGACATAACTCATTAGTATAATATGTCACTATTTCATTTAACATAGTTTCAACTATCAAGCAGATGTTCAAAGACAAGTCATGACAGATGTAACCTACTGGTTTTGAGTAAGGGGAAGTAGTAAAATTTGTTCTGCTTGTTCAGATTAAGTGTATACTGACAAGCAACACTCCAATAACATTACAACCCTCCTGACCATTTCTCCATCACTCCAACTCTCAAATAAAAAAGACAGACAATTACTTGGAAAACATACATTCATATCACCCACACACTGACTATTCTAAGCTTCAGTATACATAACTCCCTAGGAATCTTTGCAAACATTTTGTAATGCATACGACAAACAAAAATGATTTTCTAAACATCTGATACAATTTCTATAACTTCACCGCTAACAGTACTAAATTAAGTAATATTGGATAAACAGGAAGTTTGTAGACTCAGATATAAGAGTAAACAAACCATACTAAGAAATGAATATAAGGAAAATATTTTAAATTGTCAACAATTTACTACTACATATAGTGTGTATGTTACAATAATTACTTAAACAATGTATTTGTTTGTGCTTTCCAGAAGTTGAATACATTCTCCAAGAACTATATAAGCATAAATTGGCATTTCTATATTGCAGCTGTCAAACTTGACAGTTTAATGTAATAATAGTGACATGTTAAAACAGTCCAAAAATTTACAAGCCATTTTAGTTATGAATATTATTTAGATAATTCATCATTTATCATTAAAGGGTTAATAATAGACTTTACAGTGATTCTTACATATAAATATATATGTCATATACACTGTATTAATATATTTAATTACAATGACTGTGGGAAGCATTATTAAGGTATCGCTGCCCTACTGGTATGCATGGCTTCTTGGACACATTTTGTGGGTAGAGGCATGTGACCTTATTAGTTGGCAATGCAAAGAGGAAGTGGTAAAAGACAATGATAACAGGCACATAATGGTCAGATCACTTCCTCTCTGACATATACTTCCCTTTTCTAGATGAATCTTCTAATGAATACTTCAAAGGATTTAGGGATAAAGAAAAATTAATTTGTTATAGTTCTAACAATGTGGGTTTTTCTTGCCACATGATATATTTACATAAAACCACAATTGTATCTTCTATTGTTTTGTATAAACAAAACTTTATTCTTAGAATCCAATATTTGAATTATGTACTGTATATTTCAAGAAATCTGATTGGTCAATCGATTGATCAATCTGATTGGTCAAATACCCATAACTAATTACTCTCTTGGTTTTCTTAATTATTTCTTGGGCTTCAAGCACACATTCCTAGAGATTCTCTAGAAAATACTAATTAGATTTTACCAAATATTGCTTAAAATTGACTACATAATATTAAAACTCTGTAATACTAGGAGAATTATATAATTTAGACATCAAGAATCATTACTTGTTATCAAAGGACTCTTATAAGCTATTATATTCTAAATAGTCCCTTTAATTGACAGTTGTTAATGTACTAGTACACTTAATAACACATTATGCTCCATTCAAAAGAGTCTAAAGGTTACCAAGAATTCAGTTATCTATTATCATTGATACAGTCTGTTTTGTTGTGTTAATAATGTCAATGGTCATTGCTTCTATAGCAACCATAACTGTTTCCATAGCAACCAATAGATACTACTTTAGAAGAAGTTGGTTATTGGCGTTAGTGAGAAAATGATCACATTATGGTACTCTATTGATCTGTCAGTGTTTACTCTAAATTTCAGCTGAAAGCATGAAATCACAAAACTATTAATATACTCACTATATAAATTTATATTGGGATAATGTGTTAGTATACTACTTCCAGAAAAGAATACCTTACTACTTATAGCATTAGACATTGGTAACCATGGTAATAATACTATTGAAGAATTTGCATTAGAGAAAGCAGCCATAGGAATTGTAACAATATCCTCAATGCACTTAAACATAGAAAGAGTCATAATGAGTCATAATGAGTCATTGATATATTATTAGAAATCCATTACATAGCTGTGCAAGGGTGATACCTTTCAATTAGCTCTAACCAGCTAAGTTAATACAGGATAGAGGGTTATGCTTTAAGCTCATTTCAAATCCAATAGTTTTAACATATAATAATGAAGCACCATGTAAAAAGAGCGCTCTAGTACCATTCCAAACTCCAAGCTCTAACAATTAGAATTACTTTGTATATTTTAATGATTGATTGGAACTTTCTTTCATCTTTTATCAAAAGAACTATGAAGAAAACAGTCTGGTAAAATTATCATCGAAACTAGTCTTACGAGTTATTAGAACAGGTTATAAAAACAGGTATAACACCACAGTATAATCTGATAATACACATCAACTATCACCAGGTGTTTGTTAGATAAACCACATCATGTCTTAAAGTTAATGAATTACACATGATTTTGAAAGAACACTAGCCACAGACATTTCAAGGGGCTCGAACAAGACACACCAAGAAACACAATTAATAATACATTAGTACGTTATGTATTATGTATGATTAGTGACCAATTATGTCATATTTATTGTAGAAAAATGGGGGATTCCTGTTTTCTAATCATAACATCACAACCCATTGCATATAAATGGCTGCTGCTATCATAATGATAATACTATTATTTAATCCATGTTTTGGTAGTAATGATCCTCCTATTATAGCCTCTCCCTTGACCACAGGAGTTTTGTTTGATAAAAAAATTTATTCATTATAATATAACACAACCAATAACATGCAATGTTTTTATACACCTTAGAAAATACTAATATAATTTTAAACTCTATTAAGGCTGCTAAATTGATTACAACAAGATGTTGATTGGTCTGGTTAGAAAGTAATTTTTGTACAGAATTAATTCACACAAAAGGAATTATCAGCTATAACTGAGTTATGACTGAGTTATAAACAACAGCTAATAAGATCTTCAATTTCCGTCTTAATGAATATCAATTTTTATAGAAGTATTTCACAGAATTACTACTAACTTAACAAGTTCATTATAATTGGACTCATTACTAAATAACAATATTGTTATGTAATAGGCAGCATACTGAGTAGTTAGTCAGTAGACATAGAGTCTAAATCTATTAGGCTTCCTTTAAACCACTACCCATGCCACAAACTCAATAATGAGGTTGACAGTTAAGGATTTATCACTAGCTGTCATTATTTCACTTAAAACTAAACATGTCAATTTTGATCTGTATAAATTTAATGAGACAAGATTGATATTTGCTCATTGATACAGGTGGTGGTAATGGATTGTCAAGCAGACAAGATGAACAATTAGGAGACATGATTATATAAAACACAACTAACTAGTTTCATATAGTTATAACTAATAAATCTAATAAACCTTTCAGGATAATTTGACCACCAAAGCCGCTCCCTTGTAGTTCTGAGGAATAATTATGTCACTTTATTACGAAATCACATGTAATGATCACACAAAGGAAGCTTAGTAATATGAACGTTGCCATAGCAATAAAACTGCATATTAAGACTATAACATTTTCAAATTGTTACATTAAAGATCATTTTTTGAAAAAAGCATGAAATTGGGATTATTTTAACTAACTTCTTTGCATTCTTGTGGTAGTTACCATGGAAAGGAATGGATACAATGTACTAGATAATGGTTATAGCTTATACCATTATAGGATTGAGGTATAAATGATAAGTAACATGCTAAATGTCTCATTATAATATATACCAATAAAATAAACTCTTTAAAGCCATGCAACTTTTAAAATTATTTTTATCAATTCAAATTATATTTATAATTTAATTTGTAAGGTTGCATTTAAGGAGGGCGTGAAGCATTGACAACAAACAACATCTCCCAGTGGCGTTTTGAGGTTTGTTTGTAATGAGAGGTAAAAGAATTTAATTATATTATAATTGTTTGGTCATTCTAATAAGTAAAATGTTCTTGAAATGGTTGTTAGCTATATACAGACTTGAGATCACTAGGATAAGTGATTCAGTAAACATCAGCACTTATCATGGTGACTTACTGGTAAGTGATTTAGTGAACATTAGCACTTACCATGGTGACCTACTGGTAAGTGATTTAGTAAACATCAGCACTTACCATGGTGACATACTGGTAGTAAACATCAGCACTCACCATGGTGACCTACTGGTAAGTGATTCATTAAACATCAGCACTTACCATGATGACATACTATTAGTAGGCTCTAGAATTATTACCATAGTAACATAACTGCATTACAATTAATTACTATTCCCTGTTTGTTTCTGTGATGATGTAACACCGCATCATCAAACAATTTATTTTGCGACTATTCTTATGTTACTATAGCAACACTACACGCATACATGGCTTTGTCATGAACTTTCTAGTGTGCCAGTATTGATGTGGTTATACATTAATATAATTTTTAAAATATTACTTTCAGCTAATAAGTGGATGATGAAATCTTATATAATAATACTTTTCATCAAAGAAAAGAAATCTTTTATGTGTTCTATTATGAAGGAAGTAAAATAAAAGATAAGCAATTTGGCTATTAAAAGAAAATTCAAATAGTAGTAGGTCATACACTATTGTTGTTAATCACTATAATGTTATAATGTAACACTTCCATCACAAACCACAATAACAGTCCATAGACTGAGAGACATAACATATACCTATGTGAATTAAATACAATGACAATATATACTGGCTTTTTAAAGTGCATATAGAAAGACAGGCTATCATGAGATCAATGACAGTTTATTATTTACAGTTAATTATAACAGTCATAGCAAAATCCCAGTGTGTGAAAACTGATCCTCAAATACTGTCTTGGTGTGGTCTAGCATTGATGTTCACTAGTCTAGATGGTAGCTATCTTAGTATTGATGTTCACTAGTCTAGAGCTTACTAATGGTAGCTATCCTAGGTCACTGTAGTAAGTACTGATGTTTACTAGTCTAGAGCTTACTAATGGTAGCTATCCTAGGTCACTGTGGTAAGTACTGATGTTCACTAGTCTAGAGCTTACTAATGGTAGCTATCTTAGGTCACTATAGTAAGTACTGATGTTTACTAGTTTAGAGGCACCCTACATCATTGGTAAATACTGATGTTCATTGGTCTAGAGGTAGCAACCCTAGCTCACCATTGTAAGTACTAATGTTGAAGCTTACTAATGGTAGCTATCCTAGATTACCCACTGACCCAATTAGATACCTTTTCACTTTAGAAAAATACACTATTACAATATACACAAGACAGCTGGACGACCACTTTACTTGTAGATATAAGATACTAACAAACTGATACTGTTTTTAGAGAGACCATAGAAGTCCATTTTGCACTCATTTTAGAGTAAGTATCAACAGAAAACATCATCTATATATATTTAATATAATATATATACCTGTGTGGTCTAGTAATTCACAGTGGTAATGAAGTCAACTGTTGTTTTTAACAGTTGAAATTTGTGGTCAAGCAATATAGTGACATATGGAGTGTGGTAGGTAGGAAAGGTCAGGCAAGGTCAGGTAAGGACAAGCTAGGTCAGGTAAGGACAGACAAGAGAAGATAGGAATAGGAGAAAGAAGCTAAATGTAAACTGATCAAAGACATTAGAGACAGGATATAGTAACCAAAGTACTTAAGTCTTTTGAATTTCATAGTCTACTATGAAGGAAACTAAAAGGAAAGATGTTGCAGATGATCAGATAACAGTCCAATGCATCATCCACTTTTCTGACAGAGTTAAACAATAGCTGAAACTATTAATATTTTAAATAAATCCATGTTGTCTTAGAAAGATATGTGTATTAACCACATAAAGAATTAGTGAGAACAATTATTTAATTCATACACAACTTGTTTGCTCTACAAATTGACAAAAAATACTTTCACCTGATACAAAGCATTATGTCTTAATTGCTATTACTCTAAGGAAAAAAACAATTGACCAATTTACTCATACATCAGTCAATATTGGGACATATAGTTTTAATGTATTATTTTATATACCTCTATACAAAAATATAACAACATTTAATAAAATATCTAGTCCCAAAGTGTTAATTTGTAGACACATAACTATATCAAGGATAACAAGGAGAGATTCCTGGAAATTCGTGGAAATATATATATATAGTAAAACTGTGGAATCAACATAGTTTCTGTTTACACAATGAAAAGTACTATAACAATCTTTCTTGGAAATTGGGTACTGAGGGATCATTTAAGGTAATTATAAAGTAGGCACATATTAAGCTTTATTTGTCAATGTCGTATGCATTTTCAAAGAAAACCCATTCTTCCTGCCTTCTGTTTGTCTTTCCCATAGTTACAACTGTTATGTGGTAACTAGGGAGTAAAGTAATACAGCTGTTTATGTCTGTCTATTAAAGCTAACTTTAATGATCTTTTGATAATGTCCTTATATAAATGAATGAATGAATTATTACAAATGGGCAACTGATTAAAGTTAACGCACCAGAACATGTTGTTCGTTCTTGTAGTGTTTGTAATGTACCTTGTGATAACTGTAAGGAGGGAGGGAAAAGATTATATAATTAATGGGACAGTGAGTGTAGGATGTTTATTTTTCGTGTGTGATTGAGACTAAATATGGTAGTAATAGTTATGACTATTTCCTTTTGATGTAAAATTGTAAATAGATTTTCTAATGGATTTTAATATCTCTTAGTGTAAATATCATTACATTAAAATAGCAATTTATAATATATACCATCAGTAATAAAGTTCTGGACTAGTGAACATTAGTACTTACCACACTGCAACCTAGGATAGCTACTATTAGTAAACTCTAGACTAGTAAACATAAGTACTTACCACAGTGACCTAGGATAGCTACCATTAATAAGCTCTAGACTAGTGAACATCAGTACTTACCACAGTGACTTAGGATAGCTACTATTAGTAAACTCTAGACTAGTGAACATTAGTACTTATTATAGTGACCTAGGACAGCTACCATTAGTAAGCTCTAGACTAGTAAACATAAGTACTTACCACAGTGACTTAGGATAGCTACTAGTAAGCTCTAGACTAGTAAACATCAGTACTTACCACAGTGACCTAGGATAGCTACCATTAGTAAGCTCTAGACTAGTGAACATCAGTATTTACCACAGTGACCTAGGATAGCTACCATTAGTAAGCTCTAGACTAGTAAACATCAGTACTTACCACAGTGACCTAGGATAGCTACCATTAGTAAGCTCTAGACTAGTGATCATCAATTAACATTTATAACGAGTTAGTTGCAGATTCCATTAAAGGAGCTAAAAACAATTAGTAACTCAGAAACAAGACTACCTTGTCAATAGCCCATACCAATGAACAAATTACTACTTCAACTGACATCACAAGAAAATGCAAACAACAAATGAACAGACAAGTACTTATGTTCACTGGCTCCTTGAACATTTTACAAAACATGATCTTTTTTCCTGAAGGTCAACCAAAAGGGACACCACTATACATTATAATGCAGTCTATAAATTCTATATTTATTAACATCCTACTACAATACAATAACAACCTTGTCAGTTCAAAGGGAACATTGTATGCTTAGTAACATGTATTATATATTGGACTCTTAACATGAGAAGAACACATTATTTTTATAAACAACACCATTCTTAGCTTGACTGTGTGTGTGTGTGTGTAATAGTAGTACTACATTGTATAAAATTAAATACATTATAACTTGTAGTATGGAAAATTGTTTTGGAATATAAATTAAAATTAATTTGATTAGTGATAGTGTCATTAATGACCGTTTAAAGGAACATAGGCTAGCATTCTTTCTATTTGTGTGTTGTGTATTTAGAAATGATTGCTAATTATTCAACCACAAAACTACGAAAACATAAATAGATTCTTGTAATCTTACTACTAATCATTGTGGTGAGTAACCACTGATCTTACCCCAAAGCACCCTTGTAATATTATCTAATAGTATTATGATTAAACAGGAAGAATATCTTTGAATGCTACACAATACAAATATCTGTGCCTCTTCGCCAACCACAAAACAAAGATTCCTGTAATCTTACTAAATAATGAAAACTTTGGATAGTTGCACAATGAGTAACTGTATCCCTTATAATATAAGGGTATTTTATCATGTCTCTTGTGCCTATCCTATTTCTAATAGTAACTCTGGCTTCTCTCTCTCTCTCTCTCTCTCTCTCTCTCTCCCTCTCTGTTTATTTTTTCAATAGCTCTTTCTTAATTCCTAAAATAACAAAATGCTATTATATTATGTCATTAGTTCTAGTAATTTGCTAGAGACATACCAACCATTCAAGAAATTTAGCAACTATGTTCCTTCCTACACTTATAACCACACAAGACTTCTATTTAACAAACAATCATAAAAGCTGCCGCTTTCTTCTTCCTTTAGCTGAACTTAGCAGTCATTAATTATGACTAATTATGACTAATTTATTGTTAATGCTTTGTATGCACTGTTTGATGTTTCTTTGGCTGTCAATATTGCTTGTCTTTTCAACTTAAAAGGAGTGACAAATTTCACTACAAAGAAAACAATTTGGCTCACCACCATAGACAGAAATATTTAGATTGTTGTTATCCTAGAGCTAATATTCAATGTATTAAGTAATCAAAGTGTAACCATAACAATTCTCCCTTCTTTCACTCCTCTCTCTCTCTCTCTCTCTCTCTCTCTCTCTCTCTCTCTCTCTCTCTCTCTCTTTCTCTCTCTCTCTCTCTCTCTCTAATTACCTTAGATAAGTTAGAATGTTGCTGTTGTTGGTGGTGAGTCAAATCTATTATATAAAAATACAATATTTATATTTTATTAATAACTATTAGTATTAGATAAATAATAGTGAAAGTATTTACAAAATGGATGGATAGCTACATAAATGGACAGGTAATTAAGACAAAATTGATGAATAGCCATTAAAATGGACGAGTAGTTAAGTATAGTAGATGAATAGGTACAATTAGATAATATCTATGTAGTTATGTAATCAGACAACAGTTCCATTAATTAATTTGATAGTTCTAATAGTTAAATATAATGGATGAATGGTTCTGTCAATGGACAAATAATTCTTTTAATAGATGTGGTAAGTACTAATGTTTACTAGTCTAGAGCTTACTAATAGTAGCTATCCTAGGTCACTGTGGTAAGTACTAATGTTTACTAGTCTAGAGATTACTAATGGTAGCTATCCTAGGTCACTGTGGTAAGTACTGATGTTTACTAGTCTAGAGCTTACTAATGGTAGCTATCCTAGGTCACTGTGGTAAGTACTGATGTTTATTAATCTAGAGCTTACTAATAGTAGCTATCCTAAGTCATTGTGGTAAGTACTGATGTTTACTAGTCTAGAGCTTACTAATGGTAGCTATCCTAAGTCACTGTGGTAAGTACTGATAAGTTATTTTACTGAAGTATATTGGTAATTATCATGCTATTAACTAAACAATACACATCCTTACAATTATATTATCTATAATTACGAACTTCACAAAAACAACACCACATATATAAATACATAAAGGGATATTTTTCCCAAACCAAAATACACAAAAATCATTTCAAGCATTTACCAGACAAGCTAACAACATTAATACGTTACAATAAACAACTAATACAGTCATAATATGCACAAACAATCGCAGTCATGTTTATATAAAGTGACTTTAGAAAAGCATTGGGAAGATACTCTACATAAATATATGATCAATGAAGAGAGTAAAGAGGTATGTGCTTTGACTAGAGATAAACACGCTTTTACTTAAAATATTAAGCAAAGTAAATGTCATTTTGCTTTCAAAACATAACACAGATAAGTAAATTTGCCTAACTGAGTATAATATACTTTGATGCTTGGTGATGTATTTGTGATTTCAAAGTTAAAATGAATTACTGTTTTTCCTAAAGTAAACTTTTAGAAAACTGTTGCTATTTTCTGGGAAATCAGGAAAGTGAGATAGTGTTGACAAAAGTATGTGAAGTATACAATGGATTAGCTAATTTGTAGAATACTATTTGTGATTGTTTTGAAAATTACGATATGGAAAGAGAGAGAAAGGGAGAGAGAGGAAGGGAGGGAGAGAGAAAGAGAGAGAGAGGAGAGAGAGAGAGAGAGAGAGAGAGAGAGAGAGAGAGAGAGAGAGAGAGAGAGGAAGGGAGGGAGGGAGAGAGAAGGAGAGAGAGAGAGGGAAAGAGAGAGAGAGAGAGAGAGAGAGAGAGAGAGAGAGAGAGAGAGAGAGAGGAAGGGAGGGAGGGAGAGAGAAGGAGAGAGAGAGAGGGAAAGAGAGAGAGAGAGAGAGAGAGAGAGAGAGAGAGAGAGAGAGAGAGAGAGAGAGAGAGAGAGAGAGAGAGAGAGAGAGAGAGAGAGAGAGAGAGAGAGAGAGAGAGAGAGAGAGAGAGAGAGAGAGAGAGAGAGAGAGAGAGAGAGAGAGAGAGAGAGAGAGAGAGGACTCATATACCAGGAGAACTATTTGAATTAAAAGATATGAAAGAAATCATAGATCAAAGTCTAAATTGAACATGTATTCATTTGTACCTTGTCCTTGAAGTCAGAATTGAAGGGAAACATAACATCATGTTATATGATATCTAAGTATTATCATAATTTTAATCCCAAGATTAAGACAAGGTGGTACATTACATTATGCTATAATAACATCTACAATTGTTGTTAATGTCATGTGACCTTTAGCCAACAGTCAATATCTAATGCCTTATAATAACCTACATTAAATTCTATCAATAGATCATATCCATCCACATCATAAGAGGACATTAATGCTCTCATCTATCTGTCTATCCATCTATCCATTCATCCATTCCAGACCCTATTACTCATTCTCACATTAATTCCTTTCATCTGTGAATACTAGCAAATATCAACTCAATTAGTTAGTCTGACTTACTCTTAACAAATTAATTAAAGTATATAATTATATTGAGGTTATCCTATTTACACATCAACACATTCAATATATATCAAGGGAACAGGATACGTAGGTCATGTGATCTCATGTAAGTAAAAGTACTTTCACTATTACTTTTTGTGATCGTCTATCTACTTTCTGTCTAGACACTCTTTTTATCTACTTATAAATCCATTCATCAGTATATAGATCCTTTCTTTAGTAAATAGATCCATTCTTTAGTCTATAGATCTATTTACCTGTCATTAATTTTTCAATAGATTTAGGAGACAGTAAACAAAATATGATATCTATTAAAGTTAAAGGATTAACTTACAAAACTAGTGAAATATCTTCCCTTTACAACAAGGAGATATTTTCACATAGGATATTGTATGAATAGTCTAGTTTAATTATTGCTTTATTTCTATTACCTATTATATTCCCATGACACATAATGTGATAATAGTATTAATTTATATTGTGTCTACAACATAATAGAACTATACAGTAGTAATTATAACAATGTATGAGTTTAATGGATGAAAAAATGAATTAATGGAAAAGAATCAATACAAACCTTTAGTGGTTGGTAGGAAATTGTTAGATGTGGGAAGAGAAGGAGAGGATATTTCCCTGAGTTTATTAACTGGTACACGAACAGAGATGAAACGATGAGTGTGATTAGGTGTGAGATGGGAGGGTGAGGATGACAGAGGAGTTAATGGTTTGTTCTCCTTTGTTTTGTCTGATAACTTCACTGTCAAATGTGCTGGTGATACTTTTGAGGGTGGACTTTGTGACTGTGAATGACGAAAGGATTGACAGTGAGGAGAATAGGATAATGTGCTGTGAGACAATGAAGTTTGAGGAAAAACATTTAGAAGGTTAGAAGAATGCAAGAGAGAGTCTTGATGAAATGGGCTCTGGGAAATTGATGAAGGACCATTCAAAAGCTCAGCTATTTCTAATACATCAGGACTACCCTCAACTATTTCTCTAGCACTGATGGTTAGAGGTGAGGGTGTAGTGGTTTGAGATCGAGGCACCATGATGTGGTTGGGATGAATTGGTAAGTTCCACCTTCTACACAAAGGGTATTACCCAGTATTGAGCTATTGTACATTATATCAGTAATACATTATATTAAATTAGTATCTGGTACAATAGGGACTTGTGAACATCTGTACATTCACAGTGACATAAAAGAGTAAGCTAAACATTAGTACTTACCACAGTGACCTAGGATAGCTACCATTAGTAAGCTCTAGACTAGTGAACTCTAGACTAGTGAACTCTAGACTAGTGAACATCAGTATTTACCACAGTGACTTAGGATAGCTACCATTAGTAAGCTCTAGACTAGTAAACATCAGTACTTACTACAGTGACCTAGGATATGAGACAAGGGAATGAGTAAGATGAAGTACATCATACAGATTACGTAAAATATCAACTCTCATAGATACTGCTGTTCTAGTGTATGTTCCTTACAATAGTTTAATTAAGGATAGCTACCATTAGCAAGCTCTAGACTAGTGAACATCATAGTGATCTAAGATAGTTAACCAACATCAGTATTATAACATCGTCATATTCACATACCATGACCCTTATCTCACATCTTAGAGTTTAAGATGTATGATATCAAACTATTAAAATTTCATGCTTGGGAGACAAGGGAAGGTGTAAGAGAAGTACATCATACAGATTACGTAAAGTATCAGCTCTCATAGATACTGTTGTTCTAGTGTATGTTCCTTACTATAGTTCGTGGTTGATATGTGGTTAATTTATAACAACAATTTCGTCAGAGCTCATGAACAGCTGCATTCATTTCCTGGTAAATGCCACTATCACATACCGTGTACCTAGTAACTAAATATTTTGATGTAATTTATTCTTCTGAGAACAATAATGATCATTATCCTCAACTATGTGGTGGGAAAATTTAGCAAATTTTAGCATTTTTGACAAATTTCCAACACAACAGCTCTCATTATCTCATAACTTTGTAAAATAATACTCATTAGACATCTTTTTTTAAAAACATTTCATCACTTCATTTTCCCTCTATACAGTATTTACCTAGTGGAACTAATTTTAACAAAACCTTGTAACACTGACACTAAAGAGCTACTCTTATCAGTCGAAAATGTTATGTAAACAAAAAGTATAAAATTCCTTTTTGTCTTTCGTGAACATTTATGGAGAATTTATATAATTTATATACATGTTATGAGAACATATTGGAATTTGAACTAAACCTATATTTGGAATTAATTCACTTGACATTTTAAGAATAGAAATTTAGTTTATACATCAATTTAATACCATTAGACACAGAATAGGAAAATAATACAGCTGGTCACAACTCAGTTAGTCTAATTCAATTAATGAATCATCGTAATTAATTTCTACCAATTAAATTTTATTTTATAAGATATTTTAACAAGACATATAACGTTATAGGCATATTCATTAAACCACACCCTGTCTACTAAGCCACACCCTCTGTTTATGGGCAATATACCCCACTATCCAATAGGTAACCATGACAATATGCACTTCACATTAAGTACATTTTTATTATGTAATTCCATGAATCTTTTAAAAAACCAGATTTTTTTATTACAATAATTAAATATTTCATTACTCAAAATGAGAACATGCACTATAACACATATATATGGAAGTTAAGGAGAAACATCCCATTTTCCATTTACCAATACAATATACAGCCAAAATCAAGAACCCAACTCACATGGAAACATCTCACTGACGCTCAATTCTAAGAGATGGTTTGTGATATTCATGCTCTACGTTTTATTAAGTAACAAAAAAACTAATAAAAATTAAAAATGGCGCACATGCCAAAAATAGAATAAGGAATTGGAACTCATCAACTGGGTCATTAATTGGAATTTTCAATTATGTGAAGGTGCGCAAAATAAATATGAATTGGAATGTCTGTCCTCGGCTTTCACACATATATATAAACATGGAGTCATCTTTCTTATAATGTCCACAATTACTAAGAACATCTTTTAAATTTTGTTTAATAAAATAATATTATTTCATTCTGTGTGATAGTCATTAAGATGATCAAAGAGGAGGGGAGAGGTGTTTTATGGAAATTAAATCCCTAACAAACTACAAATCCTTTGTTTATTTTATCTTATTATATGAAATCGCTTTTATGAGTTTCACGCACCTGATAACGACACAGTGACGTTAAAAACTTGAGAATTACAATCTCATCCTCCCTTGCTTGACTTGAGAAATAGGTGTGTGGGTTAATAAGTTGCTAGATAAAACGGAAGAATACTAAAATATCCTAAAATAATTATGTATACTCCGTAAATGACTACAGAAGAGTTAAAAAAGACTAACCACGTGGAACCATTGCCATATGAAATGTCCTCAGAGAAAGAAAATTGGGAGAAAAAGGCGGTCCTTTTATTAACAGGTGAAAGTCAAGTCACTCACAGGCCTATTTTTACTGAAGATTCAAAGTGAGATTACATGTGACAATAAAATCACAAAACTATTTAACATATAATTTTCAATTATAGATATGTCCTGGTGATATGTGGGAGGAAAGTGAAAGTGTACGCAAGGGAGACAGGAGAACTGGTAGATGAGTTATGTTACCACTCAGATCAAATAACTCATCTTGCATTGGGAGAAAGGCAATCAATGAAGGTACATTGATTTTGGCACTTTGATTTTTTTTACAGGAGACACTTTGCAGGTTTATACCTCATCTCTTGATGGATATATTGGAGTCTGGGACTATACTGATGGTGGTTTGTTAAAGGTGAATGAATGGATGGTTTAATGGATGATAATTATTTTCTGTTAATTTCCCATTCAGACAATTGATTTTGGTCGACCAATTCTTCACTTTGCACTTCGACCAGGACAGGGTGACCCCTCTCTTTTTATAGTCATTAATGGAATTAAGACTAATTCTAGTAAGCTCCACCCATATATCTGCAGGTATAATCCATTACATCATAGGCTCTGTCGTTGGTTTATCTGGTAATGTTCTCACTAATAGACTGATACAATCTTCGCTGGTACAGCTGGTTGATGAAACCACACCCATTTTGTCTCTGAAGGAAAAGTTAAAGGAAATAATGTTTAGTTTTGACGTATGTAGGCTGGATGTGATGAATGGATGCATAACATAATAAATGGATGTGTGATCTAGTGGTAAATGGATACATGATGTGACAAATGGACACATGGTCTAGTGTCAAATGGATTCATGGTCTAGTGGGAAATAGATGCATGATATTATTAATGGATGTATGATGTATATTAATGGATGTATCATTAATCATTTATTATTGACAGGGTCAGTATTTAATCACATACCATGAACAATATCTTTATATATGTCACATAGATAGAGAAGATATTAACAAGTAAGTAATTTATATAATTATAATAAAATAGTCTTTAAAATGTTGCAGATATTTCAATAAATATCCTATCACAGCTTGTGTTTGTCATCCTACTGAACATTGTATAGCTACTGGTACTGATATTGGAGAGATTTATTTATGGTAAGGGTGAAACTCCACCTATAGGTGTGGTCTATCAGTACTATTATAATGTACTTTGCTTAATATGCTCTTTTTTTAGGTACGAGTATGGCAAGGGGGAGGAGTCTGTTGTCACAAAAACCAAACTACATTGGCACGCTCATGCTGTGGGTGATTTAAGTTTTTCTACTGATGGTACTTATCTTCTTTCTGGTGGAGAGGAAGCTGTTCTTGTTTTATGGCAACTGCCAAAGGAAACTAAACACTTCCGACCTCGACTTGGTGCTCCTATAGTAGGTGTGGCTTGTTCCCATGGAGACAGGACATTTGCAGTCAGTTTGGCAAATAATGGTAATAATACTTGTGAGAATTAATTAACATAATAGATAAGATTATTAATTAATGTAAATTATTGTTTCTTTTGTTAGCTATACATTTAGTATCTGGACTCAGTAATGAAGTGGATCGTACACTTGTCTCATTGTACCATGCCCTCCTGGGACTGAATAGTGTCAAACAAGTCAAGACAGGACTTGTTTATAATCCACTTACACATTGTTTAGTTTTAAATGGTCTACCAGGTCATTTGCAGTTTTTTGATGTGAAATTACTAAAAGTGAAGAATCAGGTACTATTTGTAACTATGTATGGAATACTTACTCTCTCTCTCTCACACACACACACACACAGTTAGAAATTGTTCCTCAAAATTACGTGTCACGTTCTGATGATATAGCTATAGTACCTACAACTATAGATTTTGTTGCATTTTCATCATCTGGTCTTTGGATGGCCACAGTATGTCAGAATGAATTGTAAACTAACAAATTAAATATAGTAATATTAAAATTAATCATAGGAGTTTAAAATGTCCTCTTGAAAAGTCAAACTTTATTCTATTCACTAATGATCTCTTTGTTTGTATAGTTAGAAAGATGGGACACTAAAGTATTATCTCCGGTATGCAGATTGAAGTTCTGGTTTTTTGATACCAAACAGCAAAGGTTTCTAAAACATCATTGTCAATTATATTTTAAAATACAATAGATATATATTGAATACAACTGTTGATCCACCTCATCAAGATCGAGTGACTAGTCTTATTTTCAGACCCATACCAAGGAATGAGTTTGAGTCTGTTAAACAGACTGGATTAGAGTTTGTGCACAGTAATTCTGAACTAGTTATCACAACTAGCTTAGATGGAAAGTTTAAGGTTTGTTTGTTTCATGCCTACACTTCCATTCCAGTAAATGTCATGCATAGGTTTGGGTCTCTGGACAAGATGCAAAAATCCATTCTCAAAATGGACAGACAGCTTGGTCTTGTTATTCCACAAGCTATTATCATAATCTTCCCTGTTGTGGGTGTGGCTTCAGTGAGGATGGGTCTCTAATAGCAATAAATTTTGAAAAAGTCAGTCATTAAAATTAACAGTGTTTATTTTATTATTATTATTATTATTATTATTAGTATATCACATTATGGGACCCAATAACATTAGAACTGCGACAGGTTTTTAGCAGCCCTGTACCAAATGTTTGCTTCACGTAAGTATCATGTGACTAGCATGTGATCATATAAATATGTCATGTGATTAATGTACTGTATTATGTGTCTTGTGTTTACACTCTTGCATTATACTTTTATATATATATATATATATATATATATATATATATAACCTGTCATGTGATTATCATATTCTTATCACATGACGTAGGTCTGTGTCTTTTGGACATTGTGATACTTCCCATTATATAATTGCTACGTCTCATCATCATGTACATGTGTGGAACCTCCTCAGTTGCCATGGTAACCACTAATCTTGCACTAATACTAACTAATGTGTTGGTTACTCTAGTTGAATGGATTGTACCCACGTCTGCTGATATCATGGTAACTGATCCATACTCAAGTAATGTTGCTGTCTTTTCTTCTTTTACTACCTCTACTTCCAGCTCCACCCACTGTAAGCTAGGTAACATATAATTCATTCTCTGTCTGTCTCTCTCTCTCTGTCTCTCTCTCTCTCTCTCTCTCTCTGTCTCTCTCTCTGCAGTAATTGTTTTTTCTCCACTGTCTTCAACTCCAGTTGCTATTTTTAAAAATATTTCCTCGTCACCTGTTGAGTCAGCCATTTTTTTACCAATTCAAAAAGGCAACATGTTTACATCTCAACTTTTCTTTATGGATCAGAAACAGGTAACAATCACTTGTAAGTTGTTATGTCAAACTTCTTCTTTAGTTACTCTATACAGTAACAAGTCCAAGTAATTTGCACTCATACGAAGTGCACAAGGTAAGTAAATCTCTCTCTCTCTCTCTTGCCACATACATTTTGATACAGAAATCTTTTTTTTTTTTACTAGAGAATTGATCTTACTGATGCAGATGAGTCCAAGAAGTTATTTAATGAATTATTTGGTGATCACACACTGAAAAGTAGTATTCACACACCATTTCTAAATAATTGACACCTTTTTTATTTTTAGCAGCTGAATCAAAACCTGTTCAACCAGTAATACCAGTTAATCATACTACAGACAAGGTATGTATGTAATAGATGTTGTAGAAAGATATGTCTGGAATAGAACCATGTCTTCTTTATTTGTTGAATGATGGCTCTCATTGTCAATACGCTAGACATTCTATTGCCATAGTAAATGAATGTTTCTTTATTAGTATTTGTTTCTCTGTGTCAATATAAATTATCATAAGTTAGGGAGATGTTGCTTGGTACTTTTCCTTAGGGTCTTACAGCACCTCCCCATGTCCTACCCCCAATGAGTATCTACTCGAAGACATACCTCATGTCTCTTCTACCAGGAACAAAGGCAGCAACACAGTAAGTGGGAATAATTCAAACTGTCTTAGTTTATAATATATATAGTATTTCTGAAAATCCATCATTAAAACAAGAAGAAAGTGAGGATGAAATGAAGGATTTATCAGATGATGAGACTCCCAGAACACACATGTCTCACTTGGAAACTCCTATTATAAAAACAGACATTGACGAGAAAAGGAGAACTAATCCTCATGTTGGTAAATATGACTGGTTGATTGAGTTTTTTAGAACGGAATTACTAAATTAGGTTGTACTGATGTCTTGTTAATAATTACATATGAAAATACTGTACAATAAAATAATATGATATGTTCTATTATTATACAAATGTACTATGATGTCATACTGCATGTTCTATTATTATACAAATATACTATGATGTCATACTGCATGATCCAAAAATAAAATGTAACTATAGTGTTACCAGCTGACATGAAGTTTTGATTGACTCAGCTTGTTCCTTTTGAATAGAAAATATAATTGTCATAGAACAATATTTTCTATATTGTAATGAATTTACAAGTAAATGTGATATAATACATATATTGGTATATGTGACATATCACATGATGATACATGACATATCATTTAAACATGTGATTGATCACACGATACAATACACATGACATCACATGATACATGATGTATCACGTGATACACATAACAGTACATGTGATTGATCACATGATACAATACACATGACATCACATGATACATGATATATCATGTGATACACATAACAGTACATGTGATTGATTACATGATACAATACACATGACATCACATGATACATGATATATCATGTGATACACATAACAGTACATGTGATTGATCACATGATACATGAACATAACTTTTCTGCACATACAGCTCTTACTTGTAACTCATCATTGTTTGATTGAAGTGATTCCATCATACTGTCCAACAGACGAGAGAACTCCTGAGTTCTTGCCTTGTTTTCTTCTCTTGCCTGTTGCCACATACTAATATCATGTGATATTGGCTCGCCAGTAAGAGCTAAAGAGAAAACAATATTTAAATATAACCTACTCTTAAAATTACCATCACGTTGAGCACTTTCAATAACCATTAGTAACCTTTCTCTGTGTAAAATAATTCAAGTAAGTTTTTAAAATGGTAGAACGACTAACTTGTCAAAAATTGCTCGATCAAGTTGAGATTGTAGTTCAGAGAGACAGATGTCTTTCTCTTTCAATTGAGCTAAGTGGAGCAAAATGATATAATTTACTGACAGAGGTTATATAATCTTACCTTCTTTGTTCCTGACGTCTTCTTTTAGTATGTTTACAGTTATATTTGATTCTTCAAGTTTTTCACAGACATCTTGCAAATCTTTTTTGTGTTTTTCTTCTGATTCTGAGAGTTTCATCTGTAAGTCATCAACGCTCTTCACAAGTTGTTGGTGCTGTTTTCTTAGTTCACTAAAACTAAGGTTACTACTGCAGGGAGGGGTTAAAATTTTAAGGTATAATCGTGTTGCACTCAATATAATTATGACACACCTTATTTTTGATGATTTAGAAGAAGCCTTTTCATTTTTTGTAGCAGAACTGGTCTTCGATAAAGTAAAACGTCCTAGAGCTTTCTTCGGAGGTGTAGCACCAGTGGGTGGAGTTAACGCTGTTTTTGGAGGTTTTGGTGGACGAGGTAACGTAGAGGATTTTGACTCAAATGTAGTTAAATGAGGTTTGATTTTTGGTGCCATACACTCAGCATCTTTGGCTCTTGAGGAGGAAGAGTGAGTTGATGGTCGAGAGAGATGAGTAAGAAAACCTTTCTTCTTTTTAGTTTTACTGGATGCTGATAAGCTATCTTGAGAAGAACACTTTGAAAGACCCGAACTAACACTAGAAGAAGAATTCATGCTTTCCCTTGTTTACACCTTTATAGATGGGGAGTGTCTATTTGATTTATTATCATTTCCCGGTTCCTCCTACTGAGCATGCTCAAACCTTTCATTAATATTGATATTAGATAACAGGAAAAGAAGCTCTATATATAGGTGGATGTGAAAATCTTATTTCACAGTTATCAATTGCATTATCTTAATCATCTTTTTAATGGCAACTGAAAGATCAATCAGCTTCAGAAAGAAACAAATTTCAATTAGATCAATCCCTCAGTTGCAGGATGTAGCAGCTGTCAAGACCAGTTTCAACCGCCATCTTCATCATACTGTTGTCAAAGATCGTCATGTAGCTACTATGAGAGATTTCTACATAAGTACTGCCCACACTGTGCGAGATCATATGGTATCTAAGTGGATACGTACCCAACAGCAGTATTATGAGACTGACCCTAAGGTAATTAATTTAATTGCTTTTTAATGAGTGCTAATATGTTTTGGATCCAAATTGACATTTACATGTATACATTTTTTAATGTCATTCATATTTTAATTGGTATCTGTCCATTTCACTTTCTATTTGTCCATTTCACTTGCTATCTATCTATTTTATAAAATTATATGTCCATTAATTGTACCAGCGTGTCTATTATATATCTATGGAGTTTCTTATCGGTCGTTCTCTTATGAATGCAATGGTCAATGTTGGTATGGAATCAAACACTGAAGAAGCTCTTTATCAGGTGAGGATACAATGTAATGCCCCTATCCTTAAATGATTGATTAGCATTTGATAATGGTTTGATAATGCTATAGTAAATGCTTGCAGCTGCCAAGTCAGGGCTAGATTGATTATGTAATGAATATCTTTGTTTATTATTGCAATCTGCCAAATAGAATTGTAGTATATAGTTGTTGTTGTTGTTGTCGTTGTTGTTGTTGTTGTTGTTGTTGTTGTTGTTGTCATATGATTCTAATAACAAAGCTAAGCTATTATGATTGTTTATAAGATCTGCCAAAGAGAATTGTTGAATAAATATAGCAGTTTGTTTGATGTCCCTGTTTCTCTTATCAGATGAATACAGCTAGCTGTAATGACTTTAATAACAATTGCCTTTCATATGTCTGTCCTATATAGCTGGGTATAGAACTAGAGGAGCTGCAGGAAATAGAAGAAGATGCTGGGCTTGGTAATGGAGGTCTTGGTCGATTGGCTGCTTGTTTC
This sequence comes from Xestospongia bergquistia, assembly GCA_963965975.1. Taxonomy (NCBI): domain Eukaryota; kingdom Metazoa; phylum Porifera; class Demospongiae; order Haplosclerida; family Petrosiidae; genus Xestospongia; species Xestospongia bergquistia. The sequence goes on from OZ014418.1 coordinate 7,142,347, forward strand.
TTAGACTCTATGGCTACTCTTGAGATACCAGCGTATGGTTATGGTTTGAGATATGAGTATGGTATCTTTACTCAAAAACTTAAAGATGGTTACCAGGTGTGAGGTATTATTATAAATGGTGCATTAGTCATGGATTTCTTGTAGGTTGAGAGACCTGATGAGTGGTTACGTTTTGGGAATCCGTGGGAGATCCCTCGTCCAGAGTATACCATTCCCATTCATTTTCATGGTCGGGTTGAAGTAGATGGTTGGAAAGATACTCAGGTTGGAAAATGGATGAATGGGTGTGGTGTTGATGTTCATTGTTTAGGTTGTCATGGCAATGGCATATGACTATCCAGTTCCTGGTTATAAAAATGGTACAGTGAATACAATGAGATTATGGTCAGCAAAATCACCTAACAGTTTTGATTTATCTTACTGTGAGTTTGATGTCTGATGTCTAATGTATTCTCTCTCTCTCTCTCTCTCTCTCTCTCTCTCTCTCTCTCTCTCTCTCTCTCTCTCCCTCCCCACAGTTAATCATGGTGACTATATCAAAGCTGTTCTTGATCGTAACTTAGCAGAGAACATATCTCGTGTTCTTTATCCCAATGACAATGTGAGTTATATTGTATTTGGTCATATACAATGACAATGTGAGTTATATTGTATTTGGTCATATACAATGACAATGTGAGTTATATTGTATTTGGTCATATACAAATGAGAGTACTATGAGTTTGTGTATGAACACTAAAAATACAATAATTGGCAAAGACACCATTTGTAAGAGGACATTGACCTTATATCTTTAATTTACTAGTATCTATAATGATGAACTTATATAAATAAGGGTGAGCTTATATACATAGTTACTCTATTGTTATTGTTATATGATCAGGATTTGACCCCTTGTTATTATATGATCAGGATTTGACCCCTTGTTATGAAAACAATTCTTTCGTGTGCTAAGTTTAATGAGGTCAATGATGATCATAATCTACTCTATCCTTCTTCACACACACATACACATTCCTATAGATGATGGAAGGCAAAGAATTACGTCTCAAACAGGAATATTTTCTGTGTTCTGCTAGTTTACAAGATATAGTACGACGTTTTAAACAATTTAAGTCTCGTATGGGTGGAAAAACTAGAGAAAATTTCAAAGAATTTCCTGACAAAGTAACAACAATCTTTATTTCCTTTATTATTCTTTGCCATTGATAGGCAGCCATACAACTCAATGACACTCATCCTGCTCTATGTATACCAGAACTCATGAGAATTTTTCTCGACATTGAGAAACTTGAATGGGATGAAGCCTGGGACATTTGTGTTCAGACATTTGCTTATACTAACCACACCCTCCTCCCTGAAGCATTGGAACGTTGGCCTGTGGATTTGTTGGAGCGAGTTTTACCTCGTCATCTCCAGATTGTTTACGAAATCAATTCAAGGCATTTAAAGGTGTAACTGCAGAGTACAGATATACATATATATGCACACACATCACATAACTCTATCTCTCTCTCTCTCTCACACACACACACACACACACAGCAAGTCTCTTTGCAATGGTCAGGTAACATTGATAAATTGAGGTTGTTGTCTATTGTTGAAGAGGAGCCAGAGAAGAGGATTAACATGGCACACTTGGCTATTGTTGGCTCTCATGCTGTCAATGGTGTAGCTGCTATACATTCTGGACTATTGAAAACATCAATGTAAATATGGATAGATGAATGGATGGATGGATCATTTATAGATGAATGGACGGATAGATGGAGGACTGTTGTTAGGGAATGATTTTAAGAACTATATCTACAGTTTCAAACCATTTTTTGAGATGATGCCTGGAAAGTTCCAGAACAAAACAAATGGTATTACTCCACGTCGATGGCTTAGACACTGTAATCCTGGTCTCTCTGATGTGATATCTGATGTAAGTAGCTATACTAATAAAGTCTATTTTTAAAGTGTTTATTTTATAGCGTATTGGTGAAGAATGGGTTATTGATTTGTTTAAATTGAAACAGCTGCTCCCGCTCTCTGATGATGATCAGCTCATTAAAGCAGTATATAATGTGAAACAAGTACATAGATATGTATAGTGGATCATTTTATGATGGTACTGTCTTTGTAAGGCAAATAAAGACAAGTTTGCTGAACATCTGTTGAAGAAATATGGTATAAAGGTCAACTCAAAGAGCATGTTTGATTGCCAAGTGAAACGTATTCATGAGTACAAGAGGCAGCTGCTTAATTGCCTTCACATTATTACATTATACAATAGTTAGTTGGACAAGTTGCATTGCTCCTTTTTAAAAATCTTTTTCTTTTTTTCCTCCCTTTGTCTAGGACTGAAGAAAAATCCTGATAAACCATTTTTGCCCCGGACCGTTTTGATTGGAGGAAAAGCAGCTCCTGGTTACTACACTGCCAAAAAGATCATCAAACTGATATCATCAGTTGGAGAAGGTTTTAAAATAATTTGAGAATCATTACTCACTCGCTCTCTCTCTCTCTCTCTCTCTCAAGTTGTGAACAATGATCCAGTTATTGGTGACAGATTGAAAGTCATTTTTCTTGAAAACTATCGCGTCTCATATGCTGAGAAAGGTTAGTAGAACTTACTTTTTTCATTCTGAGACCTATACTATTTTTGCACAGTTATTCCAGCTTCTGACCTCTCTGAACAAATCTCTACAGCTGGAACAGAAGCCTCTGGTACTGGTAACATGAAATTTATGGTAAGATAGAACAATTTGTAACCTTTTTAACCCTTCTCCCTTTGCCTCTCTCCCCCTCAGGCCAACGGTGCATTGACTATTGGCACATTGGATGGTGCTACTGTTGAAATGAGAGAGGAAATGGGACCAGAAAACATCTTTATTTTTGGCATGACTGTTGACGAAGTACATCAACTCAAATCATCAGGGTACATACTGATATACCAGTATATTACTGATATATTACTAATGTACATATTATTATTGTTAATATATGATCTTGTTTCAGATATACACCCAGAAAATACTATGAAGCTAATGCTGAACTGAAACAAGCTCTTGATCAGATATATTCTGGGCATTTTTCTCCATCAGAACCAACTATGTTCCATGATTTAGTAAATAATCTCTTGTCACATGATACGTAAGTTAACACAACATTATAATAATATATTATATTAAGTGTTATATAATTTATTAAGGTATTGTTTACTAGCAGACTATCAATCTTATGTTGAATGTCAACAGAAAGTGTCGGAAGCATTTGAGGTAAACTATGTCTGATCAAAATTTAACTTGGTTTAGTTCAATATCATGTATTATATTAAGTATAGCATTTCTTTATGTGGACCAGTAATGTTTCTAGAGGAAGGTCCCTGTCGTTAATTTATCAATGATATTCACACAAGAGTGATTTCAGTTACTGGTTAAGACTACTTCACTTTATTATATCTTTTAGAATCGTCCAAAATGGTTAAGTATGTGTATTAAAAACATTGCCACTGTAGGTAAGTTTTCCAGCGACCGAACAATCAAAGACTATTGTAATGATATTTGGAAGGCTGTACCAGTTCATATCCCAAAAGTCAAAGATGAATAAATGTGACAGGCAATATGACTCCTGTTATTAAGAGTTATTAACAGTTATTAATTAGCAATGATCATTAGGGTTATTATAGTAGTCTTTTATAAGATTATTTTTGTCATTTTGAATGATGATACAGACCACGTGGCTGTAGTATACGGACTTACCTCACATTGTATTACTGTATGCATAGAAGTTGCTGTATATTCACTGGACAGAGATGACATTCATGCAGTTTTCCTTTTTTATTCTTCTAACATTGTATCGATCTGGAATTGCTGGTACAATACAATGGATTAGAACTGCTCAGGGCACACAAGACCGGCTGTCTCCACAAGCAAACCTTACCTTTAGTAAAGACTTTCTTTCCAATGTTACAGTGACCATTGATAGGTAATGGAGAAATACACAGAGAGTTAAATACATATAGAATATCTCATTATGTAGATCAATGACATATCAAACTATTATTGGCTTTGGTGGTGCATTTACAGATTCTTCATCTTACGTCTTTTCCAAGCTAAACTCCACCCATCAATCAACTATATTAGACATGTATTTCTCTGATAGAGGTCTACGCTATAATATGGCACGCCTCCCAATTGGGTCATGTGATTTTTCAGTCACGCACTATACGTATGATGACACAGCAGGTGACACAAATTTATCTCATTTTACAATTGATCATGATAAAACACAGATTATACCATTTATACAAGAAGCTATGGCTACACTCAAAAAATGGAGTAATGACTCTTTAAATATTGTTGCTTCACCTTGGAGTCCCCCTGCCTGGATGAAAAAGTTAAATGATGCATATTGTCCTTTATACTGTGTGGACTGCACATTGAAAGATGAGTACCAGCAAACATGGGCAGACTATTTCTCAAAATTCATATCAGCCTATCAAGACATAGGCATTTCAATTTGGGGAGTTACTGTACAAAATGAGCCAGGGACTTGTCCTTTAGTTTATGAGGGAATGCATTTTACTGCAGAAACAGAACGTGATTATATTAGAGACTATTTAGGTCCAACGTTGAAGAGAGATCATCCTGACATCAAATTGTTGATGTATGATCATAATAAAGATCATATAGTGAAGTGGTCTAATACTGTATACTCAGACAAGGTAACTTCTCAATTTGTGTGGGGTACTGCGGTACACTGGTATAGCGGAGATGACTTTGATAATCTTGAATCAGCTCATATCTTATATCCAGATAAACCAATCTTAGCTACAGAAGCTACAGTGGCTCGAGAAAAAGATCCTGAAAACCCAACTTGGTCTTATGGAGAGCATTATGCTCATGATATTATTGGTGATATGAATAATTGGGTCGTGGGTTTTATTGATTGGAACCTCTTATTGGATCGATATGGGGGTCCTAATCATGCTGGACCTGGTGAGTGTCAGGATTTGATCAAATGTGGAAGTGATGCTATGATACTGGCTGATCTAGACAAACAGATTCTTTATCCTCAAATATTCTATTACTACGTAGGTCATATTAGGTGAGTTAATTAAATTATTCATTAATTGTTCCTATTTAAGTGAATTCAAAAAAATTAAGAAATTACCATAGCAACAATTTTAATTTCCATGTGTAATTGGCAAGTTTTAAAACTGACTATAATTATATATATATATATATAATATCATTAATATATATTATACAGTGTACATGTGTATTATAATATATTAATCATAGCATATATTTGTTCCATGTAAATTTATCTACATATATTATGATTACTTTTTCCTATAGTAAATATACTCCTCGTGGTTCACTGAGAATTTATAACAAGGCTTTTGGGAATAGCTTGGAATGTACAGCATTTTTAACACCAGACAAGCAGGTTGTCGTGGTTGTAATGAACACTAGTGACCAACCAATCACATTTAAACTGATTGATACTGTCAATAGCGGAAATATACAAGCTGTGAAAATAACTGCCTTGGCTCACAGCATACAAACTTTTATTTATTCTTAAGTTTGCATTATTTCTATCAATTGTGTTGTTAATATATTCATGATTATTATAATTATTAATAATTATTATTAAACAAGTCGTCATTATTTCGTAACCTTGGCAACTGATCAACAAGATGGCAGATACTAAAGAAGACTGTGTGTTTAACTTCAAATTTTTTGTTAAAGAAGTTGATTATGTCGATATTTTGAATACAACTCGAGATATTAGTAATCCTTTAATTGTAGGTGTTCGACTGCTTGACTTTCCGACCATTCTTATATACCCAGAATTAATTTCAAATGATAGGTAGGTCAAAAAAGGAACATACAAACATGATATCTCTTATATAGGAGACACTCTAAGATAATTATACCCTCTGTAATGGGGACGCTTAATCTAGTCCTATATTAAAATAGGTATAGTTAAGTTAGTTTGGTATAATATAATTATTAATAATCAACTTGTCTAATAGTCTGGCATTGTCACCCAGACTACCTTATTACATAGAGGACATTACATTAGGCACTCAGTAAATATAAATTCAACTACAGATTTTATTTTTATTCCAGCTGCAGTTTACTGTACAATTATCCTCGTGGAAAATCGTGCAAATTTATAATGACTAAAGATCAATTCATCAAATTGTTAAAGACAACATCACAATCTATTCAAGTATGTCTAGCAAACAGATCACATGACTCACTTCATGTACAAGCACATGGCATATTGAATGACACTAAAACATGGTGTCTAAATGTTGAGTCAGTTAAACCTGTTGATAATGACATACCTTATTTGGTTGTTGATAAGACATACTTGGTACCAGTTTTTGGAAATAATGATGCCACACCCACTCAAGGTCATATTATACTTAGGATCAGAGTTGACCTAAGTATTGTTAATGCATCTTCAGTAATAAATAGTGGTACTGAATCTACTCCTGGACACGTTACTGAGTGTGTCACTGAAAAGAGGAATTTTTTTGAGCGTTTTGTTGTTGAATCTACTGCGATTGGCCAATTAACATCTCATGACAAAAGATTTGAAAAAGGTATGTATGAATGGACAAATGAATGAAGAGAATGGATACATATACTTAATTAAATGGACAGATAAAATAGACAAGAAGCTATAAATGGACAAATATAATGATTTAATGAACATGGTAGAACAATCATAAAAAGTCAACAAAGAATTACCTTATTTTTAACTACAGATGCTGCATCATCAAATACTGGGCTCTCTCTAGCAGACTACCTTCCCAATGTCTGGTTTCCACCTCCATTGCATTTTACTACACACAGTATAAGTACTACATCATTAAAATCTCTCTGCAAACAAGAAGATGGAGAGAGAGATCACAGCAAGATAAAGTCAGAAACATCAGTACATTGGAGTGCAGTGTTAAATCAAAACATTAATAGTTGGCCTTGGAAAGGGTTTCAGCCAAACTTGTGTCCACAAACTGGTCAGTTTTGTGAAACAAGCTTGCCATCTAACCCTAGTCCTGCTACCTTGGCCAATCCAGTAACAACAATGACTGACTTTCCAGTATTATCTGCTTTATTCAATGAAGTAATAGCATTACAAAATGTTATTCAAGGAGCTAAACAAACTCAAGTTGAAGTCTGTCATCAAGGAATTCAGACTGAGTGTGAGGAGATTAAAGAGAAGGTAGTTGAAGTGCAGCGACAACCTGTTTTATCTAAAGATTCCCCTACAAAGTTCATTCGTTCTTGTTGTAATCAACATCATAGTATAAATGATAGGATTGTACCTAATGATCAATCATTAGTGTATTCTCCTGACATTAAACACAAAATTAAAGATGCCAATGAGCAAATAAGGAAGACTAGAGTCAAAACAAAGAAAGAAAGAAAACTATCAGTTAAGTGTGAAAGAGATGTCCTTAAAAATACAATAAAAACAAGAGAAAGAACTGTTCCTGTTAGAGAAAGAAAAAACAGAGTTAAGAAGAAAGAGACACAAGTTCTTTTAAATAACATTAAGGATGACTTAAAAGATCCAGAGAGCATAGTAATCCCTTCTAAAAACAATGTTACTTCACCAGTGAGTCCAGTAAGTGAACAAACCTCTGATATGATGCAGTTGACACTATTCACTCAACAATCACCATTCTACTCTGGATCTGAAGAATGTAAAGTTAACACTCCAGCACAAGAAAACCAACTCAATAGACAAACTCCATCACTCTCTTCCTCACTCATTGATAATATCAGTGAGAGTCAAGAGAAACCTGCATTTTTCCCACATCCTATCATAATCTCTCCTTCCTCACCTTCTCTCTCATCACCCAGTGGCTCATCTTCCCCATTACAACTCAAACCTCATATCTCACAGACTCTACAAACCAGTATGGGAAGCAATGAACTGCTAGCAACTAAACAAACATTTCTTAATCCAAGCAGGTTGGGACAAAAAGTCTATCTAGCAACTTCTTTACAAAGTCTTGGGCAAATCAGCACTGACCAAGGTGAAGAGGAACATGTAAATCCAACTGTAGTTGGTCACCAGATAGAATCTTTGTCAAGTGAAAAAAACACTAACTCAGAACTTGATATTGAGTGTCTGTCTCCAGGTGTAAATGAAGATTTTGAGGAGTATACTTACCAATATTCAGATGACTTTGAATCTGATAGAGATGACAACAGTAATGACAGCATTTAATTTTAATTAACTAAAACATTTTTTTTGTTAATTCAAAATAATAATAATAATGAATATATAGAGGATTCTTTTTATAAGTGACATATCACGCAAATTTAAAAATAAATATGTAAAAAACAAGGTCAAAGGTGAAACAATATCATAGAGAAAAAGACATAACAATTATTCTGAGTTGACAACATTGTTCTGCTATTTAGATGTCCACGAACTAAAGCTAGGAAAGTTTTGTGCGACATTGTTTTCTCTTTGAGCTTTTAAGCTTGATTCTGGCTTAACAATTATTGGTTTCTGTTTCGGATCGTCTTTCTCATCTTGAGATGATTTGAGTGGATCTGTTGAAACTATACCACTGTTCTGAGTGACATGAACAGTACTGTCTGCAACATCATTTGGAGTGACGTGAGAAGTCCCATTTGATGCACCACTCTGGACCTGGTGATCAGGACTAGTTTGTAAAGTATGAAGATCAGGCAATGAATTTGTATAGAGACGAGATCGAATTTGCTCAGAAACTTGGGATTGAGTCTGGGACTCAGAAACATGGGATTGCGTCTGTGGATAGATGTCTTCCAGAGGTTGATCAAGTGGTCTCTGCTCACTACTAACAAAAACTGTGGCATTTTCATGTAAAGATTTATCAATATCACAGCCAACATTGCCTATTTGCTTTTTAGTACACATCTCTTCATCAATATCATCAGTAGTCTTAGGAATATCAGTATAACGTCTGGTAGAGTGACTGCTTTCAACACTACTTGTTGTCGTTGAAACACTTAATGATTTAACACGATTTTTATGTTTCCTCTCAGCTATCCATGGGTAAAGCTCATGTGTACTACTTACATCAGTTGATTTATTTAACTCATTAAAATTTTTACCCATATAATCAGTCATAGGTGTTGCTTCCTCATAGTAATTACTTTGAGGAACATAGGAAGATGCATGTTGTAGACGTAGTGAATTAGATGGAGAGTAGGAAATATTAAGAGGTACTTTGCGTGCAGTAAGTTTCTTTCTAATGTGAGCTATTGCCATGGGTTGTCGACGTAGTCCTCTGTTTAATATAATTGCAGGGACATCCTTTAAATCCAACTATAAGAGAAGTATTAAATAATGTGTGTGTGTGTGTGTGTGTGTGTGACAAACTTACATGAGCTAAATAACTGATTAATGTGGAACACTCAGTGTCTTTGTATTTTTCAACCACCCAGCCACTACCTGGTTTTATCTGAGAGAAATGTGAATGTTATCTCTCTCTCTCACACACACACACACACACACATACACACACACTCACCTCTGCTCTGATGTATGGTGGACGATGAGGGTAATCCTTGTCTTCAACTGACATAGAACTTTGAACATATTTACCTTCCTGAATCAGTAAGAAATATATGTCATTATATATTACAGTACTTACCACATATCCTGTTCTACAGTAGTACAAAAAATCACGATGTGATTTGAATAGACACTGGGTAGCTTCATGAGCCATGTATACTATAGTTGAATTAATAGATTAGTGGACAGCTGGATGATACTTACAAAGCCAATCATGCTCTGAGTATTGCTGACACACTTCCACTTGCTAACATAAAAAAAAATGTTTGTTATTTCTTGACTTAATCTAACAAGTTAGATCATTTCTCTCTAAACAAAGGGTGTGTGTTGGAAGATCACATTTAACTTACAACAGCGTAATTATCCCATTCAAGTCTGTTATTGAATTTATGTATATAAGCTACTACTTGGTCTATTGGTACATCAACAACGCCACGACCCATAAAACTAGATAAAAAAGATTTTGTCATTGCAGACAATTTCTTCTTATTAAGAATTGCTAGTATAGAAAGATTACTATATACAACTGTGAATATCTGTGTGTTAATGATAATAGAATTGTCACAAACTAATTGATGGATGAATGGATGGAGAAGGGTGAGTGGACAAATCTATAATACTTTCATTACAACAATATACAGTATAAACTGTATTAACAGTAATTGTACTATCAAAACATTGTAGTATAGTATTGACCTCTGATCACACTGAATAAATAATCACAACACCTCTTGAAAACTTACAAGGTCAAATGCTCAAACAGCAAACATCTATCTCTTAATAATAAAGTGACCTTACAAACTTACCAACATAGTTTCGTGTTGGGGACTTTTTTCCTCAGTACAACAACATCATTTTCCTTGTAATAAAACCTGCAATTAATAACTAGAATAGATTTATTACTTCCACAAGTACTTACTGCCACTCTGATTCCAAACTGGATATGTAAGTTGTCTCTCTACCATATTCATGATCAACATATGAAGCTTCTATTACCTGCATGGGATATATAATATAGGATAATATAATAGCATTATATTATAATAAACCTCTCCCATTAAAGTTGCTGATATCATGTTACCCAGTGTTCTGTAGTCTATCTGTCCCTCTCTTGCTGTAAAAGAAAAGACAGAATTAGGTTACAGCAGGCAAGGTTTATTAAAGCATCATTGTATGAGTGATGTATTTGTATAGATTTTATTGTAATGGTATAGAGCTCAAAGCATTACACAAATCACCAAAAGTTTGTAGATAATGGCAATAAATCAAGTATTAGAGAAATCCTAAATTGTATACAAACTGGACATGTAATGCAGCTGGTCCCTTAATAATATAATACATGATTGAAAAGGTTAAGAGTCATGATATAACTGTAAAATTTGGTTGTGGTAGTGAAGAATGAAATATCACAAACACACACACATACTGTGAGGTAAATGGAGCATTTGATCATTGAGTAATCTGCTATGTATAAGACTCTAAAATAAATAGAGAGACTGTAATAAGATGTTATCTCTTTAAGCACTTACGTCTGCCATAACGCCTACTAGCTAAACTTAGACTAAATCTGTTCACAACTCCTCCCAATGTTTGTTTAGTCAATAATTTTAATAATTAAAAAGATATCAAAATTTAGTGACAAAGAAAATCAAACGAGTAAACAAATGTTGTACAATCTACATGTATGTACGTACACATACACACACACACACACAAACACTTTAATAGTGATAGCAGTGTACACCTGTTATCAAATTAAATCTACGATAAACCAGCCCTACTAGTCAACATCTTTAATTCCAAACTGCCCAGACTTTGCCACGACATGATGACACCATTTTCATAAGAAATTTGAGTTTTCAAGTATGACTCTTCTCCAAACCCACCACTGAGGACCACCTGCATATCATTAGGATTAAGATCTGGGATAGACATGAGGCATCTGCTGGCATTACGATGAGCATGAAACCAAGTAATGATTTCAGGTTGGGGTGTAGCAGTCAATAATATTATAACACCAATCGACACACCCACCCAGACAACATCTTGAGAGCATTCCAGGGACAAAAGGCGAAGATTAGTTTTTTCTAGATTATCTTGTTCGCAAATCTTGATTAACAGGTCAGACAAGTCAATTAAACCTGTTCGCTCACAAGAGCTAGCATCCCAGCTCACAAGTACAAGAGACCCTCGAATTATACTCCACACAAGTTTACTTTTCTCTGATAAGACAAGGGCATAGACTTGGTCATTGGGTTTGCAAGCCTCCCAACGTTTAGCGATAGCTATTTCTTCATCAGCAGACAAAACTATAATTTCATTACCACAACATACCCAAACACATTCTCCAACAGAAATCATAGCAATGATAGCTTTACTGCTAATCTTTAATGAGTCAAACACTCGAGGAAACTGGAGTTTTTCATAGTAAGTTAAAGTCCCATTGGCAAGACCCACAAAAGCGTATTTATCATTTGTAGCAATGTGAGTGACTGAGTCTTTTAAATAGACACGATCAGTGAAGTTAAATGTTGTTGAATCATAAACATGGATGCAGGCTTCCAGCATACCTACCCATACTTTACTATCCACAGTGCTTATAGCATTAGCTCTTTCCTTCAACTCTAAACTCCCTTGGACAGTGAGATTTGTAGCATTAAGTATAAATATTTGAGTGCCTTCTATAAGTAGTTCTGTCCCGTCAACTCCATTATCACGAAAAACATTGTACTCACCATAAGCCCATACTTGTCGGAGAGAGGGAACAAAACAACACCCACGGACTGAGACGCAATCTCGCAATATTTGAGTATTAAGGTGGCATTGAAACTGAGGATTAGAAATCAAGTGTACAAGGTTGAGTGCCGAGGGTCGCTGAGTCATGTCCTCCTCCCAACATTCCTCCATCAACTTAACAAGAGTTTGAAACTGATGTGTGACCAAACCTGTGAGCTTAGGTTTGTGGGCAATGTTGGCTTTTTCACATGCAAATGGCTGCCAACGAGCAACAAGCTCATACAGCAACACACCAAATGAGTAAATGTCCACTTTCTCTGTGTACTCTTCATTGAATTCGTATCGAACCATTTCAGGAGCTGGGTAAAACGAAAAGTCTGTCTTGCCTAATAAACCACTAGGTGTGGTAAAAGCAGCACGATTAAACTGAGCTAGCTTGACACTAATTTCATCTTTAAACTCCATAGACCATGCAAGAATTGAATCTGTTTTAAGCGTACGATAAATGATGCCTTGTTTATGAAGATAAGTTAATGCAGACACTACTTGCCGGGCAATATGAAAACGAACGAGTCGAGATATCTCTTGTTCATTATCACTGAGTTTCTCCAACAAGGTACCCAGAGGACTTCTTTCTAGTAAGACAGCAGGAGGGGAGAGGCAGAAGCCAAATATACGAATGATATTAGGATGATTAAGATGAGTCAGCATTTCCACTTCCTGACGCAAAGCTGACAAAGGAACTGTGTATGATTTGGCTTCTGAAAATGAGTGTACCTTGACTGTAACAGGTTGACCATTGAAAGTACCATAACACAATAAAGTGTTATTGTCTTGGTAAATTGTTCGAGACTCTTGGTAAGAAAAAGATTCAGCTGGAAGGTTTAGCGATGAAGGAAGATCAACCAGGACATACTCAGGAATAAGATCTCGTAGAGGGATGGGATCAACGTGATGGTGACAATTATGGGAAAATGCTTCTTTCTCCTTCAATGCTACAAAACAGGTTTCACTAATAAAGTTTGTGGCACCTCCTCCAATACAGGATCCTAGGTCTCTCACACACATAGGACATAGTATTATCTGGGTTAGGCCTAACTGTGAAGAGGGTTGAATCTGTGGGGAGAACTCGGGATAACGTTGCTCAAGGAGCTTCTGAATTAACCAACACATACGAGCCATAATGTCACGACCTTCGTCTCCATCACTAGCACAGACTTCAATTCCACTTTCCTCCAAACCGAGGTCACTAGTTTGCGAATATACTGCTACAGAGACTTGTTCTGTGATAAGATGAATACCGGTTCTCCACACAAATATACCTCGAGACAATTCCACAGGGTCATTACTAATATGATGAGATTTGGTTGGATTTCCTTTTACTCGTCTGTGAGAACCACTATCTTTTTCAGGTGGTTTCTGAACCAACTCAATCCCATCCTCAGAAGTAGATGGGTTAACGGTGTCGCTTTCGTGTGGTGAAGAAGAATGAACCTCAGATGTAACGTAAGGTTCACCAAGCACTTTATGATCTGAAGGAGATGTTGGAGAAGAAGATTCTTCATTGAGTAGTTCAAGTGAATTAACAGAACTACTTTTAAATTCTGATGCCTTCAATAAATTAAGATAGATCATATCATTAGGGGTAAAGAGGCGTGGCAAGTGAAAAAGAACATGACTTGTCATATATAACCAAAAATCTTCAGGCAATGCTTTCCCCTTTGGGATAAATTGGCGACGGTAACAACCTACTTGAAGCATTGCCAAAGGACGTGAGTTAGAAGGAAAAAGAGAAGGAATTAAGTATGTTGTATCAGATATTGGTAAAAGGATCGCAAAACGAACCATTAAGCGTATAAGAGCAGCCATAATACCTTTCTGATTGTTACCTAGTTTCAAAAGATTAAAGAGCTTATTAACGGAAACTATTGGTTTAATAGCATGATGATAATGTAACCATTGTAGGATACGATGGATAGTACCCACAACCCATTCAGGATGAAGAAAATAATATTGATCAAGACGTACATTAGGGTCTTCAAAATGCATTAAATACCCCACTTCTTGCAGGAAAGACATTATAACTGGCAATTCCATATCATCGGGCATGTCTTGGCCTAGAGCAGTTTCAAACATAGACCAAAGTGAGCCTTCTTCCATAATGCCATGTCGACCACTCGTTTTCAAGTTAGTATGCTCTCTTTCAATCACAGGTATTAGGTTATAATAATTCTCGGGGTATTGACGCCCAACAACTTGAGAACCGTTTACTGTCATCTGAGTAGCTACTTCGTAAATTTTTATTCTAATATCAATTGAAGCCTCTTTAGGGTTTGTGTTATTACTTGGTAAAAAAACCAGGCCATGAAATTGTATGTTTTGATAGGCAGGTTGATTAAGCAAACTCATCAATCGTTTGCTTAACTGTGTTGTGTTAGTTTCAAGCCAGGTGTCAAATGGATCGGGGAGGATAGCTGTAACAAGGATGTTAGCTCGGGCAAAATGACGAGCAATTCCATCAACATACATCTTGATTTGTTCTCTAATATCACCTGTTCTTGTCATATCCCAGACTAATACATACAAACAATTTGATGTATAAATACAAGGATAGAGAGAACGATAATCTTTTTGAACACCAATCATCCATGTATTAAAGACCAGCTTTTGAATCCCAAAGAATTTAAAAGGACGATAAGACCATTGAAAGAAGTCCATCTCTGGCAAATGAGACCCAGGTGGACAGGTAATTTGTCTCAGACGAGAGAACATAGCATGTTTTCCGATACTTGAATTGCACATTACAACTAACTTCATTATATTGCATGGTTTATTAGAACGTGCGCGTGACTTAACAAAAGCACGTACTAGACGAGGACCTGAAGGAGGGGTACCTGTAGGAAAATCATTAATGTTACAATTTGCAACATTCAAATTAGCCAACTTGTCTAGCATTTCCATTTCTCGAGGGAGAGAAGTAATAGGCATATAGCTTAGATCTAGGGTAGTAAGAGATCGTATGCGACAAAGACATTTCGGAACAACTGTAAACTTATTATGACTAAGTTGAAGAATTTCTAACATTGAATTTTGAATGCTAGATGGCAAATTTGTCAAGTAATTATGAGAAAGATCAAGATTAATGAGACTTGGCGACCAATTTATTAATTCCGGCAGCTCCTTGAGCTTGTTCTGACTCAAATTCAACCACTCCAAATTAGGAAGGGAAAACAAGTCAACAGATATCACTTCTAAAAGATTACTCGAGAGGTCAAGTCGACGAAGTTGAGCGGCTTGAAGGAATTCTAGTGGGATCTTTCTCAAATGATTATTACCAAGCTTCAAGTTTACAACCCATGGAACTATGGAATAAATCCAAGAGGGGTGGAGCAAAGTGAGTTTAAGACGACTCCAGTCCACTTGTTTTCGTCTCATATCTAAATCTGTGCAAAGAAGCAGTTCTCGTGTTGCATCAAAGTTTCTCACCATAATAGAAACAGCAATGGGACAGTACATTTTGACTGTACCCTGAGATAAGAGTTGATGAACATCAGGCATGAACCATGGAGAGTTATCAATGCTAGGTGGTTCTGATAATAGTGAGCGAATAGCTTGACAATCTCCAGTGATTGTAGCTTTGCAGAGCAATAGCATTGCAATAGCTTTTAAACATTCTTGTTGGATAGCTAGATTAAGAGCACAATCCAGTCTGTGTGTGTGTGTATGAGAGAGAGAGAGAGAGGGGGGGGGAGGGAGGGAGGGAGGGAGGGAGGGAGAGAGAGAGAGAGAGACAGAGAGAGAATCAATCAATTTTAATCAAGAAACACATAAATTACAATAAATATAATAGCAGCTTTAGATTGTATGTTTTATTTAATTAACTAATAATAACTAGGGATACCGACCTTCTTGCACCTGCTAAAATAAGTGGTGCTATATTTTCAACAGCTTCATTGAGAACAGCTTGAAGAAGTGCTTCTTCAATATCTCTCATCTCTGGCTTAGTACTTGTATTAGCAAAAGTAGTGAGACGTTTTTCTAAAACATGATTATCACTACGTCCAGCAAGATAGACAATTTCTATGAGGAGATAATATTATTATTATCATTACAGGATGTCATCATGTGATGATGTGTGTAGGTGTCATAGAGATAAGATCACATTAGATTAGGGTGTGGTTGTGAGATAAAAATTAAAGCTGTTTTGCTTTGATAGTAGGAAGTGGCCAATTTATTATGTAAATATATGTTCATTAGGGGTAAATATGCAAAGATGGTACCTTTGCTTCTTAAGAGACGAAGTACTGCATCTCGTCTTTTACTTCTTTCAGCTTTACCTAATGCAGTGTGCCCGACATCATCCTCAGCAGTTAAATCAGCTCCGCCTTCTAATAACGCTTGTACACAGAGAACGTGACCTTTAGCAGCTGCAAGATGTAATGGAGTTTGGTTGTTTTTTCCTCTCACATCAGGGGACACTCCCTGTGATAAGAGTAATTGGATGACATCTGGTTGATCTCCATCGACTGCCTCATGTAGCAGAGTATTTCCTTTTGTCGTACGAACTGTAAAATAATTCAGGATTCCTTCTTCATAATAAAGAGCATCTCTTAGTCTCTCTAAGTTGCCCTCTTTACACCAACGATATAACTCTGCAAATATGTACTTGTCTATTCCCGGGACATCCACAGCAAGTGATGCTGCCATGATTATTATAAGTCACGAGATTAAAGTCAATGAGTTGCAAGTATTAGTGATACGGAACGGGTCGGCGGGTGCCCGGAAATGAACGGAGCGTAGCATGTGCTGCTCGCCTTAGTGGGCCAGATCATGGCAGAGAAGCATCCTCTACCTCAGGATAGTTTGTCAGGATTTGGAGCTTATAGCAACGATCAAAAGAGAATCAAGCTGGAGGATCAACAACTACAACCTGGGAAGGGTCAACTGGACCCTCATAATGCCCCACCTTCCCGTGTTATTCACGCTAGAGCAGTTCCAGATGGATGTACGCATACACTACTGGTTAACGTGTTATCTTCATTTGGAAAAATCAGGTAAGTTAATAAACGGATTAAAGAACGCTCTCCTCGTCTCAGAGGACATGTACTATTTTTGCAACTCAATTTCACAAGTTAGAAACCATATGGTGTATTTCCATGTGGTAATATATAGTTTTGTTCATACTCTCTCTTTCTACCTTTCCTTCTCTGTAGTTACATCACAATGATGCCTAAGCTAAGGCAGGCTCTTGTCGAGTTTGATAAACTAGAAGATGCTGTTGCTTGTGTGACCCACTGTCAGGTAGAGAACTTTTAATTATTAGGGACATCCCCCTCTTTCTATATAATCAGTTAATTTATTGGTACATTGCCTCTGGGAAATGCTTATAAGCAATAAGTAGTGTCTCATAGGAGTTGCTATTTAGACATTATAGTAGTTAGTATTTACTTAAGTTACAATAGATGCCAGGTGTTTAAAGCACTCAGGACATCTTGTTGTATTGTAAACACTTCATCTGTTACATACTATGTTTGCTATGTTGTAGTTGATGTTGATATTTTTTGTTTTTATGAAAAAAGAGATTGTTATGAACATTTTTTTCATTTTTTTCATTGACTATTGCTTTCAGTAATAGATTTGAAATTGAAAATATTTGACAATGATAACAATGAATGTTATAACATCAATAGTAGTGTGTTTTGATTATGTTTCCTCTCTCTCTCTCTCTCTCTCTCTCTCTCTCTCTCTCTCTCTCTCTCTCTCTCTCTCTCTCCCTCCCTCCCTCTCTCTCTCTTTCTCCCTCCCTCCCTCTCCCCACACACACACACACAAAAGAATAATCAAATTTTTATAATGGATCGTCCTGTATATTTCAATTATTCTACTAGTTCAGAAATAACAAGGTAAGAATACTGTCTTATGTACATACATACAAATCCTTTCTTTTCAGATCACCTTATGGGATTGTACCCAATAACAGTACTGTTCCTGATCCCAACGAACCTCCAGTCAACCACATACTCCTCTTTACAATCTTCAATCCTCTCTATCCCATCACTGTAGTATGTTAATATATGAACAAGATGATAATTCTCTCTCTCTTTCCAGGATGTTATTCGAACTATATGTACTCCATATGGATTTGTACAACGTGTTGTCATTTTCCGGAAAAACGGGTTACAAGTACTTGTTGAGTATCCTTTGATATATAGTATTAATTATATGGGGAAGCTCCTTTAATTATTCACTAGTAATTAGTGATCACTTGTACTTTCTCTCTCTCACACACACACACATACACACACACATTTTGTTTAGTATAACAGTTTTCAAAGCACATCTAAACACTTTCAGTGTCAACACAAACCCCTCCCACTTTATTATTGTTTATTTCCTTAATTGTTTATTAGACTAGACTCCAATCAATCTGCTCAAAGAGCTAAGCAACAATTAGATGGAGCTGATATTTATGCAGGTTGTTGTACGCTAAAGATTGAATATGCTCGTGTAAGAATAAATGTATCTTGGGGCTTAAAATCCATCATCCATTGTGTTATTGTCTCTAAGTCTGTCCATTTCAGATATCTCCTATCCATTACACACAACTAGTCATCCATTGTAGATATTTATTTGTCCATTACACACATATCTACTTATTCCTCATTCCTCTAGACAAATAAACTAAATGTATTTAAAAATGATGATATGACATGTGACTATACTGTACAAGGTGAGACACGCCCACTGTAGTACTGGCAACAAATGCATTGCATACACTCTAGCTGGCTTCCATACATAGACTGAATCCCATGATACTATGGAATGGGTTTGAGCCTTTTTCTACACCCACTATTACCAGAACATGTTTGTCACGTTAATTTATCTAGCTATGGTATCCCTTCCTTTTTTTCTCATTTTCATTCATACATGTGCAAAGTGTAGCCCCACCCCTTCCCTATCTATTGCTATAAGGTCCTCCCTCGGTCAACCAAGACATCTAGGTCTGGGTGCCATCTACCCAACCACACTTCCAATGGGTGTGGTTATTGGATTCGATACAGACTTCGTTAAGAGGGGTGCTGTAATGGTGTTCATGTATGATGTTCACACACCACAGACCACACCCACTCATCTAATTAACCACACCCTCTTTAGATAGTATTGTCACTAATATAGCCCAATTGTTTTATTGTATTGTTAATACTTTGTTTTGTATATCTGTTTACTTGTTAACAACATACTTTAAATAGTTGTTTTAAGCATACCAAGTTACTACAATACTAACATTATTACCACCTGTTACATTATCTCATATAGTTATGTTATATTTATTATATGGTAGGTCAGCGTCTGCAGTCCAATTACCCTCGTATCCCTCCCATGCAACAACAACAGATGAGACCATATGCCACCGCCCCTTTTGGTAGAATTATAATTTTTAACTATGTTATATTGATAAATTTTGTTCTAGGTCCTCAACCTTCAGCTGGAGCTCCTCCTTTTAATGTTGTAGGGACTCCAGCTGTATCAGGGTCAGGGTCTGTTATCATGGTATATGGTTTAGTGAGTGCTCGTATCAATTGTGATCACATATTTAACCTGCTTTGTTCTTATGGCAATGTATTAAAAGTAAGAAAAGAGCGAAGGAAGGAAGGAAGGAATGAAAGGAGAAAGGAGGAAGGGAGATAAAGTTAGCTAACTAATTTCTTTTTCTTTAGGTTAAAATACTAATGAACAAACCAGGTACTGCTATGGCGCATATGGACACTCCACAAGGAGCTAGAAATGCTATACAATATTTGCATAGTCAGAAGCTAATGGGGCAGACCCTGGAATTAAAGTCAGTGATTAATGTTTTTGAACTATTTTATTGTCCATTTTGTTTGGTCCCGTAGTTTCTCTCGTCATAGCTACATTGCTGATTATAGTCAAAGTGATGTATTACCAGATGGATCACCTTGTTGGAGAGACTACTCACAATCTCGTAATAATAGGTATGAAAATATTATAGTTCTATTCTATTGTGACATCTCTCTCTCTCTCTTTCTCTCCAGATTCATGACAGCAGAAGGAACTAGTAAAAATCGTATTGTAGCTCCAGGTCAAATAATGCATTTCTACAACAGTCCTCCAGACAGCAGTGAAGAGACTTTAAAATCGGTATGATAATTATTGAGACAAAAGGAAGCATGCTTCACTTATTCTAATGTAGGTATTTGGTAAAGTTAATGCACCGTTACCCACTGGTATTAAATTTTTCTCTCAAGGAACTGGTCAGTTGTTTACATATCAGTCCCTCTTTATCTTGTTGCTATTTTTGTCTAGGTGCTAAAAGTTCAACTGGTCTAATGGAATGGATGAATGTAGAGACGGCACTAGAAGCTTTTTTGTTAGCAAACCATCAACAGGTTTTCTCACAAAGTAAGAATGCATTACAGATTAAGGTACCATGTGTTAATGTGAACAGTTTTAGTTAGTGTTGCGGAGTTCACAATTATTCTGCGCAAAAGAACTAAACAATTATAAGTATCAAATTTTTTATCTCTATATGAAAATATAGTTTAAAAACATATTCTTTTAATCTACCAGTTCAGTAACACTTAACAGATGAAAATAGCCATATAAAACATGATCTGTACATATCAACTATATTAGTAATATCTATTTTTTTTCCATAGATGGGCAAGCATACACATTTAAGCTAGCTTTCTCTAACAATACCTCACTGGATCAACATAGTCCTGGTACAGGTAGTACAACTAATGTGGCTACCTAACAAACACATGCACACATATGAAACTAGATGTACATTACTACATTTGTGGGTGGAGTCTTGTTGTCTCTACTGGCTAAGTTTATTTTTGTTTGAACAAGAGACCACTTGACATTATTGTTCTCTAAATATTTGGCACTTTTAGTAAACCTGTTATTTCTTACACTTTTCTCCGTTTCCCCTTATCTTTTTTTGTACATAATTTTTTGGGATATTTATCCTTGGTAACTATAATTTATCACTTAAAATCATTTTAATGTGTGTGTGTGTGTTCTTTGTCATTATTGATTATTGTTGTTGTTATTCAGTTTTTGGCCAATAGAAACTTACAACTTTTACAGATCTTCTCTGTTTCGACTGAAAAGATGTTCCATTAACAATAGTGTTATGATATAATACATTAAGTATCATTCAGTTTGTAGGCTCTTGACGGCCTTTGTTTGTTCAAATAATGTGACTTGTATCTGGTCTCTTCAACTTCTGAATTATTTTGTAATATTTTCTCATATTAGTTTTCTGTAGTAAACAAATCATAATAATATTATAACAATATATACTGTTCTATTTAGTTCTGTTTGTTATTTCCAATTGTCTTTGATTAAAAGGTTGTTTGTTTTTCTCTTATCATCAGTTTATTATTCTGTTATGTTTATTCCATGTCTTCTGTCAGTATATAAGCGATCACAACTTTGACAGTTCAGTACTAACAAATCTTGGCTCCACTCAAAAGCCTCTTCTTGTCAGTATATAAGTGATCACAACTGACAGTTCAGTACTAACAAATCTTGGCTCCATTCAAAAGACTCATCTATATGTTCATCTATATCCATCAATCCAAATATACCTTTTGTAAAACAAATCCCAATTTCTCATCCATTGTTGCAGCTTACTGCAACATAAATTCATCTACATCAACTACTCTCATGTGATTATCACATGTTTGGATATCATGAGATTTAGATGGTGTCTGTAAAGAAAATGGATGTCATATCTGATGCAGCTTACTGCAACATAAATTCATCTACATCAACTACTCTCATGTGATTATCACATGTTTGGATATCATGAGATTTAGATGGTGTCTGTAAAGAAAATGGATGTCATATCTGATGCAGCTTACTGCAACATAAATTCATCTACATCAACTACTCTCATGTGATTATCACATGTTTGGATATCATGAGATTTAGATGGTGTCTGTAAAGAAAATGGATGTCATATCTGATGCAGCTTACTGCAACATAAATTCATCTACATCAACTACTCTCATGTGATTATCACATGTTTGGATATCATGAGATTCAGATGGTGGCTGTAAAGAAATAGATGTCATATCTGATAAAGAGAAATCTAATATGACTTCAGAAGAACATGTAATGTCTTAAGTTGATCACTACTGGATGATATCAGATTATTGTCAATGTCATTCTTAATCTGTTGTTGCTTTATTATTTGACAATGTAAGGTCACCAAGGTCATGAAGTTACACCAAGAACCACCCTGTTGCTTTATTATTTGACAATGTAAGGTCAAGACATAGATCATCTGTTGTATTGGAGCTATGTACTAATAATGAGCAAATTGATAGTGTTAGCTCTTCTTCAAATTCTGTCGATAGTCACATACTTTGCCTAACACTAATGTAACTTTTTGTAAGTGGATTGATATCTTTGTCAATAAGTTGTAACAAGTTTGTTGTTGAATGTAAGTGATAAATTTCTTATTGCAGCCTCCAAATCAATTACCGTATAGTTTGTGTAACACGAACTAACTGTGTTAACTATATTACACAGTCGTGTTATTTTTTACTATGGAAACTAGAACATTATAAGCAATATACTAAAATACTTATAATGTACCAGAGATATCAGAAAAATAGGCAATTTATTAAGCAAAAATTCTGAAGACTAGTTACTTGACTGACCTCTCTGGTGAATATATCATATGATGTATTTTTAGTGGCAAGATTCAGCCACACCTCCATAAGTTAATAATGAGTTTATGAACTCATTATAATAATGAGTAATGAATATTGTTAACAACTTTAGACAGTCTTAAATTGTTATATTTGTAATTTTTTAATCAATAAATTGATAAATAATTTATCACATAAAATACACGACAAGAATAGCTCAAATGATCATTGCTCTTGAATAAAAAAGAAAACTGTATTAAAATATGAAATTGCATTCCTCTTATATGTCTCTATTGTTGAAATAAATTGTAACATTGACCTTATAAGGTAGCTAGGTCTGTCAAATTTTTTAAATAAGACTGCGCCTCATGAGATAAGTGTGGCATTGTCTTCTGACATTGTTCAATTACTCCAGTGTCTTGGATTAACGGTAAAAGAGATCCTAAATGTAATAAAATTAAAACTGATTTCCTCAATTCAGTCGACCTGTTACACTTAGTAATTCTGTGCAGTTATTACAATCTTTCAAATGTCATAATGTCAAATGTTACCAGATATAAAATTATATAAATTAATGTCAATTTCAATTCAAAAATTGACATGTTCACTAAAAACCAATTTTCTGGTTCAATTTAAAGATAATACTTACTATTGAAGGAGACGAGTTGATATAGTGCATATGATGACCACATCTGGACTCCTGAGGAAGTGGTGTGTTCTAATAACACTTTAAAAAGGATGTCAACTATTGACTCTGTCACACTCTGATCCTGAACGAGTTCTAATAACATAGACATCATGTGACAATCATGTGATATGTCATATACTGACCATGTGAAGTCATTTGTGACAGAGCTTTACACCCCCAGATAACAATCTCTATATTACCAATGTGTACTGACATACATTGTAATACCGCCTTTAGTAAGGGGCCCATGACACAAGTATCTAACTGGGCAGCCACTACAAGAGAGAGAGAGTTAGAAGGAAAGAGGGAATATTCACACAATTTTACCATCAATCAGTGCTAAAGTTATGAAGGACAAAGCATACTGTTCCACCTGCTCATCACTAATATATTCATTCATAACAATGGCTGTTTCAGTTAGTGTAGTCTGAAGGCCAGACACTAAAACTTGCCGAGCCTCTGGAGCTACTCAATGAGATCTCATTATAAGAGGTGTGGTCTATTTAATATTATACCTGAAGCAACAGTAGACGCCAGTGCATTCAGAACAGCCAAACATATGATCTTGTTGTCTTGGTACATTTGTAAAGTCCCAGAGAACAACAAAAGAACATCGTTTGCCAACAATTTAACTACCAAATTAGGATCTATATATAAAAATAGATCATGTTATCAACAACAATAATTACCAATACTAAAAACATTATAAACTATAGTGTATGTTATAGGATAGATAAATTAAACACTAGGATTTGATTATGTTGCTATGGCAACATTTAACATATATATATATATATATATATATACACATATACATATACATATATATATATACACACACATATATATATATATATACACAATACAACATACCAGCTCTTAATATATTAGCAAGTATTAGACATCCATTGAGTTGAGCTCGTTGACTGTAAGAATGATTTTTAAGAACATTTAAAATGCAAGCACTAGTCCTCTCAAACAACATGGAATCTGTTGATGAGACTCTTTCTGATTCAAGCAATCGATATGTCAAATATTTCAATACACGACAACTGACTTCGACTATCTCAACATCTTGTAAGTAATTGTTTATACAGTGTGTTATCCACTCAATATGATCATTAAAAGAAGGCGGAGTCCAGCCTTCTTTACAGAAATCTAACACCATATACAATGCACACACAACATCATCAATTTTATTTAATGGATCTTTTAACACTGCTAATGCTTCATCAATTATATCATTCTCAGATAGATGGGCGTGGTCATCTAATTGAATATAAAAGAGAGATGGGCAAGAGGTACAGGACCGTCCAAAAAAGCCAGATACTTTACTGCTAGTCATCGCCCTATCTTCCATCCACTGCAGACCAGTTGGTATCGATAAACTACGTTCTAATTGAGTAGGAGACTCATTAAGGATCTTTTCAGCAAGAGAAACTTTGGGAATTGAAATAACTGGAATAGTGGGTGTGGCTTCTAGTTCATTTGTACTCGATGAATCTGTGTCGTTGGTTTCTCCCACATTGGTTGGTTCAATGGGTATGTCTTCATTCATCACGACTGGAATCTCAGCAGAATACCGGTTATAAGGAAATGAAAAATCCCCTTTTAAATCAGTTGGTGTTCTTAATGTCACAGGTCGTTTTCGTTGAGGAGGTGGAGTCAGTTTTGATGATGGAGATCGTTTGAGGTTCATTTTTCCGTAATTATCTCGACTTCTCATAAGAGTAGAGGCTCTTATAAAAGGTTGCGGCTTATGACGTATCAATTCTGATGGTTGTCGTCTAACAGGAGGTGGTTCCATTATCTCATCAGGCTCTAAAAGATATTCATCTAAGGCTGTGAAGAGTCGCTTGGCCATGAGTCGAGTAAAGCCACGACGCGATAATTTGATTTCATCTAAAAGAACTAGATCTTCCAAGGTATAAACACCTGTAATATTACAAATAATAACAAAACATACTAACTTAGAAAATAGTTCAAAACACAACTATCATTACAAAACAAATAAACAGATTCAAATTATAACAACACACACACATTCTTCTACATTACCTGCAATACGGAGTCGATATGCTAATCCAGTTAAATTACAATGCTTCAGAAAACCTTTCAGTGTTCGATCTAACGTGTGTTTCTCAAGTCTGGAAGGTTGGAGAAGTGCCTGAAGTGTTTGAGCAGTTGTGGGAGGTGGAATAATAGTCTTTCTTAAGTTGGGGCTAGGTTGAGGACTAGGAGAAGTTTCCTTTCCATGGCTACCTCCCATGATGCATGTGATGTCATATGCGTGGAGTCAGGTCAGACAAAGGCATGAAGGAGGAGCTGACTGAATGAAGCCCCACCTCTCCTCACCTCCCATCAACAATGGAGAAGGATGGAGGAGCTGCTACCATCACAACAAGATCTACAAGGTAAAGAGGATCATGTTATAAATTGAAACGATTTGTCTATCTTGATAGATCTTCTGTTAGGAAGAGGAAGTCCCAACTACCACCCAACAAGAGAAAAGCTCACAATGATGGTAGGTTAATGGATGAATTGACTTACAAGTAGATGGACAAGTCTTTTCCTACTAGTTGAATGTCGTCGTAAACACAGAATTACAGAATACATTCATTCCTTATCTTGTCTAATAAACTCGTGTCACTGCGGAAAAGAAGTAAGTCAATAATAGGTTATAGATAGCAGAGGTGTTTATCACTATGAGCCCAAATGTTTGAAATGGATTTAGCAATATATTAATAGTCTTGTTAACTTAAGTGAGCAATGAATGGAGCTGAAAATGTGTACACATAGTAAGTAATGGTTAATAATAAAAGTAAGGAACATTATGTCATCAAAGTCTCTTTTTATCTTAATTGAAATACCTATAGTTTGAGAACTCTTTTATCAGAGATATTAATCAATCATTTTTTATTCAACAGTATTATTGATAAAATGTTATTTTACTTATTTATAAATTTTTAATACCGACATGTTCTAGACAAGAGCAGAAATACTGCAAAAAGCAGTTGACAAAATACAAGAATTAGAGAAAACTAACCACGAACTAGAAAAGAAGACAGAAGTAGCAAGATGTGGTAAGTAATGTAATGTGACTTATATATATACAGACAAACATTCCTCATCTAAGGACAATCAGAATCTTCCTTACAACAACAGTTAGCTTTACTCATTGTTGACCACCTGGATCTTCTCCTGACTATAACTAGTCATGAAGAAAGACAAAGAGAAGAGACAGCCAGACAGCAACGACAACAAGAAGAAAGAGACAGTACTTCCTCTCATGAGAGACTAGGATTTGGTGTGGACCATCTTCTAGAACCTTCTTTTGAACGATCATCAAGTCATCAATTTACGCACACTAGTGAGCAGCCTTGTTATGGTGTATCCATGGCAACCAGATTATTACCAACCAGTCATACCATGCATATAGGAAACATACATGAAATGGCTTATCCAAGTGGCCAACAATTGGAACCTCCCTTTGTTCCCACGTCAACTTGGCCTCCTATTCCTCCCACACAGTCCACACATAGTTTTTATCATCCATCCTTTTCCCAACCGAATGATTCTGATAGTTCATGGACACATCCTTCCTGTTCTTCATTTCCTCTTTCTCCTCAATCTTATCCACCTCTCCTCAATTATCAGCGTTTTCCTCCACCCACGGAACAATATTTATCAGAAAACAGAGCATCCTCGACTCACTCACAACCAGTATGGCGGCCATACAATGATGCCCACTCTCCTCCATCTTCACACCACCATCATCCCTCTCTTCATAACCTTGCCATACCAGATCAACAATCCAGTTTTACAGGACAACCTAGTACTTCATTCTTGGTTGGACAGCTGCTGGAAAATATCATTTAATAAATAGAGTTTTTGTATATTTATTATTTATCCAATTTTTAGAGATATTTTAAACCTTGGTATTTGTTTATGGTATATATTATTATATGCAATAAAATTTAAAACATCTTTCTTGTTATTCTGCAGGTTTGTAAATATTTTTAAATTACTCAAACATTAATTTAATTCATTAACTATCAACAGAGAACACACCTCTTATTAGAGACTAATTCAGACATGCCTTATGTTCTAATAAGCACACAAATTCGTCTCGAAAACGGACCTACGATTTGTGGAGATGAAAAAAGTGATCCTGACCTCATGGAATACTTAGGTGCCGAATTAGTTCAAGAATCTGGTAATCCTTTGTAAGTACCCCTTGAACAATTCCACCCAATTATTTATTTATTTATTATTTATTTATTCATTTATGTGGTGTATAATTATAATGCATGATTTTTTTCTTTAGCAAAATTTACAGATGTCCTGATCCTCCTCGGATTGTCTTAAACAAATTGGAGTCATGTGATTATCATGTGATTGGTATGACTGGTGTAGGACAGACTTGTATCTGGACTTTGTATAAGAAATAATTAAACTCAAACTATTTTGTTTTGTGGTAATGTTAAGAGTATAGATTATTTTAGCAAATATTGATCATCAAAATAAGTTAGGAATCTATTGTTATTCTGAGGTAAACTTCCAGACTGTTTTGCTGTAGTACTTCTCTCCAGGACGCACAAGAGTGGAGGGAAAATTTGGCTAAAGAAAAAAATTAGTTTAATCTTTTTTTCTAATCTCTTTCTCTGCCCACATACCTGATTAATAGCATCTGGATGTTTCTGAGTTTCAAGACACAGACCAGTATATTTCAGAATAGGTTTTCCATCCAGTCCATTATAAGAACCATCGAGGTACCCTCCTTGATACAGCTGAACGCAGGGCTGATTAGTATAGACCTCAAGTATATTGTGAGTGGTTGGCTCCTGTAATCTATATAACAAAATTAACAATTAATTGTTAGGGGTGAATGTACTTAGCGGCAAAGTGAAGAGTATTATCAGCTGGATATATTGGTGCAGAATTAAGACAGAAGTTATTATCATAACCAACATCAGACACTTCAGTATAGCGCTCACGTATACTATGAGGTGTACGGAAATCAAGTGGTGTCCCTTCAACACTAGCTATCTCTCCTATAAAATGTATTACCTCAGTGTGTTTGTTGCTATGGTTACTTACCAGTAGGAATATGTCCTTCTCCAACAGGAGTGTATTTGTCAGCATTAAGTATAAGGACATGATCAAGTATATCTCCCTGATTGGAAGATAAAGAAGATATTGTTAGGAACATATCTTAAATAGATACCTTCCCAGCTAGATTGAAATAGCAATGATTGGTCAGATTAATGGGTGTCGGAGCATCTGTGGTAGCACAATATTCCAAGCAAATTTCATTGTCCTCTGTAACAGTGTAGGTAGCTATAACTTCAACCTCACCAGGATAACCCTGATCTTTATCAGGACTAATTAGTTTGTATGTCACAGTAGTATTTGTATAGGATTGGACTGTCCAGTTGGCCTATAAAACGAAACAACACCTATCATCTGTTGATCTATTTGTCCTACTTTATTAAATCCTATAGCACCTCCATGTAAATGGTTTGGAGGAGCATTAGCAGAGATATGATACACTTGACCATTGATAGTAAATTGAGCATTAGCAGTTCGGTTTGTACAACGACCAACAGTGCATCCAATATAAGGAGCATTAGTTTCATAATCTAATAGAAAACATTGTTGTAATTGGTTTAATTTTTACAAAGGTATAAATATTTTTCGCAACAAACCTGCTAAATTTTCAAAACCAAGTGCTACCTGTGTCCTAAGTGGGATAGGATATTGTAATCCTTTCAATGCACAACACTTTCAATACATATTTAGTACTCACCCATTAGGTAATTTGATGCCAACAATAACTCCACCTTGTGATGTAGTAGTTACTGCAAAACCTTTAGAATTAGTTAGTGTTATAACAGTGGCAGACATTTTGCAAGCTTACAAATTATGGGTGTGTTAACAGCTGAATAAATTAATAATTTATAGTTTCTTGACAAAATATTGTGTAAGAAATCTACAATTGTACACAAATTAATTTGTCATGTCCTTCTCCATTTTTCAAAGCTATCTAATGTTTAGAGTGTGTACTTTATGAACCATTTTGAAAGTGAGAGGTTATCAAGTAGCTTAAAAAAATTAACTTACTTTTTATGAGATTTTTTGTGGTCCCTATAAAATTAAAATAATAATAAAATTTATTATAATTAGTAGTGTTGTTTTAGTTTGCTCAAATTGATCTAGATTTATTTTTGTCCATTAAAAATATATTATTTTAACAGTCTTTTTAATGCTGCAACTGCTATCGTTAATGAGATTCATAGGCGAACACAGCGCGCCCCACAAGAGCATGAAGACAAAATCTGACGTACATATAAAAAGAAACTGAAACAGTCATGAGTGCCAGTGTGTTGTGGGCCAGCGTTCTGCAATGCATCAGACCTCTGAGATGGTTACCAGCATACTCTACGGAGTATCCGAAAGGCCGACTAGGATAGGGCTGGTAGTCTCCCTTTAAACGAGATGAGGCTGGTGTATTTGTGGTTCCCGGTTCCTGAATGCGAAATTCCCTAAGAGCTGGAATCCCGTACGGCTGGTTTTAAGTTAGGGCGACGCTCCAGCCAGGATTACCTCGCGAAGACGAGGGTTACCAAGCCAGGTGGCGGTCCCAGCTAGCAATAGCAGGGAATCCTGGAGCCTAAGTGGAAGCCTGAGTGGGTGAGCGAGTAGGAATCGTTTGGGCAACACACAAGGGTTTTTTTTATAAATTATAATTCTATTTAACAATTTTTTTTTTGTTTTATTAGATGTATTGAAATCCTGATATTGAGAATCAAATAAAAAAATTTAAGACATGATATAAAAATACAAATCGTTAATAACATCAGTTCATTATGATTGAAGTCATAATACCAGACTACTAATGGTAAATAATATGCATAGGTTTTATTTTTTAGGAGCAATTAATATTCACATTATTTATATTTTTAAATGTCTATGGAGCCTGTAAAGAAACACGATACTTTAATGTAAAATTAATAACATTTTTTTCTGTGTTACTTTTTATTTATGAAATAAATATATTTACATATATTTACTGTTCATTTTTGCTGGTCAAGTTTGAAGAAAGATAGTAAGAAGAAATTATAGATTTTATCTCTTGATACTATGATATTACAATGTCATTTACTACAATAAGAGGCAATAGATATAAACATGTACATGTTTATTCATACATGTACATGTATTTAAGTAATTGGGTTGCCATAACAAAGTTAAGGTTCTACCTCTAGTGAGGTTGCCGTCGGTAATGACATTGTCATATTTGTTGTGTTCTAAAAAATTATTCTAGAAAATCATTCTACAGTCATACAATGTATAAGTATTGAGTGGAAAATGAGCCATCTGTATCCTGGGAAAGGTTAGGTGTGCAACACATCTATAAGTCTTCTAACAGTATTAATATGTACACTGATCTACACTATACTAATAACTAATAATGTCTACAGTTTTTTAAATGTTCTTCTTGGATTCTTTCCATTTCCTCAAAGCTATCTTGTCCCAGCCATCCATCCAGTAGTCAACAAAAACATGAATGACCAGTGGTATACCTAACATTACACTCATCAGTACAGGAGCTTGAAGTAGTCCATAGATTACAGCACCGCATAATATAAACCATTTCAACAATATAGCAACCATTATCGCTTTAATAGTCCAGCTATCTTTGAACACTTGACCAGGAAATGAAGAGGTCTTGTAAAATTGTGTCAACATCTCTTCCTTTTCTCTCCATCTCTTGTTTAACCATTCACTTAGCTCCTCATCAGACGAGGGTAATGTTGATGATGGGTAATGAGTGACATGGAAATGCACTTCTTTCGGCCACTGACCTAAATTAGCAACATATACAATAACAAAGAGACTAAATCAAATAAATACCTAATATTTGTTGTGGCATACCCTCTGGAATATCCCCTACATAACCAATAGTGACATTACACACATCAACTTTTCCTTCTTTCCAGAAAGTACCTAAATACCAACTTTGTCTGAGTGTTTGCAGACATTGAGTAAAAATTTCACTTTTTGGATAAAGGACGTATTTATTGAGAGGAAGATCATTCTTCCATGCATTTGCATTGTCTTTCATAAGAGTGGACTCTGTAAATTGCTCACCCTCGGGAAAAATTAAAAGTTGTACTGGTATTTTTGCGTCACAGTAATAGCGGAGAGAGTCTTTGAGGTAGGTTTTATCTTCTTTTTGCATGAATATGTACTGACACATTTGCATTAGCCAGCCTACAATATAATAAATATGATTCCTTTGAAGTAATATCTCACCATATCCAGGAATATGCTTGAAGTCTCCTTGTACAATGAATCTATGCTGTGTCAAAGTACCCAGTCGAATCAAGAAACAAAACATGTACACAGGATCAAATCGAGTTCGATGATTTAAGATGATCACAGTCGGTTGACGTTTGTTGATAATCTTGTTAATGTCACCACTAATGATGATTTTGATACCAAAGATAAGTTCTACAAAGAAATACAGTTATCTCTCTCTCTCTCTCTCTCTCCTATCTATCTATCTATCTCAATCAACTAACCAAGAATTCCCTAGATGAAAGTAAAGATGAACATGATAAAAATAAAGGGAAGATAGAAAATATTAATAGAAAATGTTATATATACTCACAGCAATAAAGATTGACCATGATGCTAGAACATAACTTGCATATCTGTGAGCATAAATGAACATGATAGATATAGGATATAGTACTAGAGCTGGTAATAAGAATACAAGACTACCACAGAGAACAGTAAAGGAAAGAAGAATAGCAAAAAGAAATCCTTTGAATGGATTGGCCATATTGACACCCTTTCCAACTACAGCAGAGACTGCCAGTGAAAATGTAATTTATAATCTTTATTTCCATTAAAAATGAATGGTGTGAATTGAGGAAAGGAAACAATAAAATTTAATTGGACAACCTAACAAAATTATAATTCCTTTTTGTTCTTGGATTCTTTCCATTTTCTTAAAGTTAGCTTCTCCCAACCATCCATCCATTTGTCAACAACAAAATGGACGACCAGTGGTATACCTAACATTACACTCATCAGTAAAGGGGCTTGAAGTAGTCCATAGATTACAGCACCACATAATATAAACCATTTCAACAATATGGCAACCATTATTGCTTTAATAGTCCAACTATCTTTGAGCACTTGACCAGGAAATGAAGAGGTCTTGTAAAATTGTGTCAACATCTCTTCCTTTTCTCTCCATCTCTTCTTTAACCATTCACTTAGCTCCTCATCAGACGAGGGCAATGTTGATGATGGGTAGTGAGTAACATGGAAATGTACTTCTTTCGGTAAGTGACCTTAGTTGTGAAATAATATTAACTAACTACAATTTAAATAATACCTTTTAATAGCTCTTTCTCTCCTTGAGGAATATTCCCTAAATAACCCACTGTAATATCACATATATCTACTTTGCTCTCTTTCCAACCACTTCTTAATGTCTGTAAACACTGAACAAAACCAGTAGTTCTTGGATTTAAGACATATTTGTTAACAGATAGACCATTCTTTTCAGAATACTCTTTATCTTTTGATTGGTTTTTTTTAGATAGATCAGTTCCCTCAGGAAATATAAGCAGCTGGACTGGATACTCCATGTCACAATAGTAATTGAGTGACTCAAGAACATACTCTCTATCATCAGACCACTTCCTTTGTAGGAATATAAACTGAATCAGCTGCATGCCAGCACCTATAGTACCAGGTGGAACTTTAATTCA
This sequence comes from Xestospongia bergquistia, assembly GCA_963965975.1. Lineage (NCBI taxonomy): Eukaryota > Metazoa > Porifera > Demospongiae > Haplosclerida > Petrosiidae > Xestospongia > Xestospongia bergquistia. Next base: position 7,175,835 of record OZ014418.1, read on the forward strand.
AGGCATACTATAGTCATTTAATGCAATATAGTACGACAAGTCTAAATCCCAATAGGAAATATAACTAATTATAATAATGACCTCATACTCTTAATGGTAAAACAGTACTAGTGTTTCAATTGTATTAACAATGTATACTGTACCAAGATCTATTGTTAGTTATCTTACCAAATATAGGGACATGTTTTAATGAAGTTTTTAAGATGATCTTCTCTTGAGTCAATGCCCCCATACGAGCCATAAAACAAACTAAAAATAGCCAGTCAAAACGAGTACGATGATTTAAAATAATAATAGTAGGTCGATCTTTATTAATACTTCTCTTAATGTCACCATTAATTATTACTTCAATTCCAAGGACAAGTTCTAATGAAATAACAATGTAATTATATTGACTGTTACTGTCATACTTACCAATAATACCCTGATTGAATTATTTGTAGAGAAAATAATATAATGCAAGGAAATAAATTGTAAAATTATAATTGTTTGGTCGTGGTATCAACTTACAGCAATGTAGATGAACCATGACCATTCCATAATCACATTTAAATATCTGTGGCAGAGTTTGACAGATATTAGATAAAATAAAATAGCAGGAATTAGAATGACATGAATGCCAAACACAGCTGAAAATAAAATAGTAAGAACAAAAAGTGGTCCTTTAAGGGAAACAGCCATTGTGTAGAAAAGGTTAATTGCTGCTAGCCACGCCCTTAACGAGTGGTGCGAAATCAGATTTAACAAAAAGGTTAAGATGACTGACAGTGACATTGATCATAGTCAACACGTCTACCATGAAGGTTTTCCTCTGCTAGAAGGAGACCGCTTGTCGGTCCTACACCGTATTACGCGAACTCGACTCATCATTGTTCTATTTCTGGTGGCGTTGGCCCTCTTCAGTAGTATAGCTGGTGTTTATCTGCAGTTATTTGTATTTATAATAGGATGGTTAGGAATTGTTGGACACATTAAATTGAGGAGATTTGCTGACTGGTCCATGAGTACATGGATTTGTGCAATTTGTGTGAGTTAGGACTGTGGGAGGAATTTCATTGATGTTGTGGGTAGTTTGGTATGTTGTGCTAGACTTCCTTCGTTATATTTATAAGTAATTATATATAATTATATTATGTCATCTCTCTCTCTCTCTCTCTCTCTCTCTCTCTCACATTTATTCTTCACCATACTAACAGTTTGTATTCAGTAAGTTATTCCAAAATTACTAGACTATAAATTATAATACCTAGCCTCATCATGTGATACTATATTTAAACTAGTTAGGATTAAGATAGCTACAATTGTTTGAGGACAGTACATGAACTATGTTAATTTTTGTCTCTTTCTTAGAATATTTTTTTGGAATCAACGTTCGAGTATTTGGTCATGATAAACCATTTAAAGACAACTGTTTGATTATTTTAAATCATCGCTGTCATTTTGATTGGCTTTTCTTTTGGTTGGTACAAGTTAAATTAGGAAAATTAGACAGGTGGACAGTCATGATGAAAAATGCTGGCAAGAATATACCTATTATTGGTAAGCTTATATTGCCAACCATTTTCCCATAATGACAAACATCACTATTTAACTAGACCATTCTATTATTGTCTTTTTCTTCTACAGGCTGGGCAATGCAGTGGTTAAATTATATTTTCATGTCTAGACGCTGGGAAAAAGATCAGGAAGAACTGACATGGAAACTCAACTACATAAAAGGGACCCACACACCCTATCATTTGTTGATGTTTCCAGAGGGCACTGACTTAACACCGAGTCATAAGATAAAATCGGATGAATACGCTGATCAAAATAATCTCCCCCGTTATTATTATTGTCTTCATCCGAAATCTACAGGCTTTTTGTACACGGTCAAAACACTTAGAAAATACAAAATTAATGCCATTTACGATATTACAGTTGGATATCCTGATATTTTTGCTAAAACAGAGCCTGATATTGTTCTTGAGGGTCGTCTCCCACGTGAGATCCATTATCACATCACAAGACATGACTTGTCCGAGATGCCTGAATCTGATGAAGAGTTGGAAAAATGGCTTCGTAAAAGATGGGAAATCAAAGAGGAACGATTACGTCTCTTTTATGCTCATCGTGAATTTATGGAAATAGATGAAGATATATCACCAGAAGTGACGCATCAAGTCAGGAATCGAGGAGTAAAAAGTGAGGCTACAATGAATGGTGCACCTGTTTTATCTCGATCTCCTGAGGTTGTCTATGGTATGCCATGGAGGGAATTATTTAAAGGACTTTTGTTTTTAGTTGTTTTAGAAGGAAGCAGTATCATTTCATTTGTGTATTCATGGTGGGGTGTGGCATTTGGTGGTGTTTCCGTTTTATTGCACCTGTATGTCAGTGCCTTTACCAATGGAATGGATTACATCATTATGAATCATTTTAGAAAAAACTATAAAGACTTTCTTCCTAACTAGAAGAGGGATGGAGGAACAACATGTTGAAAATAAATTAAGGCTGTTTTCACAAAGAGAATAGTTTTCAATTATATATCTTTTGCTCTTTTGAAAGTTAGATAATTTATCGTTTTATTTTTTAGATCATTTTTTAATTTTTTTGCTGTGCTGGACTGTGGTTCTTTTTAATGAATTTAATTAAAAACATGAAACCAGTTTGTCCTGTTTATAAATTGCCAAGTCAGCAATTACTGTATTTTGACAATAATCCGAGTGTAACTTTTACCACGATGAACAGACGCGTAACTGATCTGTTTCCCTCTAGACCGTTGAGGTTGTCAGATAACTTGGTTGTAGTTCCACCAACATCGTCAAATCAAAGTTTAAGGAGAATTGTTCAAGAGGACACTTGTCAAACTGGTTAGTAACTTATAGAAAATTTATAAACCTTATCTCTTCCCTTTCTATTTATTTATAGGTGATTCTGATCATAAGTCAAAAGATACCAGTTCTAATGTAACTCATTCTTCTTCCACATTTACCGGTAATTCACATCTCTCCTATCCAGTTCATCCGTCAGATGCTATCCTTGAATCACACACACAACACACAAGCTCTAGAGGCTCTCAATTGGATATTAACTCACAACTCTCACATGGTTACCCAGGTCGCTCCTTTCCCACATCCGCACCTGAAGATCACTATGGTACACGCTATAAGACCACAGATATTGAAGATCTTGAAGAAATCATTAACACAGCATCACAGTGTTATGGTGCTCACGACTATAACCAAATGGTTTTTGTGCTTCAGAAAGTAAAAGTCACACCACAGCTAAGTAATCAACAAGCAATGACCATACGTTTTGGTTTAGGCCTTGGTCTCTATAAGCTTTCTGTGTATGATATAGCTATGTCTCATTTTTTAAAAGCTGAACACATTGCAAAGCAGGAAAATGATAAAGGTAACATCTGTTTAATGAGTTATTACTTAGGAGAAATTGAGTATGCTCAGAACAAGTTTCTTTCAGCAGCTGGTTATTTTGAAATAACTATTAATAACTATGACAAACACAATGTGGGTGTGACTTATAATGTCAATGTCCCCTCTCTTTCTGCTCTTTACTGCAAACGAGGGACAACTTTACGTTATGGTTCAAAGGTCATGGAGGCCGTACGGCTCTATAAAATGGGGGTGGAGTTTGCTAAGAAGGCAAGTGAATATGAAGACGAGTTATCAGCACATACAAGTTTGGGTAATCTATATCAAAGTGTTGGAGAATATGCCAAAGCAGTGGAGGAATATAAAGCAACTGTAGAACTTGCAGAGAAAGTAAAAGATTATGTTTCTTTGGGCTGGGCCCATGGTAACATAGGTAATGCATTCCTTGGACTGATGAAGCGTGATAAAGCCTTGTATCATTTGAATGAGGCCTTTAGGTTGACTGTGTTACATGAACCTGTACCTCAAGCTATTGGACGAGCTTATAATAATTTGGGTACTGCTTACCAAGCTACAAATAACTTGGAAATGGCAAAAGAGAATTACCAGTTTGCATTAAACCAAGCTATTTATGGTGAAGATTTACCAGGACAGGCTAGGTAAGTGTGTGTGTGTGAGAGAGAGAAGTGACAAAGTTTACTATTTTTATTCTATAGGGTTTATGGTAACCTTGGTAACCTATTGATGATACAAAACAAGTATTCAGATGCTATTGCTCATTACACGGAGACATTGACTATTAGCAGAGACAGAGCTACTCAAATAACTGCTTATCACAACAGGGGTTGTGCTCGTTATGAAAGAGCTGAGACAGAGAGAAAGAGTTATTTGGAAAGTGGGGAAGGCAACATTGAGTTGACAACAGGAACAAAATCCAATTCAACTTATATTGGCTCTGAAGTCAAAGACTGTGAAGAAGAGCATAAGTTCATTCCGTTACCAGACCATTTATGTAAATATTACCATGATGCACAGTCTGATTTAGAGAGAGTAGTTAAACATCATGAGCAGACCTTCCAAGACATCAAAGGATCTCAACGTGGTCTAAGCCTGTCGGTATCTCTGTTTGAAACAAATGCTCGTACATTTCAACGCCTTCAAGACTGTTCCTATTTTCTGAACCATTGGCAGCAAGCACTAGTCTATGCTGAACAAAGTCGTGCCCGAACTCTGGGAGAACTTTTACTTGCAAAACATTTACGTCATGATCACTTGCAGTTATCTTTTCGTACTCCACTTGATCTTCCACAAATTATCAGTATTGTACAGCAACAGTCATTACCTGTGGTCTTCATGAGCTATACAGGATCTCGATTATTAATATGGGTACTAACTCCGATAAAAGAGACACCTATCAGAGTCTCTATTAATTTATACCAAACAGCTCTGGAACCCAATCAATTTAAGGATAAGTCATTTGATCATTTGGTACGTTACTTACTGAACGAATCTACAATTGAAAATAAAATTGATATGTATGGGAAATGTAATTATGACGAGAGTACCATGTTAAATGATCTCCATGATCTTATCGCTAAGCCACTTCTTCGTTTGCTTAAATCCTCGCTTCCTCCAGATTCAAACCTACAAGATATCATTCTTATTTCTGATAGCTACACTAAATTAATACCAATATCAGCTTTACAAGATCGTGCATCTAAGAAATTCTTCGGGGATATGTTGCGATTTCATTCCATGGACTCTTTGTTGACGATGGGTATTATTCAACAACTACCCTCAATTGTGGTTAGTGTCCCATTAGATAGCAATGACATGTGCATTGTTGGTAATCCTACCATACCATCTTTCAAATATCTTAACCATGCTTGGAACTTGGGACAGTTACCCTGTGCAGAAGAGGAAGCGCACCGTGTGGCACATGTGCTTCGTGCAGTACCAATACTTGGAAATGAGGCTTTGAAGGACGTTATTTTATCAAAGCTTAATCACTCTAAAGTTGTTCATTTGGCTACTCACGGCAGTGCTACTTCTGGTTTCCTTGTGTTTGCAGGATCTAATCCACTCTCTCTTGATGATGAGGCTTTTGCAAAAACTCTGCTGCTTTTCCCTGAAGATATTGAAGGTCTCACTATTCCAGCTGCTCTTGTAGTTCTTAGCAGCTGTGACAGTGGCCGTGGAGCTATGAAAGCCGATGGGATACAGGGAATTGCTAGATCGTTTCTCTTAGCTGGAGCTCAAGCTGTGCTAACTTCATTGTGGCGTGTTCCAGATGAGTCTGCATCTTTCTTCATGTATTTTTTCTATCGGTATCTTGTTGATGGATTGCCTAGCTTTACTGCTTTGCAAAAGGCAGCTCATAGCATACGATGCTTTGCCAAATATGGTGGGTACATACACTGGTCTGGTTACCAACTCCAAGGACGTGAAATCAAATTTGTTAGCAGTCAAAATGACCGTCAACATTTTGATGATCTGCTGGGTCCTGTAACTATTTTTCCACGTTTGAATGAAGTTTTGATGATTAAAAAGAGCTTGATGGTGAATTCCAAACATGTTCCCTCACCTGCTGAAAGTATGGGCTTACAGACTAACATTGAGAGAGATATGATGCGAAGAAAAGCTCTCCCTCAAAGATCAGATGTACAGGTATGCAGTAGTATGCATTTATTTCACTATCTAAAAAGATGTCTGTTCTATTGAGTACTAATTATGTTTGTATCATTTTGTCTTTTCTTTGTAGTTGTTGTATGGAAGTTTGGCAACAAGACCAATGGAGATTGTGGCAGACTATATATCGCATTATCACAAGTATTACACTGGTGGTATCTATTGGATACCTGGACATTGTCATGACCTCACTACAGCATGTCTTCAACATATTAAAGAAGTAAGACATTAATGTCAATGTAATTCTAGATCACTGTGATCAGTACTGCTCACTAGTCTAGAGTTTATTAATGGTAGCTATCCTAGGTCACTGTGGTAAGTACTGATGTTCACTAGTCTAGAGTTTATTAATGGTAGCTATCCTAGATCACTGTGATAAGTACTGGTGTTCACTAATAAAATTTAATGTCAACTTATAACTACAAAGATGAATGTTATAAGTAACCTCTTTGTATATTACAGTTACTTCTTCAATCCTCTTCTACCTCTGGACTTTCTGCTGATTTTAAAGACCTTACTGAATTGTTTATATCTTTAACTGAACCAGTTCTATTGGTACTGGACCAATTCACATCACTTCCTCTCTCATTTTCACCACTTGATACTCTCATACGTAAATCTAATGTTCATATAATGATCACTACACATATCTCATCTCTCCCAAGCAAAATAGCTGATGAAGCTCACAAAACACTCAATAGAGGTTGTTTACAACAAGAACTGAGGCCATTACCATTCTTGCTATCTCTACAAAGAATAATCTATCACATTATGAGCCAGTTTGATCTTGCTCCCATGAACAAAGAACAGAGAATCTTTGAAGAGATTGAAGAGGCTACCCGCGGTAATCCCGCTCTTCTTGACTTGACCTGTGCTGTACTAACAGACTGCATTGAGAGTTGTAATTGTGATCCTACTGAAGGACTTGAAAAGTTTAACGAAAGAGTTGTGAAGGTTACTGCAAATGAGTTAAGTAAACTTCATGAGAAAAAGAAAATAAAATATGACGAGGAACATACTAGTCTTAGTATTAGTGATCATCAAGGTGTTCTTACATTGAAGAAGAACATCGAAAGAAGTACTGTTACAAAATCTGTTGAGTCAGATACTAACATCAATCCAGCTATAATTTTCACACAGTCTTTAATACAATATATATCTTTGAACTTCTTGGAATATTTCTTGCTTTGCTGTCTCTCTTTTTTAAATAACATACCTCTACATTCTGCTGTAATCGACAAACTGGAAAATATACTTATAAAAATCATACAAAAAGACACAGAAATGGATTTACAAAAACAACTCAAGAGATTTAACCTTCTCGTCCGCTACCCACATCCTGTTTTACAGACTCCTAAGCAAAAAATGAATACCTTTAATTCTGAAATGATCACAGACTCTTGTTACTATTTTGTTCCTCCTGTTATTACTGAAGCTTTGCACTCAGTAATGGAGAATGAAGACAAAGTTGTCATATGCTCTGTCTTGTATCATACTCTAGATGAATTAAGTCCAAATAAACAGCCGATTTGTGAAGAGGTTTCTGAGCAGGTAGACTCTGAAGAGACAGAGATGAGCAACCAATGCTGTCATATTACATTACATTGCATTGGTTTGAGGGAAGTTTTGTTGAGTTGTGTGTCGCAAGAATGGAATTTGTTTGGAAAAGATGTTTTTAAAAGTGTCGTTGGACAATATATTAAAGAGAAAATAAATGTTCGAGAAGAAGAAGGACTTATTGAATTGCTTGTTGACTTAGAAAGATAATCTGATTTTTATCAATATTTTCCTAAAATTTTAATGTTCAATACATTTTTGTAGGAAAAACAAATGATTTATTGTCAATTTGGTCGTAAATTTCATTAAGGTCTAACTCAATCATGAACTCGTTAAGCGTTTCCAATTTTTAACCCTCCACGTGACTTCTTGAGGTCGTTGGAAATGGCAGTTGTGCCCAGTGAAGGAAATGAATCTACTCAAGAGCAACAACCAGCTCAACCACAAAGACCCTCAGGCTGGCAAATGTTAAAGAGTTTGGCATTCCAGCTTTTCTTTATTTATCTCATTACTAGTTTCTTTCGTAGAGGAAACAACACACCCCCAACTGGTCCTGATGGTCAGCCATTAAAACCGGCTGGTAATATCTTTTCAATAGGACAGCCAATGGTGTGTGAGGGGTTTGGTAATGCTACTCCCACCCAATGCTTTTAATTATTTAGGAATTATGTGTCTATCTCACTGATGTTGAAGGGGAGGAGCTTCATTTAAACACTGCCCATCTTTTATGGAGCTTAGATTTAGAATTTGGCAATTGGGAAGATGGTCCATTAAAAGACGGATGTAGATATGAGGATATAACAATATCAGTCCCTGAGGCAAGATATTTTAATTAGATAATATTATAATAGGGTTTTACCCTTTAGAGTATACAGAACAATGGTTCTTGGTACATGCATGTGATACTAATAAAAGCGGGCAGTCCTATTGATGCTGATGATAAAGATTATGATAGTAATGCTATAGTACATGAAATTAAATGTAAGTTGATGAACTAATGGTAAATAATGATACTCTTTTCCTATAGTATTTAATCGATTTAAAAAAAGAAGAATACATAATACTGTTAATCTTATTACTGGTAAAGCTAATATACCACCTGATGCTATTAAGGTATTCATATTACAATGTATTCCTTCTTTATCTCTTCCTACATGATAGGCGTCAGAACATGCTACTGGTACAGATATAGAGATAGTTTCATACTGGCATCCTAATATAACAATTAATGTTGTATATGATAATAATCATTTTGTAGAAGGACAAGTACCAGCACCATTAGACAAGTGTGAGTAGTATGTGGACTAGTACCTTGTTGTTTAGTGTGTTCTCTTGTAGATATTATATTTAATGAGTCAGGTAATGGGTATTATCCTATACTTTATATCAATGATTACTGGAATTTAGCCTCTGAGTATATGCCTTTAAATAGTACTTTGAAGTAAGTTATCAGATCTTGTTTATGACCTTTGACCTCTTGTCATTAGAAATGTTACTTTACATTTGTCATTTACTCCATTGTCATTCTTTCGATTTCAACTCTATGCATCCATGATGAGGGACAACCCTTGGGGACAATGGATGGGTCATCCTGATCCCTCAGATGAAGAACAGGACTCAGTCAAAGTAGGCATCTATCCATAATACCTCATCATACATCCATTGTAGCACATCATGTATCCATTTGATCTCATCATGTATCCATTGGACCTCATCATTTATCCATTGAACTTCATGCAACCATTAATATTTTTATTCCATTTAGGAGACATTATTGGAAACTAATCCCTATTTATTAGGTCTAACTATTATAGTTAGCATAGTACACTCAATATTTGAATTCTTGGCATTCAAAAATGGTAACAAGTCTTGTTATCAAATATTTTATTCATGCATAAAATGCACAGAGTTGTTTTAAGTTGATATGATAAATGACTCTTTGAGATATTTATCATACCAATATATTGTGTAATGGACGTTCTAGTAACAAAATAAGTATCTTATAGGGTGTTTACCTTTTAAATGTGTCTGTGTTTGCACATACCTTTATCTTCATTTGAATGAGACAGATGGTGGTGTGTCTTTGTCAAAAATGTCTTCATACCTTTAATTTCCTTTGTACTAGTAGACAGCATCTGTATTAGTACCAGTGTTAATACTAGTATACTAACTAATGTACTAGTATACTAACTAATAATGTACTAGTATATTAACTAATGTACTAGTATACTAACTAATGTACTAGTATATTAACTAATGTACTAGTATACTAACTAATGTACTAGTATACTAACTAATGTACTAGTATACTAATTTATTAGATGTCCAGTTTTGGCGGAGTCGTAAATCTCTTGAAGGTCTTTCTGTTCGCTCTGTTTTTTTCAATGTCTTCCAATCATTTATTGTTCTTCTTTATATTCTTGACAATGAGACTAATTTTGTTGTCATTATCTCTGTTTTTGTGGGATTGTTAATTGACCTTTGGAAAGTCACTAAGGTTGTAGAAATTAAAGTGGATCGGGAAAATTTAATTGGAGGGGTAATCCCCAAATTGACATTTGTGGATCGTCCATCATATGTGGAGTCCTCAACTAAAGAATATGACAGAGTAAGTGCCTTCCTATCTATTCATTCATCCATAATCCATTGATCTGTCTATTCATTCATTTGTCTGTCCATCTAGTTGGCATTCAAGTATCTGGGCTGGGTACTATTTCCTCTCTTTATTGGATATGGAGTGTACTCCTTACTCTATCAAGAACACAAAGGATGGTACTCATTTGTCCTCTCAATGTCATATGGTTTCCTCTTAACTTTTGGTTAGTAATGTGATTTTGTAAAAGCATCAATAATTTCAGCCACAACTTTTAATGATTTCATAACCACTTAGTGTGTAGTGACTGTTGTGTTCATAATGTGAAGCCTTCTTCATACCACAAACAATCACATGATGCAATGACGTTTGGCTCACAAATTTCACAAACAACATGTTTACAACATTTACCACCTGCTACAGTAGCAGATATTTTTTGTGCACTATTTTAGAACAAACTTTATGTTGCTAATAAAGTAATTTGTTGACAAGTTATTCTAATAAAATAACATAATATTTATTATATAACATTTCTTTGTTCTTTTCATTTTTAGGATTTATAACAATGACTCCACAGTTGTTTATTAATTATAAATTAAAGTCAGTTGCTCATTTACCGTGGAGAATGTTGACTTATAAAGCGCTCAATACATTTATTGATGATATGTTCGCATTTGTTATTAAAATGCCAACGATGTATAGGATTGGATGTTTCCGTGATGGTGAGTGTGTGTGTGTGTGTGTGAGAGATGTGAGTGTGTTTATGTGTAATGTGATATCTGTGATGGTGTGGTAAAGGTATGTGTATACTATGAAGTATATACTGTGTTATAATAGTATTAAAATCAATATATAAAATATTTTAGTTAGAGATAGGACAGTACAGCAATCTTTGGTTGACATAAGTTCTTACTACATAATACAAATATGGTCATATCTTGGTAACAGATGTTGACAGTCTAGTGATGATGACGTCACAGATCATGGTCACAGTCATTATCATGTATAATTCTAGGAAATGTTTAATGCTATCACTATGTATAATACTCTGGTATGTAGTCAATGGATTAATCTTGGGGAAAATCATACTACAGTACATCTTTATATATATATATATATTGTAGGGTAATACTCTACTATTTTGTATATAATCTAATTATGTTAACTTGATGGTCTTCTATTTATTGTATAGATATTGTATTTTTTATATACCTATATCAACGATGGATCTATCGAGTAGATCCTAAGAGAGTCAATGAGTATGGAACATCAGGTAAATATATCTATATAGATATCTCTATATGTAATATAGAGATATCTATAATATAGTTAATATATCTCTATATGTAATATAGTTAAGTCAAATAGGTGGGATAATGCTGTCAAATGAGTGGGATAAGAGATGAGATAAACGACAGCATGCGTAGTTGAATTCTTGTTATGAGAAACAGGAAATGTCATATGACCTAAGGACAATGATAAATTGAGTAGGATGATGGTATTGTTGTTACAGCTGCTATATTTTTGTGTGGCTGCTCTCTTGTTTAGTGTTTCTCATTTGACTAAAACAGATCATGTCATTTAAATGTGTTGCAAATTAAGCAGAATTGTGTATGATTGTTGTTACAGCTGCAGTGAATTTGTTGGTGGTCACTGCATAACTGCAGACTAACTTAATTATTTGCACAATGTACTAACTCACTTGGAAATAGAAAGTGCTTTGTAATTGTCATACAGTCTTCTGGACCTAATATGTATATCCCATTGTGTGTATGTCCTTTAATAGTGTGGTATAACAAAGTGTCAATTGAAGCCAATCCACAACATCATATGAGCTCACTTAGCTCACTTATATCTGTCGATAAAATAGTGCACACAACTGCTACTACATATAAATGACCTTATATGTATATCCCATTAATTATGTGTATGTCCGTTAATAGACATACTTTAGTATAATGAAATGTCAATTGAAGCCAATCTATGACATCATATGAACTCACTAGCTCACTTATGACCACACCACTACTGTAACATTGTAATATTATCATTATTTAGATTATGGATTGAACAGTACTATGTTGTGATATATAAATTACGTACTAATTGAGTTAAATTGGGATACATTAGTTAAATGTATTGTGCAAAAATAGGATTCTGTCTCATTTCTCTCCTTTCTTGGTTAAAATTACTGTGAAAGATGATATGTGATTTTGCACACTAGGCAAGTTAAGTAGGATATAGGATATGATTATTATTACATCATAATACATCATAATAATGTTAAAGTCTCATTTATTTTACTAGTGATGTATAGTTTTATAAGCACCTACACATTTTGATGGAACGATATGTCAATATTTGTAATGTACTGATGACATAATAATGACATCATATGATTGAGTTCACTTTGTGATATTACTAATTTGTACACACACAAGAAGACCCTAAACTTTCTAAAAATAGTAACATGTGATCGTGTATTACTATTTTTAACACGTGTGTGGTTGCATGGTGAAAGACTCTATTGAGTTAGGACAACGTTAGTGTAATGGTGCTATGTTAATATAAAATAGACATGTTGGATAAAACTGGATAGTGAATATCTGTGTACCTTTTTTTTTCTTCTTTTTTTTGATCTTTTTTTCTCTCTTTTTTTGTTTTGGTGTGTAGGTGAGGATGAGGTATGTACTCGTCAACAAAATGCTATACAGAATGAAGGAGAGAGACAAGTCTCTGAGTTATCTGAAGAAGTTAAAAGTATTACTGACAAAAAAGAGGACTAGATTTATTCCCTCAAATAAAATTAATAAATTAATAATTATAATATTATTGTTATTAAAATTGCTTTAATAATAATTAATTAATTTACGTTTAGGGGGCATTAATAAGGAACGACGGCTTTATAAATCAAAAAGTTTCGTTCAAAATTATTTAATTAATATTTTGTTCAAAGCAGAGACTGAAGAATATCTAGTAATCAAGATTTACTGCATAATGCCGCCTCCCTCAGACAGTCAAGACAATTCTGCAGGGGAAAATCATCGTGGTAAGTAATGAAGAAAGGCTACATATGTTTTATAAAATATGTTCTATGCTTCTTCTCCATCTTTTGGACAGGTCCAGGTGCTTTGGAACCAACGATTCCCCAAGGAAACATAGAAAGCCCATCAGTCTTCCAAGCCACAACTTCCAAAAGCCAACAGCATCTAGCTGAGATCAGTGCCTCACCTTCCAAAAGCCAACAAGGTCTAGCTGAGACTGGTGACTCGCTGCGTATTGCCCAAGAAGTAGAACAACAGGTATATACATGTATAGCCCTCTTTAAAAGTATTGAGTGTTATTTGCTTTTTTTTTTAGCAAACTGGCTTGATTATTATACCTGAACCCTCGTCCAGACAGCAGTACTATAGATATGAAGGCAGGTCAGTTATTGTTTTCTACATTTTATGCATTTATTGTGTGTTCTATGTAGAATTTGTATTAAAGTAGGCCAGCAACTAACTCCCATAAATTGTTCTCCTCTGAACACTGTTTTTGTAAAGCCTCCTGTGCGAAATAATATGGGAAGAAATGCTGTCTTTACTGAGTATCGCTGCCCCAATTGACCCTTCTAAGATAAGAGATATACATAGGTTATTACATACTTTGGTACATAAGTATCTTTGTTTGTACGATGTCTTCTTGGTGTCTACAAATCTACAGTGTCATCATTGTCTGATCGTATCAATGGTCAATATGAAGTCAAAAAACTTGCTTTAGTATTAAAGCCAAAAGAAGTAAACTCCAAAGAGTTTCATATCTTGTGCTACCTTATGAAGGTAATTGAACATTAAGTTACTTAGTTACAATGTCTTTTGCTTAAAACTAGTAACAAGTGTGTATATTTACTATTAGTTTTGTATGGTAGATACCAAGGATTATTATTATTATTGTTATTATTTTGATACTATTATTCATAGTGACTAATGACTTTTATCTCAATAAAGAATTCATAAAATGTATTCATAGTTTGCTAAACCTGTCACATGTTTTACCAGAAAACAAACAAACACACACACGTGCTCAATATTTTGAGATTTGCTTTGGAGGCATTCTCTTTCGATCTCTAGCTGTATTTCTTTTTCTTTTCTTAACAAGGAATTTCTCTAGTCTTCCTGACTCTTTGAGTTCTTTATATCGTTTAGCTAGTAATACTTTACGCTGTAGAGCTAAATAAAAACAAAAATACTAACAATTATATTTTTAATCCCACAACTGATGTTATGTCTTTGTTGTTATAATCATCACATGATGTTACCATATTAGGACTAATAATACACTAATTAATATGTCATGAAGACAAACACCTTTATAAAATATGCTTAACTATGCATTTTATTCCGCAACTGGAGGTATGTGTTGATGTGTTGATGGTGTGACCCATCTCATGATGTTACCATATATACCATATAAGGTAGTCAATTAACATGTATGTGTGTACACATTACCTTTACTTAAGTAAAATGGTTTATGACCCTTGCTAACAAGTTGTCTTTCTAATTTCTTGTGTTCCTTGTCCAGCAATTTATGATCTAAAACTTTATCTTTATTTGTCTCACTGTTCTCCTATGTACAGAGATCAACCAACAATCTTTATCTACATCTTCTTACTTACCAAATTTTGTACTAATTTCTGTAATTTTTGTTTTCTATGTGGATCTTTTGTTTTCATTGCTTCTTTCTTTAATTGTAATCTCTCTCTTTTTTTGATGTCTTCTAAAAATGAAAAGCTCTTTGAGAAAAGGTCCTTGTTCAGATGACCACACCTCTCATCAAAACGAGGGTCTCGTTTAACTTCCTGACAATAAAATAAAATTAATATATTATTATACATTATTTATTAATTTACTTTTCTTGGTATGACCACAACTTGTCTAAATCTACTTACTGGTTTCTTGGACGACATTTCTCTTGGTCTAGGGAGAGTATTGTCTTATAGACCATATTAATACATAATGATGTCTACCTGTGTTTGTTTGCTCTTTTAAAGGTTTTGTTTTGATGATGTGATGAGATTTTCTCTAATTCATTGTTAAATGCAGCATTGAATCTTGATATAAAAAGATAACAAATTATAGTTTATTTATTAACTTTTATCTTTAAACAAATAAAAAGTAAATGTTAAAAACAAACATTGAAGTTTACAATAAATTGTTATTCAGTATTGTATAGTATATTTTTTGTGAACTCATATCAGACTATGTTATCTTCAGTTCTAATGCTATATAAGCTGGGGCCATTTAGTATCAGTTCAGTTCTATTGATTTGGAGTAAACACACTTTCATCTCTCTCACTCAATGTATGAAAGCTATTTACTTTTTGGTACCCATTTGTTGTCGAAGTTGTTGTAATTCACCCAAAGGCACTTCAGATAGTTCTTGGGAAGAAAGGACAATTACATATAGAAGTTTGTGAAGTTGTCTATACCTTGTCTGATCTGACTTTCCTCTTCATCTGAAGATAATTCATCCATAATGTGTTTATATTCAAAAATGTTACACGTGTCAGCACACCTAAATAATGTACGGACATAAACGGAAACATTCTGAAATTTCTATAGAAATTCAATGGAGGTAACCAAATCTTAACTCCGTATACTATACATATCTTTAATCCCTTGGTTCTGAAGAAGAGGTATACTCATTATATATTATTAATGTTATCATTGTTTCCTTTATAAATAGAAAAGGTACGTGTGGCTTAAATAGAATGTAAATTGAACCAACATGGAACAATCAGGTATATCACATATATGTTTACTCAATATATATTCTATTGACAGGTTTGGTTCAAGACCATTGTCAAGAGAAAGATGATGCCTTTAAGAAAGAGTTCAAGCGATTTCGAAGACCCACTCCTGAAGATATGAAACAAGTTATTGACTTCAACCAACCAGAACACTTTAAAACAGAGGTGTGGTATGCATTGATAATATATATATATATATATATATATATATTATCTCTACTAAAGGTCACTGTATTTGAAAAACCTTCCACATCTATTGTAGAGGAATTAACAGAATTAGGACTGCAATCGATAAAAACATGGAAAATATTTACTTTAAAATTAATACCAGGTAATTAAACAAATAACAAATAGATATATTTAAACTGTTTATCTATTAAGGACTTATTGTTATCGAGAATCCATTTGAAACTGGTTACCAACATCGTTGGGTTCACCAATGTCTTGTCAATTATCCTTGTCTTCCTAATATTACTAACTTAGATGCTCATATTACAAGAACAGGCTCAGGACAAATATGGCCACCTCTAGAAGAATGGTATGTCCAAGTGTTACTTAGTTACATAATAGAACCCGTTTATAAGTATTACAGGTGCTATTGTTAGCCGAGACTCTCTTCTTCAAAAGCTTCGTTGGGTGACATTAGGTTACCATTACGACTGGAACACAAAATTGTATTACAATCAAAGCCACTCCCCTTTTCCTGATGACTTATTTCGACTCACTCAATGTGTTTTAAGAGTTCTTGGTTTTCCTTTATTTAGAGCAGAGGCTGCTATCATTAACTATTATCATCTTGATTCCACTTTGTCTGGACATACTGATCACTCTGAACAAGATCTTACGGCTCCTCTTATTTCAATAAGGTAACTTCTATTAATAGTAACATTAAAACCTAATATTCTATTAATAGTAATACTTGAAACACAGTATTCTATTAATAGTAACATGTGTGGAGTGTTCTATTAATAGTGAAATAGAACATTTAATAGTATTGTATTTATAGTAAAAGTTTTATTAATAGTGAAAATGGAATATTACCATAGTATTCTATTTATAGTTACAATAAAATCTATTAATAGCACTCTATTAATAGCATCTGGATATTAACACCTGTATACTTATATTATTAATATAGTCCTTATTAGGGATTACATCAATTTATTTATTTATTTATTTTAGTTTTGGTCAGTCTGCTATATTTCTTATTGGTGGTCATACTAAACAACATAAACCTTTGCCCCTATTAATTAGGAGTGGTGACATAGTAATTATGTCAGGAGAAAGTCGCTTGGCTTATCATGGAGTCCCCAAAATACTCACTCCAGAAGTAAATGTCATACCACCATGTTTATCAAGAACAGTTTTAGAATCAGCGTTATCACTTAAAAAACATTCTTTACTAACTAACTATTGTCCATTATGTGGTAATAATACTCAGAGCCCAATACAGCCAATACAGCCAAGGACATCTAATAATGATGCTGCAATGATATGTGGTATAAAACGAACAAGAAAAGATCATTTAGGCGAGTCTAGAAAACTCAAGCGAAAATCTATTGAAAATCTAGAGTCTGAGACCTATGAATTGGATCTTGAGGATGAGACTGAGACTACATGTGATGGATGTCATTGGTTGTTGGAGAATTGGGTACATTTTGAGACATACTTGTCTAATTCTAGAATCAATCTAAATGTCAGACAAGTAGGAGAGATATGACATTAAATACATCAAACGAGAATGACATAAAAATATAAAGGTGATATCAACAATAAGTTACTGGATGATGAGTTCAAAATCATCAACTTCTTCAAATTCTTTATTTATTTTTTCTGCCCATTCTTCTAAATCAGGAGACTAAAGAAAATACAATAATTATATGTAATTTTTTATGCTTAAAAATTAAACACACCTCAGTTTTTGTTTTTCTCTTGGGAGGTTGTCTTTTAGGTACAGCTACTGGCAGAGCATAAGAATTTAACAATGTTTTATATGACTTTTCAGTTTGTTTATTTTCAGGACTGGGAGGATATGCAAAGGAATCAATAGCAGGAGAGAGAGAAGAATGAAAGTGAGGAGAGTCGAGTTTACTGAATCCTAATGAAGATTTTCGTCTCTTTTCTTTCTCTGTCATACAAGGAGTTGATTGATTGTCAGTCAATGGTAAAGGACCATCTAGTGAAGGTAGGCGGGACTGTAATTGAGGTGAGGCTACTGGAGTAGGATCTAATAAAGGTAGGTGGGAGGATCGTGGTTGTGGAGAGGCTACTGGAGTAGTGTCAAAAATGTTGTCATTTTCTTCAGCCATTACTAGTCCACTATTAACACTTACAACTTGGGGCTTTAGTTTGTCTCTGTCCCTCTCTCTCACTCTTGATCTTCTGTTGGCTCTTTTAATGGGACCTTTGCATATAGAATCATTACAACTGTCATGAGTTATGTTAGGTTTTGACGCCAACTCATTCTCCTTGTCAACCACTACCTTCTCTTTCACAGTATAATCCCTTTCTTCTCTTTTCTTTGTTGGACTAGGTTTATCTGTAGTGATTACATCTAACAGTGTAGAACTACTTGACTCTGTTGTTGTAGACACTTCTAACTTGTGCTAGGAAAACAACAGAAATAAAAACTATACAATTTTTATATTTTCATATAAATCATTGCTAATAAAAATACCATATATTTTCGTTGTAATCTCTTAATAACTTCCTGTGCTTGTTTTATTTTAGCGTCATCATCATGATCATATTCAGTAAGAGGAACCTGCTTTTTTATTGGCTCTGCTTTCTTTGATTTTGATCGACCTTTTCTAGTTCTAGAGGCCATCCTACCAAATACAAATGATGTTGAAATGGAAACAGTTTTTCAGCTGCTGACTCACTTTAAACTTCGCGCTGATTACATAACCACACCTACTTATTTTATTGCCACGCCTACCAACAACTTGGAAAATGGGTAAACTCAAGGTTCTTTGTCTCCATGGATACAGACAGAACGAGACCATTTTCAGAGAGAGAACTGGTGCATTGAGAAAGCTCTTAAAAAGAGAAATTGAATTTATATTTGTATCAGCACCACATATTATCCCCGAACCAAACAACCTTGTATGCCCTCCTGATCTACAAGAAAGAGGGTGGTTTTTCTCACGACCTGAACATGCCTACAAAGGCATTGATCAAACAGATATATGCATTGGACTAGAAGAATCATTTCACTTTCTAGAACAGGTGTTTAAAGAGAATGGACCATTTGATGGTATACTTGGTTTTAGCCAGGGTGCTTGCCTCATTGGTCTTCTTTGTGCTCAATACCAGAGTGACATTAACTCACCGTTTAGATTTCAATTTGTTATACTCTTCTCTGGTTTCAAATCCCTTCTCTCACCTCATTCTAATATCTACACTAACCCTCTTCAATGCCCTAGTTTTCACACTATAGGTGACACAGATGAAGTCATCCCTTCTCACATGAGCACAGATCTGGCAGGATTATTTGTAAATGCTATCCTCTACCACCACAAGGGAGGACATTATATTCCAGCATCTCCAGACCTTCGACGAGCTTTACAAGACTTCCTCAGACCATTCCTAGATTGACTTGAAGGAGGATAACAAGGGGATATTGTGAGAGAATTGACGATTTTTACACCATCTTTTCTTGAAAACACCACTTGAAATAGTAGAAACACAACAAAAAACAAAAAATGGGGTATTCCCGATGGTTGTTGAGATAGCAACCAAATTAATAATAGTGGTACTTAAATAATACTTGTTTACAATTTTATCTTGAAACGTGTTATCTAATTGTAGTTGAAGACTCAACGTTAACTTTATTAATTTCTTTGGGTGGGTGTTTCATGAAATCTTGAGAGATGGTATGAGTCTCAGTCCATGAGTGTAGGAGTTCCAGAACGAGACCTGCTGTATAGAGAACATGTGGAATGAAAACATAATATTATGAGGTACTACTCTTGTATGGGTGTAGCCATTTTGGTCATTAAACAAGGCAATGATATAAATTTTAATAATAACCATCGATTCTGGATGCACATATACTTTACGTCCCCTGGTGGGTGTGGTTGGGTAGAGAAGGTATCTATTAAATTCATTCTCCTTTACTTTGTCATTGCCTGAATGAGAATAACCTGCAATTTAACTATTACTGTTATACTAGAGGCATCACCACAGTAGTATTATAATAACTTAGTACAATTACTGTGTGTGCTATTCTAATCACATTTCACATGCTTTAAAAATCTTTATTTTGCTACGACCAACCTCTGTCTGTTGGAGGGACTTCTACTTACTATAACCTCACGTTCATTTGTCACATGAATTACTTCTCTCTCCAGAGGAGGAGGTGAGTATACAACTTCTCTCTCTTGATAATATGGAGCAGACGTCACTGGTTCAGCTGGTTCCTGGTACTCTTCCTCTCGGCTTTCATCCTTTACCTCATCGATTTCAAGAAACTGGCTCTCTGTTGGGTAGTTCTCAGGTTCTTGTTGGTGAAAATAATCGTATTCAGCGTTTGGTATATCAGCATATGGTTCCTCATTAAAAGCTTCATCACTGAAAGTGTCATTGGTAGCAAATTCAGCTACATTGCCTTCTATGTAGTTAGTAGGTGGAGTATTGCTATGCCTAAGATGGCTATACTCCTTTTCTTCGTATGGTGTACCATCTCTCTCTTTATTCATTGCTTCCACTTCAACAGATGGAGATGGACTCCGTGTTTGATATTGTGGCTCATCATCTAAATATCCTTTAGGTTCCTGTGGAGAGATATTAACATTGTTTTTAGCATCTTGTGGAGGTGAGTCATAAGGAGAACGACTACGGTGATGGGTATCAGGAGAGAGATGAATCTCTGTCTCATCATGTCTTTGTCTATGAACATCTCTTTGTTCTTCAAAAACTGGATCTCTTGGTCTTCTCTGTATTGTTTGTTTAGGAAGTGAACGTACATCTTTAGATCGATACTGATGTTTGGATCTCATAGTTGAGCTGGAATGAGTATGGGGACGATTTTGATGTTCCCGATGATTGTGATGTCTAACATGAGAGCGTTGGTCTCTGTAATGTATATCATTCTCACGAGAACGATTATGAGAAGCCAAAGAAGGAGGAGCTGGTGGTGGACGAGAGTAAGAATTAACAGGAGAATAGTGACCTTTAGCACCAAAATGATCTCGAGAAGAGTGCATTTGTTCTCGAGAAGGAGGTCTTTGATGATATCTAGGGGAGTGACCGCTTCTGGGATGAGAAGATGGATGTTGTCTCTCGTTTCTAGAGGGTTTTGGAACATAACGATCAACAACATAACCTTCATGCAAAGAAGAGGAAAGAGAACTCTTTGAATGATTAGGATGACCTCCTCTGTCTCTTGGGTACTCGCCACTATGACGACGACGAGGGTTTAGCCGATTTCCAGTATGGGTTAACACTCTACCCTGTTCTCGATGAGAAGGGGGTGGCGTTCCCCTTGTGTGGTGTTCCTGTCTTCTATTAGATGGATAGCCACTAGATCGTGGCATATGATGATTAGAATATCTGTCTTCTCTTTCTCTTGGAAGAGGAGGAGGAGGTGAAAGAGAGCGAGCATGGTGGCTGAAATTTCTACCTCCTCGGGGTGGCATTTCATGTGAATGATAATTATTCCGGCTTTCGTGTCCACGGGAGAAAGGAGGTCCTCGATCACGTGGTGGAGAACGACCAGAACGAGGAAAGGGTGGTCCCCTCTCTCGTCTTGGGGAATGTGCATCACGAGAAAGAGGTGGACCTCGTTCTCGTATAGGTGAGTGCCTAATCCGCTGAGAAAAGGCTTTTTTATCCTCAGTTGGTGAATATTCTACTCGAACATGTCCACCACACACTATATTGCCATTGGTAGCAGTCACAGCTCTCAGAGCATCTTTGGAATCTTCAAAGAAGACATAGGCAAATCCTGGAGGGTCGTTGGCAACCCATATATTGCGTAGGGGTCCAAAACGACTGTAGACACGTCGCAGCTCTTCCTTGTTACCATATTTTCCCAAATCACGTACGATTATACGTGGTACAGACACTATTGAAAAGGGGTGAAATGGGTGTTAAATAGAAGAGTTTGGGTCACACGTACTTGGCATAAATTTAAATGTGTTGGTAGAATTCAGTAACCTAACTTACTTGGTTTTTGCTTTCAATATGATCAATACCGCTTAGTTTGGAAGATAGAAAGCCGATCAAGTAGTAAAGGCGTGATTGATCCCAAAGCGTCTAAAATAGTTAATTAGTGAAATGGGTGGAGCTCAGACCATACTTCTAAAGCAACCAACACTTTGAATCACTCTCATCAGCATGAAATTCCTCAAAAGGAAACAAGCAGAAGACGAGGAGCAGCAACGTCTAACGGAAAGATTAAAATCCAGAGAATGGTGTAGCATTGGTGCCTTTATCAACTATTCCATATCAACGATCTTTATAGCAATATTTTTATGCTGTCTTATCGTTGTTGGCACAATTGGTACAATCCAGAGCGATTTGCATGGACAAGCTGCCTTTGTGAACAGTAGTCGTAGCTGCTATATGTATGCAACTTGTGATAAAAATCCCAATTCCAGTTTAAAATGTCTTTTTACTCCAACAAAAAGCCATCCATGTGATGGAGCAATGGTGTTGTATGCCTTTATAGCAATATTAGCAATAGGGTTCTTTGTTTCATTGATTGTAAAAGCTGTGTTTAACCACAAGTGAGTATCAAACTATCTGTACTCATGTAGTTTTAATTGAACAGCAGTTATAGTTGTCAAAGACGATTTGTTTGTCTCTGGCTATGATTTATTAAATGACATTCCTTTGTCTTTTCTTTAGTCTTGATTGGACTTTGTTCATTGAAGTACCTGCTCTATTGATTGTCCTTTTAATTGAGTTTGGATTAAGTATTATGATCTCCATTGGAAACTTGTATACATGTAAAAGTATCAAGTCATATTATAGGTATAAATGAATGGGACTGTAGGTTGGGCGTGGATGGATTGATCATGTGATTGTTATGATATCCTTTACACTTTACTCACACACTTTCCACTCACTTTTTCCTTCTAAGTAATGGTAAATGTGATAATACTTATCCCAAGTCTGACTTCAATCACTATAGTCGTGCTACTGTAGCTGAAGTAAGATGGACTAGTTATTTATAGTACAATATCCAATTGAATCTGTTTAGATACTAAATTAGTTTATTTTTTGTGTTATCGTAACTATTGTTTCTTTTATTTACAGAACTCTGCTTGGTTTATTTTTGCCTTTATCTTTATTGCCTTGATTATTTATTCTATTCGGCTAATAGTCTTCTTGAGACGTAAGAAAAAACAAGCTATTAAAGATGCTATTGACAGAGAATCATTTCAACATGATGAAGATGATCAATCTAAAGCTATTTAGTGAATTTTTTTTATTTTTGTAGTACTAATGTAACTCTATCCTTGTGAATAATTTGTAAGATGCTGCTCTTTTTTCTAAGATGTTGATTAAAGTATACGGAGTTAATTCCCTTTACTTTTCTGTAAAAATTTCAAAACGTTTCCGTTTACTCCCGTAAACTATTAACAACACCCACGTGGTACAAGATGTTGAAGCGACCCTCTTCTTCTGAGACTGAAGAAGATCTCCTAGCGTTACAGGAGCAATTCCTTACCTCAAAGAAGCAGCCTTCAGCTGAATTAAGAAGGCCAAAGACTGAAGCATTTTTTAGTTCTGTAGATGAAAAGTCAAGGAGAGATGTAGTTACTCTCAAAGGTAAGGAGAATCTGCTTGTGGATATCACTGTCTATATAAACAAGATATAAGTCCAAAATGCCAGACAGCTGTAACTGAAGTAAATTCAATATCTTCTGAAAACAACCTGGTATGAAATTAATGTTTCCCTTGGTAACAAAACATTTATTTATTGTTTATATAGAATAGTACTGTTAATCCATTATATAGTAAGCCTATTACTACATACATGTTGATGTCATATGGATATTCTACAGCTCATGAATCTTACTTAGTACTAAAGGATATTAAAGAGTCTAATTTAAATCCAGGGGATGTCCCCATGATAACATCTCAACAAACAAAATGCGGATTTCCTATCGTAATGAAACTCCCATCAATTCAAAAAGTAACATGTTAGGGTTTGTCATATTTATCTCTATTACTTAACTGTTTAGACCACAGGCAAACTTGGTGTTAAAAAGAAAAGTCTATTTGCTCAACAATTTGATTCGCTCTCTCCTGTTGATTTTGGTCTCACTGTTCCAGTAACTAGTGAAAGAGAAGTAGTAAGAGAGAGAGTAGATTTGGTTCAAATGACAAGTCACCAAGAAAACAATGCTAAATTAACTCAAGGTTCATTTTTGTGGTCATGTTCTTCTCTTTATTGTATGTTTAGATAATGAGTCAAAATTTGGTAGTCTCTCCTCTGCAACTTGGAACAAATTTTTGCAATCTGCACTTGTCTCTGGTCAAGGACTTGTGGCTGCAGGTGCTACTCCTGAAGCAGCCCAGCAAGAAATAGCAAAGATACATGAGGAGAATGTATCGACTTTATCAGCCTTGACAGAGAAAGAGATTCTTGAGGAACAGGAAAAACTGAAGAGAATGCTAGGTAAAAATTAAGTGTTTTTTATGAAGATTGTTGTGGTCTTCTAGGTCCTAAGGTTGTAACGTTTCTTCAGTCTCGAAGTTCTCAACCAACTTCTACTTCATCTGTTACCACAGAACCAGTTGTCAAAACTAATGAATCAGGTTTATTAGACCAGCATGGCTGGTTAAATATGGATGTAGTTGAGAAGGAAAAAATGAAATGGATGACAGATATACCTGTTGCCACGGAAACACCTCAGGTAAACTAAATGAGTGTATACATTTAGCTGAATTTCAATATAGGTTTATCGTGATGTACGATTTTCATTGAAGGGTGTGGTCATATCTCGTGATATTGGTACTACCATTCCCTCTTATTTAGGTCTTCATCACCATGGTAACGAGCCTGAAGTAAGTCTCCCTGGAATATAATATAATTATGGTTTATTTGTTATAGAGTGCAGGATATACAATGGAAGAATTGTTTATTCTAGCACGTAGTTCATTTCAACAGCAGAGAATATTTAGTTTACAAATATTGTCTTGTATTGTTAAAAGAGTAAGTAATATATGTCCATTTTGAGTATCTATATGTCCATTTTGATTATTTATATGTCCATTTAGCTATCTATTTGTCCATTTTTCATTGCCAATTTACTACCCATATGTCCATATTCAATATCCATTTGTCCATTGTGCAATTTATTTGTCCATTTTAGTAGTTTTGTTTATCCATTCAATATAGGCATTACATAATGAATATATTGATGTAATAGAAGGATCTGTTTTTGATATATTAATGGAGTCTGGTTTGCCTAGTTTGTTTCGTTATGCACTTGATGATAGTTCAGATAGCACACAAGTAAACTCCTATAATTATAGAACTAATCATTAAAAATTAAACAATGTAGGCAGTTGCTGTGACTTGCATTCATTCACTTCTTATATCACCCGCTGAAGAACACTTTCTCTATAGATATTGTTGTTCTAATGGTATGTTTGTTCCCTCATTGTCACCTGTAATAGAAGCAAAGATTAAAGAAGATCTGATTAGATATGATATTGTGAAAGGCTTAATGGATATGATGTTGTTGCCACGGTTACGCTACATTTTAGAGGTATGCCAACCACAAGAAGTGGTAGTGGTTAAAATTTTGGAGATATTAATCCGAGTGGCTCGTCATTCTTTACAAGCAGCTAATGAGGTCATTATGACATCACCTATTAATAATAATTATAATTATTATAGGTAATGAAATGCCCTAGACTCATTAATCTCATTATAGAATGGTTCCTTCCGTCCACTTGGAGTAACGAAAATGGTTAGTTCTTATATGCATACAAATACTGACAATTTTTAATAGGTGGAGACATTTATAAGAGGCCACACCCCTTGGCTATGCGTTTATTGTATACTCTTTGTATTGCTGGTCGCTACATTGCACAAGAACTAGTAAGAAAAATAAATTATAAATTTATTTATTAATTGTATCTAGTTATCTTCTTATCGACTATTATCTTGTGTATTACAACATGCTATAGTACACCCACAAGACCACACCCCTCTACCCAATAACGATGCTTATATTTTGTCTGTGGAGTCATTGAGAACATGGAATGTTTTAATACGATATGGACTGACCACAGATACACTGAGGTACTGGATTAATACATGGATAGATAGGTGGATTAATGGATGTAGAGTATAATGAATTGTTCAATTATTATTTATCTGTCATTTTTTGTCTCAACAGCGATATATTTCCGACATTACTAAAATGTTTTATTGCCATTTCTTCACCGTTTACTCTCTCTTCTTGTGAACTCCAAAGAACATTGTCAATATTTCATGTACTCTCAGGATCAATAAATGCAGCCGCTGTTCTCCCAAACACATTACAAACTGAACAAACTAAAGAGCCACACTCACCTCTGTCTATTAATTGGTCTCAGGTGAGGGGTGTGGTTGATCCTGCCTTGAAGCGTCTTGCTAGAGTTTTGAGGGAATGTCAGGACGTTAGTGATGATGATATCACAGTGAGTATGATAAAGTGGAGAATGTGGTAATCTTTTAACAGTTAGATAGACTGCAATATATTACGGCTTTGATAAACATTGCTAGCACATTTTATAGTGAATATAATCAAAAGGTTTGTTTGTGATTTATTTTTTTGTAAAGCATCTCTTTTTAGCCTGAGTTACGAAGTAGTCCAGTTGATTTACTTGAGGAGTTTGAGTCAGTGGGTGGTAATATTTTAAAATTATTTTTTCAATCCAAACTATACCCAATGGCTCTTAAAACTATCACGTTAGTTTTTAATAATCAAACATTATTATCAAAATATTTTCCTTTGGCTAGTGCTTCACTAAAGTCACTAACATCTGCTACACCATCTCCCTCTCTCCCAAGGTATGTTCCCCTCTTATCGTCAAAACCTGCTTTATATGGTCAAGACCCTATGGAAGAGAAGGATTACCCTTATATGACTCAATCCCTCTCAACATTAACTGTTTTCTCTGATATTTTGTGTGTATCACAACAACTCTGTCTATCTTTAATACAACTACATCATGGCTTGTCTCAGACACTTGTACCAACTTTGATCAGTGAAGAATTTTGGTCATATTTGGAATGGTTTTGTAAACCAATTCCATCCACAATGCAAGTAAGAAATGAACCATTTAACATTTAACATGGTAATGTATTGTCTAGAGGTTGTTTATTGTATTTATCTTGTGTTAGGTAAATCTCTCTTGTTGTTCATTGTATCTATATCTCTACAGTGTAGTCCAGACTCTCTTAGTAAGTTTATTGATCATTTTGTATTGTTTATTATATCTGTTATTTAGATTGCTGTAGAGGGTCTGACTTGTTACCAACTTCAACTATTACATTCATGTGCTCTGAGACTTGTCTCTTTATTCCCTCCTGGTTATGAGAAAATACTTAATAAATTACTGAACAATATAATATTTAATACATCATTCTATCGGTAAATTTATTATATGTATGCTTTTAACACTATTTTTGTTATTTTTTAAGACTTGTAGACTAGGTCTTTAATGTAACTCTCTTTTGTAGGGATATACTGGATAAACTTGCTACTGACCCTGATCTTAAGGCACCATTGATAGCCACATGCTCTCGTTCTGAAGCTCCACCCACCACTACAGCTGATCTAATTAAAGTGGCAGTTGCTAAGTTACCTTCCATTAAAGACACATATAATTGTTATTGTCAAAACATGGGATTAAAAGAAAAAGACGTGGTGCGTTCCTCTCATTGGTTAAATCATAATCCAATTAAACAAGACACTCATCTGTTACCTCCATTCACTGACTCAGTGTTACCATCTAACTGGATGTATTTGCCTCTACTAATAGAATATACAGCTGCTATCAAGGGGTAATTGACATGATGGCATACTCCATCTTAATACTATACAATGTTATAATAATATTATATAATACTGGTATATGTTTTATAGTGAATATCTAGGACATGATAATATTGGTACAGGGAGTGTGTCTAATGTATTGTATTATTTGGTACTATTGGAACGATGTCGATGTGATGTCATTAATACCACGCCTCCTATTTTACGTCTAGCACTAATAATGTCTACGTTCCTTATTGGTAAGTAATTCTTTTTTTTAATTTGTATTGTTGAAATTTTTTAGATTCTGGTTTATTTTTTGAGTCAGATATTCACCATTGTTTGTCATCTTTGTTCTTTTCTTATACCTCCTCTACTGTACTAACTTCTCTTAATTTTTCTCTTCCCATACCTGGACTGGCATCATTTCAAGACTTGTGAGTTATAGCTAATCTCATTTGATTTCAATATCCATTCACTTGTTATAGCCAGATGATTCCATTTGATCTAAATTGATTTCCTTTCTAGTTATACTTCACTTTTGGATCAATTTGCTGCTGTCTCCTATGGTGATCAACTTTTTGCTTCCTATCTACTCATTCCTCTTTTGCAAAGATATCCTATATCTTTCCGAAAGGACTTCTGGATTGACCACATACACATTCTTAACTTAATACATCTCTCATCAACACAAGTACATTTAAGTCTATTCTATATATTTTTATTCACTTTAACTTTTTAGATTGCTATTCCAGTTGACTCATTCCTGTCCCCAATAGAACAGGACTGGGACTTGTTAGAGCAATACTTAAAGATCTTAGCATCATGTACTATACAGTATGTTATGGATGTGGTTAACTTTGCACGTGGCAATCCTTTAATTGTCTAGTCCTCAAAAAAATTCTCTGCTCTATTTAATTGCTGTTCATCATGTCAATTCATTCATCTTTCAAGATATGTCAGAAATGGATCCAGTCAATGAATTGTGCAAGAACCTCTTCTTTGCAGTCCTTGGATTGTCTGATAAAGTAAAATTATTAATAAAATGATATTTGATATCATTTGTTTATTAGTCTCTTCAACGTAATCTTTTGTTTTATAATGGACCCTCTATCACTGGATCTAACGATATCCAATTATCAGATAAATTTACTAGTTCACAAATTGAAATAATAACAAGACGTTTCTCATCAAAATTGCCTTCTCTTTAATGTATTGTCAGTTTATGAACTGTAGTTAATGTAAGTTAAATGTATAAATTAAAAAAATGTCTTATTGCTCAATATTGTCAAAATTAAATATCTTAATTTCATAACTATCAATTAAATGAAACTTGATGTAACAAACTTATAAATGAAAACTGTATAATATAATATTTGATGAAAAATTTGATAGGATGAGATAATAAGTTGAATTAAAATTTAAAATAAATTTCAAAAAATATCACATGATAATTTTATTTAAATGAAAAATGTTAAGAGCACCAGTTTTGGTTTTGGCAACATTTTCCATCAAACCATTCCTCCATCAAATAATTGTTAACCCTTGTGCTATGATGACTACGACTGATGGTACCAGGTGGTAACATTTTGCCATGACAACCATCACGAGGAGGTGGGATAAGACGATGAAAGTTGCGTTTGTTAACGTGCTCCAAAAAAGCTGTTTTTAAAGTGAAAATAAACTTATCATTTTGACATTGTTTACAAAGTTTACAAGACTATAGAAAAAATATAGTTTATGAAAAGACAACTGACAGAAATTATCTTCTTACCAGCTGGTGTTTACAATTGTTAGCACAACTACCATCTATACAGTGTAGTAGAGGCACTTGAGTATCATGTTCATTAGCAAACATTATACTCTCATATTCACCACTAAAATAAAGATCTATAGAGTAAGATATTATACACAATGAATATATACTTGTATCTTAGTCCTTGATCAGGTCCTCTTGCAAGGCCAGTAATAGATAGAAAGTTAAACACTAACTATTATAATAAAAATATAATATTTATAATTTTAATTCATATATATACCTGTTCGTACATGAAACGATTGTTAGTCACATGTGAAGAAGAAAGGTTAGGAGATAAATTGACCTAAAAATTATTATATTAGAATAATATTAGTTACTGATTGACTAAGTTATAATCCATCAACAATTGAATGATTTATATATAATATATACATATATTATATATAGTTAATATTACAATAAATTATGTATTATTATATATAGTTAATATTACAATACACTATGTATTATTATTATATAGTTAATATTACAATACACTATGTATTATTATTATATAGTTAATATTACAATACACTATGTATTATTATTATATATAGTTAATATTACAATACACTATGTATTATTATATATAGTTAATATTACAATACACTATGTATTATTATATATAGTTAATATTACAATACACTATGTATTATTATATATAGTTAATATTACAATACACTATGTATTATTATATATAGTTAATATTACAATACACTATGTATTATTATATATAGTTAATATTACATTATGTTAATATAATATGTACCTCCATTAGCCATATGTTCAAGTTTTCATCAGTCACAAAATCAAAACGTACCATTTCAACAAAGTTACTAAACAAACTCAATTAAGTAAAGTAATATCTCTTTTCATACTTTATACTAGCATAAGACTTTGTGTAGTTTACTACAGCACTTTCACAATGATACATGACCTATTAAAGTCACATGATTGTCACATGATAGTCATACTTACCTGCTGAATTATACTATGAGCTGTATTCCAGAATTTTTCTGGAGCAAAACCTAGAAAATAACATGCACTATAGTAAATGATTGTATCAAAAATCAATGATTGCATCAAAAATCAATGATCGTATCAAAAATCAATGATTGTATCAGTAATTGATGATTGTAATCATAGTATCTAGTAGTCAATGATTGTATCAATAATCAATGATTGTATCAAAAATCAATGATTGTATCAATAATTAATGATTATAATCATAGTATGTAGTAGTCAATGATTGTATCAGTAATCAATGATTGTATCAGTAATCAATGATTATATCAGTAATCAATGTTTGTATTAGTTATCAATGATTGTATCAGTAATCAATGATTGTATCAAATATCAATGAATGTATCAGTAATCAATGATTGTAAGTGATTGTATC
Organism: Xestospongia bergquistia; assembly: GCA_963965975.1. Lineage (NCBI taxonomy): Eukaryota > Metazoa > Porifera > Demospongiae > Haplosclerida > Petrosiidae > Xestospongia > Xestospongia bergquistia. The sequence continues at coordinate 7,207,022 of OZ014418.1, forward strand.
AGTAATCAGTAATCAATGTACCTTTCTGCTTGAGAATGTAATTGAATGCTTCTTTATGACTTAGTCCACTATCTTGTACAAGAGGTCTGACCATTGGAATCTAGTGAATGTACAAATAATAAATGAAATTAATGAATGAGTGGGTTAATGGATAAATAGATAGATAGATAGATAGACATAGAATAAGAAGTAAGTAACAAATTAATTTACCTCCCAAGCTGGGGCATACTCATCATCAATAACATAACGTTCTTTATCATTTTCATCAAATGGATGATAAGGTTTGGGACAAAATCTACAAAAAAGACATCATCGAAACTATGTCATTGACATCACTAACCTCCATAATATCTCCTCTCCATATGCATACACCCTCAATGGATTAACTGACATTATAGCTACATAGATCCCTACATCAAACTTCCTATAACAAGATAAACTAGTGAAACCAGTCCTACATTCCTGAACAATCTCACCTTCCATCAATCAACATTGGCTTCTCTACATATTCTTGTACAATACTGTCTTTGTATTTCAACTCAATAGCTATAATTATTAATAAAATTTAGATCAATAAGATATTCACAAACCTTCAGGTTTTATTATTCTTATTCCTCTATGCTTGTTGCTCTTCTGTATCCACAATTTCTCAGGATATTTCTTAGCCTAGGAAATTACATTAATTATAATACAATTAAATCTTAGACAATAATATTAGCGTGATATATTACCTGTGTAAGCAACTGGTCTACATCTTCAGGAAGACGGTATGTTTTAGGAGTGAATGAAAAACCATGTGTAGATAGTTTGGGTTTACTTACAAAACATGATGTCCCTGGAAAATGATTGACCTAGATAAGAATATAAATCAATTAACAATATTAAGAAGGGTAGTTGTAATTTAATAAATTGTTGAATTAGTATTATAATTAAATAATTATGTTTGTACTCACTCTCTGATGAGGATGTAGATTTTGTAAGTCCTCTTTGAAAATGTTAAAAGGATAACCATGTGACCACATGACATCCCATGCTTCCCCAGGAAGACGTAATCGATATCCCAATCGATCAAAAACTGTATGGACATGACTCATAGCCAATTCCTGTATTTATAAATATTAAAAAGTCTGATAAATTTTTATAGGGTGTATTATCATTCAATTAAATCAACTTTATCTGAAACTAGTATAAACAATTAGTAGACAAAGAGATAACATAATAGGTCCTACTATAGATATCGTTGTTATCTTAAGAGACTTGACAATTGACATAAGACTAACTTCTAAGAGTTTAGTAAACTCACCTTCTTAGCATTGATCCATACTACAGGTTTACTGTTAGTCTCTGCTGACACAAGAGGTGGTGAATTTAAGCTTTGTCTTTTTTGATTGCTGTCCATAGTATTACTTCCAACTGTCCATATCATAAAAAAGTTGAGCATTAGTCCAACTACTGCTAACATTAATAATAGTTTGAGTGTCAAAGGTACTCGAGACATGCTGAATTGTTAACGATATTCATAGCCTAATCGATTATTTTATTCCACTTGGCAAAAATTGAACTCCACCCAATAATAGAGTAAAATTAATTATTGATATTAAAACGCGATCTAAGTTTATAAAAAACCGAAAGATACGTGCAAAGCTACTTTAGTGTGTGTATAGTCATGTAAATGTAAGCAGCAAAGGTTAGGGTTCAGCAGGCTAAAATACCAAAGGAGATGTAATAGTTACTTATTGAGAATAGCAACTGTATCGCTCTCTGTTTCTTCAACTTTCTTTACTAATTCTTTGTATGTCATAGAACCTCCAACATCATATTCGCTCTCTCCTTCAAGATCATGAAGAGGATTCTCAACACCCATACGAACCCGAGGATCATTAGGAGCGTTAGGGATATCAATGCGGCCCTCTTTTTCTCTGTACTGACGACTAACTTTAATTGCAATGAAAGCTGTTATGACCAAGGCAGTTAAAAGGATTATAATAAAAACTGCTTCCAGTATCATAACGCCAATATAAACTGAAACTTGATTTGATGAGAGTCCACTTGTTGTACCTAAAGTCTGCGTTGGTGTTAGAGATGTACTCGTACTTCTAGTAGACGTAGTTGACATTGAACTAATCATTGTTGATGTCATCATTGTTGAGGTTGACATTGAAGAAGTAGGCATTGGTGGCATACTGGTGGACGAGGGTGGCGGCGGGAAGGGTGAAGGGGAGACAGAGAGTGACCATGGCCACTTGTTTGGTGCAAGTCCCTCTCCATTGATTCCATTAGTGGCAGTGCAAGAATACCAATCTGTGTCATTTTCTTTGACATTGCAGAGTTGGAGAACAGACTTGCGGAATGAGACATCATTGTATATGACAATCTCATTGTAAACTCTTGCATATCCACTGGAAGAGATGTTAGAGCATCCTGATTTGGTCCAGCTAACAGATGGGATTGGATTGCCATAGGCAACACAAACTGCTTCGATTGTACTGCCATAATCCACAGATGTAGCATTGGGTGGATGAACCACGATGGCAGGAGGCTCTGATGGAGCTACAGAAATGGAAAGAAAGAATTTGGAAACGGAGGCTGCAATTCCAACACCGCTGACACCGTTATCAGCCCAACAGCTGTACTCATCCGTATGAATAGCACCAACATCACAAATTTCCAAAACAGAGACAGCAAATTCCGTTCCGTTAACAGTCAGTGATTGAAAGTAGCCTCTGACTCCAGAGTTAGAATCCTGCATCATGGCAGTTATATTTCCACTTGCTTTGCTCCAGTAAATCGTTGGTGTTGGTACACCATAAGCTGCACATGTCAGCCGAACTGTTTGTGCAGCAACTGCTGTGGAATAGGCTGGTGGGTGGACAACAATGGCCGGAGGTGCACTAGAAATTTGTGCTTGACTGCTACATAACAGGGAAAATGCTGTAATAAGTAGAAGAGAAGACATTGCTGCAAAGTTTCTTAAGCTCTCCAGAAAACGCCAGCTAGTATTGAGAGATAATTGCACTTGTAAAGCGTAAATAAATGATACGCCCTTCTTTGTTTTAGTTTGCGCATGCGTAAAACATCAAGTAAACCAATCAGAATTGCGTGGGCTGTTTGCGCACACGTAATATTAGTCATCGCGTAGCGTAGGCATTGATCACATTTTTGAGGAGGAGATGATAAAAATTATACATGCTGCACAATGATAATTTTATTATATTATATTTTTCATTATTAGTTATGTCAATTTAAACAGACTTTTCAATTTATCTTTAACACTAACAGGTGCACTTGAAGAACGAACAGCTTGAACAGTAGTGACTTTATTCTCATGATGTCGAAAAATAATTCCCGACACGCAATGTCGAATTTTATCCCAATATAACAAGACAGGAGATGAGGGGTGTGGCAAAGCATCCACTTCATTCAGCCACTCTTCATCCACAGGTCCTAAAAAGGTGAAGTATGGAGGTGGTGTGCCTGGCATGTGAGAACCTTGTCTTATTGCTGAGAATCCATGAGTACCAAATATTAGGTCACCAGTAATGGTAGACAAGACTTGTAAATGTCCATTTACTGACTCATAGCCAATGATGGTGAATATGTGACCAATTGCCAATAGACGTACTTGTACTTTGGTTTTTTGATTGATTTTATTCTTTGACTGTAGCTTTTGCGTGTCCAAATTCCACACATACAAATGACTGTTAAAAATATACCCCAACAATCTTTGATCTGATGAGAGGACAAATGATGTGCAATTATTTCGTTCAGATGTTAAATATTGTACATCGACAATATCAATGTCACTGTTTAAAACTGATAAAGGTTTTTGTATGACATTGTAAGGGGATAAGACCTCATGGACATAGATAGTCTCTGCCCATTGCATTAACAACCAATGCATGTCACAGAATCCACCTTCATCAATTGAATCACTTTTTGGCACTAGAGCAATTTCTTTATAACCATATCCAGCTGCTGATGTTGGAACATACTCAAAACAATCAAGCCTGGAGTGGACAATTGATGGATAGACATTTCCTCGGCCAAGTCGTATTATTCGAACATCCCAATACATATCCTTTGGTTGACATTGTGACACAAGTTTCACCATAGCAACCATATAGCAACGCTCACAACATCTCACTATGAGATCTGTGTCAAATAAATTAGGTCCATTCCAGCTTAATACTGTTTTATTAGTAGCCAAATTATGTCCTTGCCAAACTCCATTAGCACTAACTGATAGAAGATAGTCACAGTACACATGGGCCCAAGCTACTCTGTTTAATGCATTTTGGGTTTGTGGTTGAAATTGGTACTTTCGCTTTAAAACTCCAGAACTTGGGTGAACCATATATACTGAAGTAACTAATGGGTTAAAATCTTCGTACATTGTACCAACTAAGACACCATATCTAGAGTAATTGCATTGGAAGTAAAGATTGGCTGGATAGGACGGAGATACAAACTTGATTTCTGGTTGTGAAGCTGCAATATATTGTTGAGTCTTATGTACTTTAAGAACTAAGTCTCGATAGACTGGATACTTGTTTCTGTACCGATCAGATGTGTATTGTGATATGCCTAATGAAATGAGTGCTTCTTTCCAGTAAGTGGTAAAGTCTTTGATCTTTTCAAACCAGTGTTGGCTTACTCTCATACAGGAGAGTACATCCTTGAGTGATAAATAGATTAATATCTTTTCAGCTACTTCAGGAGGAAGATAAGAAATGAAGTCCACTTTTATAATAGAAGTTTCAAGACGAACGTCCTGAGCCATAGCAATATAGCAAGCAGTGCAGTTGGAGCTCCACCCCAAGATCATTATACTAGAAACGGAAAGTATACGGAAATATTTATAAAAATTAATTATTAACAAAAGTTAATGTGATGCACGCTATTCACTCCGTATACTCTAAACACGTGGTACATTGTTGTACTCAAAACAGTCAAAAATCAAGACCAAGTATATATCGCTGAAACATATAAAATGCAGCTTCAGGTTTGTAACGAGGAACCTAAAATAAAGTAAAAATGATCTTGTCTATACAGCTTCTTTCGTTACCATATGACCAGCTCCCTTAACAGTAACAAACTTAAAACCATTAACATTATATGCAGTAACATAGCCAGCCACCTGAAGTATAGACAACAAGAGAATTGAAAGAAACGAGTATCAGATCTTTTAACCTGATCATTTAACATCCATGGTCTCCAAGGATCTTGAACTTCAAATCCGAGACCAGATGTCCATTGCTATAATTATAAATATTACTAAACCATTATAATAATTATTGTACCTCATTGCCAATATAAGGAACTGCTCCATCAACGTCACCATTATATATCAATGTCCTATATTGTTTTCTACAAAGTATTGTGAAAAATAATGCTCAATATTCCAGCAGTTTACATTAGTGTGGGGTAGATAGGTAACAATGATGTTGTGCTCCAATTATAATGAATTCTGCCAGTGCAAAGTGACCACCCACCTATTTTTGTATAGGGAGCAACGTGGAGAGCTTCACGAACCTTTGACAAGAGAAATACAAATTAAAAGACTAAATTATCTTTCTTACTTTGGTATCATCACAATAGCTCTTTTCTACATGATCATCAATACAATCGAGAGGACCAAGTGGAGCCATTGGAGTTTCTGATTTTAAATTTCTTTCATTGAATAATGACTTCAGGGGATTACTACAATCAATTTAGAGTAGACATTGAATTGAAATTCTAATATGGTAACCTTATTCTTGAGTATGGTGCTGACAAGTTCATAAAGCAATTATCATAAATGTCATACATATTAACTTTTCCAATTTTTAAAGACATTTCCATCAACAAATCATGACATGCTTTACTGAGAAGAAGAATCAAATTTTCAACAATAAAATTATTTACCTAATTGCTTCATAATTACATGTTTTAGTAATATTAGAATATAAATCCTGAAAAAAAATTATAAATCACAATCTGATTAAATTTAATGGATAATTTTGATATATTTTCAAATTGGGTACATGAGGTCAATAAAAAGAATATTTAAAGGACACGTGATGCTATTAAACTATGTTCACTTACATCTGGGAAGAGACCATGACCATGATAAAAATCTACATGAATTTTAATTCCCTCTTTCATGGAGCATGATCCTACTTCAGAACCAATACAACCATTACCAACCTATAAGGATATCAAAGGAGTATTTTTTCAAATAACACATGAACAGCAATACAATTGAAAGTTGTCAATAATCACTGTATACTAAACTGCAGTATCACAATATCAATAACAATTTTAATGAAAACATTATAGGTAAAATAAGTTATTTGTAATACTTACTGCAAAGCCTTTGAGATTAAGCCTGTTTTCTGGTGGCTGTTGTTCATTCATTTCCATTACAAGATGCACTAACGTAGGGACATATATACCTGCATATGATTCTCCACTAGATAAAACAGTAGTGGTCATAATAGCACTGTTATATAATACCATGTGACAATACAACACCTTACGTAATATAAAAGTCATTCTTGTGATATTCACTGTACGATTTAAACCATCTTAATAAGAAATTATAATTATCTTTAGCAGTTTTTGCATCATCTGTCACGTAGTCTCTGGCTGGATTGTCAGAGTAAGAAAAACCAACACCAGCTGGTGCCTCCACTGCAAACAGAAGGCAAAAATGATTGACAATAATGTTTATTTATCTGATAACTAACAAAAAATCATGTTAACAATTTTTGTCCAGGTCCATTGGTTATATATCAACTGGGGAAGTCCTGTAGTATAGCCACTATATTGGGAAATAGTGCATCCATTCAATTTCATTGTATATTAAATATAGTGTAGGCAAAATACACTAGTAGTGTACATGATAAATCTATTGATAAAACATGGCGTCACCTGCGATTAAAATGTAGTGGTCCCATCTCATTGAAGTAACCATCTAAAGAACTACAACCTGGGCCTCCATTCTAAGAAAAGATAATAAATCTTTAACCTTAAATTATCATGTACTGCATACTAAACTTACCATCCACAATACAACAGGAGCTGTTTCAGGATTTTGTTCACTCTCTACAAACCTGTGAAATTATATTATTAATTATAATTGGTTTAAATCTGGTCCAGTCAGTTATATATACATGTGCATAACAATAAACTAATTACTACAAATATATATCTTTCAGTTTTAAGTCACTTTACCAATAGTGAAGGTATCTTCCTGTATCTACTTCAATATAACCACTGTATTGTTTTGAAGGGAGAGGTTTGTTCCATCCTGGTAAGTCTTGACCATTAATTTCATCGGATGATATAGCGCCTTGCACTATCTGATAGTACAGCGATACAGCTATACACAAAGACACGATCATGCTTAACGATTGGAATTCGAGACTTTCGTATATTTCAGGATATTCCATTCATCTCCGGATACTTTAGCAGAAGGCTGCAGCTGTTGCAGAATGCTATTTCTTTTATTGCATTGGATCTTTTATAAGAGAGTGAAAAGACAGCAATTCCATTATTTTTTACTACATTGGGTTTCTTTAATGTCTATAAAGTTTACCTCTGGCATGTTTGATAGATGTCAATTTAATGGAGAATTCAATGCAATAACACTCTACATCAACGTTGGACTTCAGTGTTGGAATATAAATGGTAATAATACCACATTGTGGAGACAACAGGTACTAATATTAAATATACTTATTATTACATGCTAGTTCATTGTAGGTCAGTAACTTGGACTTGGTACCAGAGGTAAAACCACTTCTTCATATTCATCTTCATCCCATTTGGCATATTACATCAACACACATCAACTACCACATTATTATCAGTGGGAATGTAACCTCTGAAGGAACATGGGTTGTCCCCCTTGAAAATAGTTTGCTATTACGTAATGATACATGCATTTATATAAGAATGGAAAACTGGAGATTGGACCCGCTAATTGAGAATTTTAGGTAAAATAAACAATGTTTTATTTAATGTAATTGTACTTTGTCTCTTTCTTTAATAGTTTAACTAATTGTTTCCATAGTAACAGACTACCAGTTAATACTTCATGTTCAGGTACATAATAATTATATTAATAATTTGGTGTGTTATTATTTTATTGTTTATCAGATCTATCAGATTCGTGTAGAGAGATAAACAAAGATATGTCATTAAACTTAGGAGTAGCAGTAATTATTATTAATTCACTATATTTTATGAGGTGGTATGATCTAGGTAAGGTACTTGCCGCTATCTCTGATGAAGAAAATATCACTTTTGAACAGGAAACTTTCAATGGAGTACACCTATTTCTCTATCATTTTGTCTGTCATTGAATGAAGCACCAATTTCAGAGCCTATTAAACTATATTGGAATCCTATACTAAGAAATAGTTCATGTTCTGGGTCCAGTAATATTCAGTTTATACCCTCTGGTATATTCATGGGGTCCATTAATGGTGTGTTTTTAATTGGCAATGGCATATTGTACAGGTACATATAACATTATATATAGTAATTGATGTTCTTGTAGTCCTAATTTAGGAGAAGTATTTTATTTCCTTGATTTATCTTATTATAATGGAAACATTACAAGTTTTGATCTTCACAAACAAGGAGAATTTGTGTTCACTATCAAATCTAATGAGGTAATAATATATACACAAATATTATTTTATATCCTTGATTATAAACAATTAATAAAGTGCATAGGTTTTATACTATTATACTATTAATTTGTAACCATTTCTATAGAATACTAGCGTGTGGTATGGACTCAAAGATAGAGAAGAAGTGATACGACTTTATCCATCTCTTCTAATGGACTCAATACTCAATACAAATGCTGTATCTCCTCAAAACATAATCTCTTTACAATGGAATGAGACTGGTGACATACTAATGGTACATATATTGTTGTGTAAGCATGTAAACACATTTGTTCTTTAATTTTAGAACACAAATATTAATGAATCTTTTATTGTTCCTCTCTATTCAATTATTCAAGAAGCACTAGAGTTGTATTCTTTAACGTTGAACTCAACTCTTCCGCTCTTTCCTCTTTCAAATCCATCAGTCAATTCCCCTTATCACAAACTAATTCAACCTGCTAATCAATCAATGATGGAATATGTCACTCAATGTCCTTTTACATCAGTAGCAATACAATCACCATTATGTTCACAATACACACGGACTCAATTCCTTATTGATGAGAGTGCTCAAAACCTCACTAATTTCTCAGATTATTTGCGATCTTATACTAATTGTTCAAGCCAAATGTCTCTGTTACCAATGATCCTATATTTACCACTTGGAGGAAGATTTATGTTTACATTGCAATTCACATTGCGTTGGTTAGGTAATATCAGTCTAAATTTAGATATTGCATTATTAAATATATTTATTATTGTTAGATGAAAGATCACTATTTTTATCAGTTCAAACTACATCTCCTAATATTCTAAATATAACATTAAATAACTTGTGGGATCCTGAAGACAATAAGAAAATAACAAAGGTATATGATCATTACTATAACACCTGATTTTATTAAGGTAGATTGAGTTAGAAGAGGCTGTTACTGGATCTGTTGATCAGGTTCTTTCAGGAGAAGAAGTAGCTAAAACAGTAGTCAGGATACAGGTTTGTGGACTTTATTATTATCAGATAAAATAATATATAATTCAAGGTCTGGAATGCTGGACTAGTGTGTGCTATAGAAACAGGACAAGAGCATGTCTTCTTTCCAGTTAGCCTCATTCCCAGACCTGATGTATGAGAATGAGTATATATATACTTTGTATAGGATGTTTATCACCTACCTGTACGAGTGGGTTGTCCTCCTGCTCTAAGCTTTATCTTTGATTCTCATGAGTCACTTCATAATGAAAATCACTTCTGTCAACCAGAGAACAATATTAGTTGTTTTTATTTTGAACATGGTAAGTACTTATGCCATTAATAGAAGAACTAATATCTCTGTGCGTTCAGATTTTCATCCAGTCTTCAAAATCAAAGATGAAGTTACTGGTATCCAAGAAAGATTTCTTGGAAATTATACGCTTCGCGTTATAGCAGGAGGGACAAGTGTACAAGATTTGACTGTGTTTAATAGCAACAGTAACATGTAAGTTATTCTTCCATAGTGGTAATGGGTTTATACATTAATGTTACTATTGTATTGGTTGCTTTAACATATGGAATACAGCAAAGTTTAGATTATAACTGTTATTTTGTTTAGTGAGAGTACTATATGGACGCCATTAGATGATAGTAGTAATGCAACATTGTTTGGATATTCTCACAGTGGTCTGAGGTAAGTAACAAGTATTCCTTTGACTATTTCCTTATTTTCTATGAAAAGATGGCTCTGCAGTCCTAAAAGTCCATGTAGTGATATCTTGCCTAAAACTGGTCGTAGTCCAGAGTATTATTTATTACTAGAAGCATCTAACATGTACATCATAAAGATAAAATTAAATTATTGTGATGTCTCCACACTTATTCTAGGGGTGTTGGATTAAAAGAGTCTTATTGTAATTTCACTGTACGGTTCATCATCCGTATCCATGGTATTGGAATGGGTTTAATAACTAATATCCTTGTTTTTGTGGTAAGAAGCTTGTCCTTTTCTTCAGTTCTCACTACAAATTTTATAGTTTTCAATTCTTTTAATGACTGTTCTATTATTGGGTGGTTTTGTCGCTTGGTATTGGCAAGTCAAGATACTTTATTGTCGTGATCTAGCTAAAGAGAAGGCACAAATTAAAACTTACCTGATTACAAAACGACTTAGAGAAATACTTCAACAACACAGAGAATCTGTTGCAAAGAGAAAAGGTCAAAATGAAGACATTGATATTAATGCACAAAATGAAGATTAATGATTATAATGAATTATTTTAAACATTTTTTCTTTTAAAATAGATTTTCATTAGAAATAAAACTATAACTTATTGAACAACTAGTCTCTCTAATTTATATTTGAACTTTTATGTGCTGTTTTATACTTTAATTATTAATGTAACAAATTCATTGACTTAGTAGGCAGGTCATTGTCCTATCTCTCGTTGTAAAGATGAAGCATATTGTGGTTGTGTTAGCTTTTGTAGTTGCGGTCTGTGCCCAAAGACGGTGCAGTAGTAAGTTACGTACCAGTTATAATTACGATATAAACGGTCATTGTTTCATGTTCTATAGCGATATCTATAACCGCTTGGAATGGATTTTACCGTGAGGTAAGTTACTGGACTATTTTTCTTTTTTATTATTTCTGTTTTATGCTTTCAGGTCAACTATGATGCTAGTCCTGGTGAGATAGCGTATAGATTTGCTAATATCAGTTATGATTATTATAAAAAACGAATACGTGTTCGTGAATTTGAAGATCGTAATGGTGAACGTCCAGAAAGGATAGATAAATTGTATTTGTACAATGAACAGGTTGGTTGTCTGCGTATAGAACTATAAGCTAGTATATTTGTACTAGCCTCCAATAGAGTACAGGGTAGAGAGAGGTCAATGTGAAAAAAGAGATGTTTCTGATCGTCCTTTTGATCACTTTGGAGTCTTAGATGGAGCAACATTTTATGGTGTTGACTATCTTGGTGCTGAGTATTCAAGTATTGGTATTAAAGTGGACCAATTTGGAATGGATTTGAGTAAATGATAAGATCATATATGGATAATGCCATACAATCTATCTCTAATATAATTATAGGTGATGGTGGGAGATATTTTGCCAGTTATGCTCCCCTTGGTAGTTCTGAATGTATTCCTGTTCTTGAAGCCTATATGAACTTGAGAAGTCCATATCAAGATGAGCGTTATAATGTCCACTATGAGTAAGTTCTTCCATACTAGTACAGCTGTCACAGTCCTCTCTTATATTCACCATAGATTCATGAACATCTCTTTGTTTGTTCCCCATGATGCTTTTGACATCCCTAGTGCATGTCTTGTGTAGACAACTTCAACTTTAAAACTACTATTTAGTTACTTATGTTAGAATTGCAGTATAATTACTGTAGTTAATTATGTCACTAATTTGTTTGCTACCTGCTATTTTCATACAACTGAGAAAAAAGAATGGTATTTATCTCAACCAATAATTGTACATTAATAAAAATTCATGGATTTTTCACCTATAGTGCAGCTCATGTTAATGACATGTAATTTGTCCATAAAAGGTATAATAATAGCATTCATAAAACTAAGTTAAATGTAACAGGTCGCAAGTAAAATACCTAAGACACACAATTTCTAAAACAGCAAATAGAGAGCATTATAAAGAAATCAGATATTAAACAATGCATAAATTAAGCTTATTGTTTAGGGACACTGGTGTGGTTTCATAAAAGTTTCAGGAGGGAAAATTGTTATTTCCCGGATGTTTAGAAACCTACAAAAAAATAAAATGCATTATTATAGAGGAAAATGGCTGACTGGATATGAGTGTTCGTTGGTTGTCGTGCAGGTGGGCGTCCTGCAGAACCACTAATAAAGGACTCCAGTATAGGAATACATTCAGTAAATCCAAGTGGTGACCAAGATCCAGAATAATCACCCTCTATATTGATTTAATTATGCAACCATATTGTTTTATTATCTACATACCATCACGTCGAATGTACTCATTCACTTTAACTCCCGCCAAACCAAGTTCTTCTGATCCAATAAAATCAGTACCAACATATGTGTCATCTTCACGAACACCAAATCTCTGAAAATATTCAAGGTCACTAGTTGAACAACTTCCCGTGGTTAAGTCCACTCGATATGATATTTTCTATAATAATAATGTACATCTACCATCATAATACACTCAACCAACTTCTCTGTACAGAAAGACCTCAAGAACTCTTTCATAACGTCTTGTATCACCTGGCTCTCGTTCTATTTCTGTAATAGCAATAGCTTCTTGTGTAGCGTCGTAACTTATGTTAGCGAAACGCATTGATCTATCGTCATAGTTTATCTTATTTTAATAAGGTTAAAAAAGAATCATGTTTTATTTTGTTATTACCTCGCGAAAACTACCTGTCCATCTGCTAGGAGTGTCTGAAATATACAAATATACCGCAACAATTATTAATACTAATTGGTAAGTTAGTGGCTTACAGCATCGTAGTGACTGCTGGGCTGAAGTAAGAACAACTAAAGTAAGGAGTACAACGATAGACTTCATCTTTCCGTTATCATAAAAAGCGCTAATAAAAGTCCTTTTAGCGTATATCGATCACGTGCGCAAATAAATTAATTCATCGACTTTGTAGATAGGTTTTTATCATTTTGTTGAAAAGATGAAGTATATTGTAGTTGCTTTTATTCTTGTAGTCGTGGCCTGTGCCCAACCCATTCAAAGACGGTGCAGTAAGTTACAAATAAGTTATAATCATGACATAACCGGTCATTATATATAACCTACAGCGCGATCACTAAGTCGATGGAACGGGGCATATCGCGAAGTACGTTTATAAATATAGTGTCAATTTTATTATGTACAATATTACATTATGATTTGCATTGCTATAATTGTACGTTATTACAGGTCAACTATGATGCTAGTCCTGGTGAGATAGTATATAGATTTGCTAATATCAGTTATGATTATAATGGAAAGCGAATACGTGTTCGTGAATTTGAAGATCGTAATGGTGAACGTCCAGAAAGAATAGATAAATTGTATTTGTATAATGAACAGGTTGGTTGTCTTTGTATAGAACTATAAATTTTTATATCATATCCAGACAGAATACAGGGTAGAAAGAGGTCAATGTGAAAAGAGAGACATTTCCGAACGTCCTTTTGATCATTTTGGAGTCTTAGATGGAGCAACATTTTTTGGTGTTGACTATCTTGGTGCTGAGCTATCTGGTTTGGGAATGAAAGTGGACCAGTTTGGAATGGAACTAAGTAATATGAGGTGTCACAATATACACATGAATAATTTCTCTAATGTAGATAATAGTGGTCGATATTATGCCAGTTATGCTCCTCTTGGTAGCGTTGACTATGAATGTATTCCTGTTCTTGAAGCCTATATAAACTTGAGAAGTCCATATCAAGATGAGCGTTATAATGTCCACTATGAGTAAGTTCTTCCATACTAGTACAGCTGTCATAATCTTATACTAACTGTAGATTCCTGAACGTCACTTCGTTTGTTCCTTCTGATGCTTTTGAAATCCCTTCAGCTTGTCTTACACTTTCAAGACAACTTTAGCTTTCAAAATTGCTATATATATATATAGTTAACTACCCTACACTATGATTGCTGTGCTACATTGCTATCTACCAATTCCTTAGTTTTAAATATTCTAAACAATATACTTCCTTGTCACTGACCATTATGTTTTCACAATTGAGAGTGAAGAATGATAAAATTCACATAATAATATTATTTATTGCCTTTAGTGTAGCACATGTTGACCTCATATAATTAACCATATAAGGGAAGGTATAAAAGCATACATAATTTTTTATTTGCAAGGTTATCTAATGGCTTGCATGCAAGTAGCACTTTAATTATAGCTAGGAATAATTATTATAGCAATTATATGCAAGCTTTATAAACAGCAAATAGTTAAACACTACAAAAATCAGATATGAAGTATGTATGTAATGTTGATATAGTGTAATTGTCACATTAGGTTATCTAGGGACACTGGAATGGTTTAGTACATTCATAAGTTGTCATAGAATAAGCTATAGCATGTGCACAAACATTGTCTATGCATTAACATTTCACGCTGATTTTAAAGGAATTCACAAAGTATTAATTAAGGTTACAAAGTCTCTAAAACAAAAACATTGTTTTAAGTGTTTAAAGATGTAGAATAAAATGTATTTTAAAACAGCAAATGCCACATACAGCTGAAATAAAAATATTAATTCCAAATAACATCCTTTTTTTCTTAGCATGCAACATGTATATTACATGCTATTTATAGACACTGAGGAGGTTTCATAAAAGTTTCGGGAGGAAAAGTTGTTACTGGGATTACATTCAGGAACCTAAAAATCAGAATAGTTAGAATTAATGACTTGGTAAAGGGGAACTAACTGAACGTGTAGATTGACTGGCTTTTGTGTAGGTGGATGTCCACCAGAAGAAGCACGAATGAAGGATTCTAAAACAGGAATACACTCAGCTGATGTTACAGGAGCAAAAGAAGCTGAATAATCTCCATCTGTTATAAATACAAATTTGTGTCCTGATTTAATGTAGTGTGCATACCATTACGTCGAGAGTACTGGTTCACTTTTACACCATAAGTAGGTATTTTTGACCCAATATATTCTGTACCATAAAATGTGTCATCTTCTCTAACTCCAAAAGGCTGCCATTCACTAAGATCACTGACTGTGCAACTGCCAGTTTGTAAATCTACTCGATAAGACTTTCTCTAAAAACATGAGTATATTATTCATTTAATAATCTCTCTTCATATCATGGCAACTAACTTCTCTAAAAAGGAACACTTCATGAACTCTTTCAAAACGTTCTCTATCACCTGGTCCTCTTTCAATGTCAGTAATTGCTATAGCTTCAATTGTAGCATCATAACTCTCATTAGCAAACCGCATTGATCCATCAGCAAAGTTAATCTATTAATGATCCAAAGATACTACATCAGTGAATTTCATTGTATATATAACTTCACCTCACGAAAAGTACCTTTCCATCTAATAGGAGTGGCTAAACTTTACAATAATATATGAGGCATAAGATATTATTGTACTTACAGCATTTCAGTGGCTCCTGAGCTAATGATGAGACAATAGTTAGGATAAAAAGTACAGCAACACACTGCTTCATCTTGTTTGAAATAATACAATATTCATATCTTTTCATAAATTAATCATCATGCCAACAAAAATAATGACTTTTATATTTTACATAGCTGAAATGAACTATACATAATTATGTGTCATAATGTTTAATTATTAGCAGCACAGAACACCATTCGTTGATCATTGGCATTGACTGGGTTTTGCAAAAGTAGTGGAAGGAAAGCTAGCAACTGGCACTATATTTAGAAACCTGAGTGTACAACAATAAAAATAGGTACAAGGATTATTAGATAACTTACTGAACATGGACATTCCTGGATCGTTGCGGTGGACGTGCCCTGTTTATGAATGACTCCAAAACTGGAATGCATACAGTCTCAGTGGCTGAAGCTGGAGCAAAACTGCCATGATAGTCTCCATCTGCAATGTGCAAAAGCATCAGATTTCATTATGACTACATAGCATTTGCCCTTACTTTGCTCATCTCGATGATGAAATTGGTCCACTCTTACACCCAGATTAGGCACTTCAGCACCAAGAAAATCGATACCATAAAAAGTAGCATCTTGTGGAACACCAATTGGTCGGAAGGGATCAGTAAGTTTAATAGGTGGTTCACATACATTAGTTTGCAGATCTACTCGGTACATTATTTGCTAAGAATTACATCTGATAATTATGCTGTGACATCATCTTGACTGACTTCTCTGAAAAGGTAGACTTCAAGGATCCTCTCAAATCGTTGTCTGTCATCTGGCTCTCGCTCTATTTCTGTAATACGAATAGCTTCAAGCACAGCATCATAACTGATAGTAGCAAAATGGAATGATCCATCCTCATAGTCAATCTGAACTTTAAAAAATAATTATGTAAAATACAATACGTTTTAAACATTACCTCTCTATAGCTACCCATCCATCTAGAAGGGCTACTCACTACACGGGGAAATTCAAATAAATTGATAAATTAAACCTTGCACTTACGGCATCGTCGCTGTACAGGCTGTGTATTTGCAAAAGCTATCAGAACAAAAAGAACAGCAACATCTAAGTGCTTCATTTCGGTTCCATACGCGACTCGTGATTTGCGCAATGACGTCATAGTTGTTGTTCAGCCACACCCTTAGGTTTAGATTTGGATATAGCTCTGCAAACAATGGAGGCTGAGAAAGAAGAAGGCTTGATCAGGATCTACAATTTCAGTCCAGAAAAATATCATCGTCCTGCTAGCAGCAACAAAATGGAAATATCTAAAGATGAGGTATGTAGTTTATTCCATTAGCTAACAACTGTATTGACCCGACATATAATTACTTCTACAGTTAATGAAAGAAAATGAAGAATTGAGAGATCTTTGTTGCTTTCTTGATGATGGCAGGCAAAAGAGTCGTAGATTAGCCCATGAATGGCAAAGTTTTGGTCAGTATACAGCTTCTATACTACGTAATGAAGTGCAAGGATTTGAAACAAAGATTACTATACTGCAAGTAAAGTGGTAGTCTAGTATTTAAGTATGTAATAAACTTGTGTATTCTTCTTAGGAAAAACTTCAAAAGTTATCACAGGAAAATAAAGAATTGAGAGATCTTTGCCTTTTTCTCAATCAAATGTCCAGCACATCAACAACTAATACTAGCAAAGAACATAGTAAAGTGGAGCCTAGTCAAAATCCCACACTCGATCCTCCACAAGTAGAACATTATGCTGCTCATGCTGCCTGTGTTGTGGACTTAAACACAACTCTAGGTGATGTACCACGATATACTGGTTTCACAGGAGAAGCTAAACTGGCAGATAATCCACCCCCTCAAAAAATTGAACAGGGAACAGGTGAAACTCAAAACAGTCAACTAAAAAGGCTATGTATGTACTGTAGGTAGTTGAATAATAACCTTATGGTCTGTCTTTATTATAGCTGATCCTAATGGTTATGTTAGTCATCTAGAAAAACGTCTTGAAAGACTAGAAGTTGAGAAACTGGAGCTAGTAAAAGTAAGAGGCATTGATGTCATTTTATACTGCAATCATCTCTTCTAATAATTTATAGTCGCTTTCTGCAGCTCATATATTAGCAGCAAATACAGATGAAAATAATGATTTTCCTGTAAGTGTTGAATGTAATGTTACTAACAGTTGACAATGAATATACTTTAGAATGCTCTCCCAGAAGAAACAGAAATTAGAGAACCTCCCAATGTTAAAGCATTCTTGGAATACATCAGTGAACAAGGCATGATTCTTTCAAAATTTGCATAAGTCTTATTGCTTTGTTCCACTTTTAGGTAAAAGTAATAAATCTGAGCAAGAAAAACAAGAGAAACAAAATGATGACAACAAAATGGAAGCAACTGAAGACACAGTGAACTTGACAACAGAGGATATTATGAGATTGTCTACTGTAAGAAGTGATAGCAATAGTTCATAATAGGACCATCCTTTCTATCTTATAGCTGGTAGAACTCTCTCGTCAATTAGATGGTATTGAAGCCAATCCTTCACTTAAACCGATTGAAGCAGCAGAAATTGCCACACTCCGTATGCTTATCACTGTAAGTTTGGTAATGAAATAATGCATAATTTTTAGGGTTCTACTCCTATCATTCTGGTTTTCTCTAGATTGTTTTCCAACAGTTGAAGTTTAGAGAAGGTATGGTTGGTTCTGAAACAGAACACAAAAAAACAAAGCAATCTTCTCCTGTGTCGACTTATCATCAGCAACAAGATGGTATAATCATACAAACAGAACTCTAATAGCAAAGTATTTATAATCACAAGTAATGAATCTAATATATTAAAATGCATTTGCAGTTAAAATTTTAAAGGTTAAGTCACATGACCATGCAATGATTACTGAAACTTATAAGCATAATATTGCTGTTGAACAGCCTCGTCTGCCTTTCGTTCCTGTACAAGCTTCCTTTTAGCAGCCCCAGATAAGAACTGTGCCATATTAGCATTCTTACTTCGATGAATCTGTTTAGCACCAGAGTCTCCGGTTGCTCCTTTCAACAACTGGAGATCTAGAACATTAGCTTGATCTCGAAATATGGCGTGTTCTTCTTGTTGCTGATCTGACTTGGCTCCTCTGTGCATAATACGATCTATAGCATGTCTAAAACAAAAGAATAATATAAGCTTGTTTTTAAAACAGGTCTTACAAATTTTCTCTAGCCTCATCAATCCGACCATCTTTGGCCAGCTGGGCAGATCGTTGTACTGCAGCAATTCCCAATACAGCTACATTGCTAGTCTCTTCAACAACTTTATGATCTGAAGTGATTTGACGTGACTGGCTGAGAACTCTTAACCATTTTGATCCATCTTTTCGTCGATAACGTACTTGAACCTGTTAAGAATATGAAGTCTTTTTACAAGAAACTGATGATTAGTTGATTACTTGAAAAGGTAAAGATGTAACACCTGTCAGTTTGGTTTTATCAACTTTAAATGTAATACTAAGGTCGGTTTCCTTTGTTGCATTCCCTATGAGATCCCTGACAATTGTTACTGATGCAGCCTCTGATGGACGATCAAGAGATATTGCAGGATGCATAATATATGTCACCTAAAATATTAGGAGCAAACTATGAGGGTTGATTTCAGTGGATTATGAACTTACCTCAACCTCAGTAGCCACTGTAGGATTTTGAGCAATTAATCGGATCTGTCTTACCATTTCTAATGGATGAAGTATGTTCACTGTGCCATTAGTTATGGCTGCACAAGAAGAGAGGATATCCATAGCACATTGACCTCCTTCAATTCCCAAAATTGAGATTGTTGTTCGAGATCCTTGTGCATGTTCACCAATCTAATTGAAAGACACACATACTATTTGATGAAATATGTTTTATATGATACATACTGTAGCATAGAAATCTCTGTCAGGATTGCCATGATCTAGATTACCAACACCAACATTTGATAGACCATCAGTACATAAAATGATCTCAGCTGAAGGATAATTTGAAGTCATACCCACACAGAGAGAAAGGGCTGGACCAAGAGCTGTTGTACCGCCAGTGTTTAGCGATAATACTTTTGACTTGAGATCACTGCAAACAATGATGATTTTATGATATACTTCATTGATTTTAACTCACTCAACAGATTCTGAGAGCTGTCTCAAGGATAAATCACTGCCAACCTTTTGTCCTTGATCCATGAGTTGTCGGTAATCATCAAGCACACCCCTGTCTAATTGTTGTGGACTCACAGAACAGTCACCATAATATGTTACCTAAAAAATCAAACATCATTATCATTAATACCACAAGAAGATCATATTACTAACTTTACTATCAAATGTAACCAATGCTACTTTGTTATGTGGTTCTGTAACTGCCAAATGATCAATATGGCGACTGATAGCTTCTTTCAGACATTCAAGACGTGAGATATGTCGGGCACCGCCACCTCCACCACTTCGACCTGTCACGGATGTCCACTCAGCTAAAGACAGGAAAAACATTCATTGTATCTTAATTTAGTTGGTTCGTTACCTTGTAAAGCTGGTACTTCAGTAGTGATGTTCATTGAGCCACTGATATCAACAGCAAATATGATCAAAGTACTCCTCTGTGTACCACTTCCGTTGGTTCCCTTTCCTGTAGCAGCTGCTTCATTGTCTGGTTTCTCTTCTTCTGTCTCTTCTGTTTTTGGAGGAGGCTCCAGTTCATATTCTGTTGCATTGCTACTAGGAGCATTGGCTGATGTAAATGGAATATCATAGTTTTGATGGCCACAAAATTCACTAAAAAAGTGCACAACATCTGTTAACTGATTTATCAAAACAAAACCATTGACTTACCATTTCCAATTTGTACTTCCATTTTCACTTTCCAGTAGAGAGGTATTACAAATGGCAGCTGTACAGTTACTGCAGAAGTAAAGCCCACAAGTAGAAGGGTCATTACATGTGCCAAGGTTTCCCAATTGGAGAACGATAGCATTCTGGTTGGTACGACGAACTTTAACTTTCTTTTCCTCTTTCTTCTTAGATACAGGAGCAGCTATAGCACCACTTGATTCCTCATCATCATCGTCCATTACAACAGGAGTAGCTCCACTTTCATGAGATCGTTTGAACAAACCACTAAAAAATGAGCCTTTCTTTTTTCCACCTCCATTAGTTTCTTTTGATTTTTTCTTTGATGATTTCTCTTGATGCTTGGGAATACCTTTGACAACAACTTGCTTACGATAAGAGTCTTCAATGGTTGGATCATACTGATCAACAAAATGGTTTTGAATGAATCGAATTGTTATAGCTGATTTTCCCACACCTCCAGATCCTAAAATTAATGATATCATTTATCTACATGTAATAGCATGAAGCTCAATTTTCACAAACCTAATGTGACTATTTTGTAATCTTTGCCACGAAGACGTGGTGTGCGACGAATGAGTTCATGAATGGCTTCTTCAACATTGACACCCGTTTTTGCAGAAGTCTCAAAAAATGGTACTCCGACACTCTCAGCATAACTAGCTCCTTCTTGCTGTCCAACAACTCGACTCATCTCCAAATCACATTTGTTACCACAGAGAACCTACAAGGGTAAAATGATCACATTATGTACAAAGGAATTTGATAGTTGTAATGTATAAAGGCTATGTTGACATAGGACAGCTCATATATGGAGTGTTATATGTATATTGTACTTTGACAGAGTGCAAGCCCAAATTATGTACAATGGCAGTCATATTACTGTTACAGTGACTCTACTATATTACTCACAGCTGGCATAGGCTTGTCTCTGATACGTATAGTCCAGTCATACATTGCTTGAGCTTCTTGAAAAGAGGCAGAATCAGTAATGGAGTATACAATGATAAAGCAGTCTGCTTCTCTAACATACTACCGGATAAAGAGAGATATTGTTTTATTTTAAGACAATTGATTTATGAAAGGCACTCACCAAGTCTCTCATTGAAGAGAACTCCTCTTGTCCAGCTGTATCAAGAATATCAAGAAGACATGTCTAAAAATGACACAGATCATAAATAATACTTGAATGATAATTACATTTATTTTATTGAACTAAACGATTTGTCCACACTACAAGAGGTCTAATTTACTCTTTATTTACCTCTCCATCATCTTTGTAGTCAGCAGATACTGAAGAATATCCAGTAGATGCATGATTGTATCTGCTTTCTTCTACATATTCATACTCTGCTTCATCTCCTTCTGGTGCATAGACATAGTCACTTGCAAAGTCCATATTATCCAGTCAACTAGTACTGATGTGATTATAGCTGGGTTATTGTAGAATGAGCTTTTATATAAATATTTTGTTACTATTTTTAGAGGATTTTTTTGCTTATTCACTATGTTACTATTTATAGCCAAGACGTCAAAGTATACGGAAGCATAGTATACGGAAATATTCTGAAATTTGTACAGGAATATAATGCAGGAAATACATGTTACACTCCGTATACTATTAACTTTCTATGTTCGCAGCGCCTCTTTGTAGGTATGCTGTAATTATTTATTAGCTATAATACTAAATTAAATAAATAAAATGTTGCTTGTACTATTGACCTTATTCATTTTTTATCTTTAGACCATATATGGTGGCATGATCACTACGTGCCAAGAAAAATTGGCTAAGGAGTCAGTACTAGCAGTACTATTACTATATGAACAATACTGATATCTATTGGGATTAAGTGTACAAAAACTATCTGTTGTGTTTTATGATTGGCAAACATTTCATTGAAGCATATTATTGTAATGTATAATGAACAACAAAGGGATTGACATGTCAGCAAATTAAGTTCTGTATTATATTCTGTTCCACTATTGACAGCTTGGAGGAATATTAAAAGCACCAGGAGGAACTGTACCAGTGATGTTCAGGAATCTATACAAGAGTATTATAGGTACAAGACAATGCATAATTATTGAACTAACGTGAAGTGGACGTTAACTCGCTCTGGCATAGGAGCACGTTCCCTTATATAAGCTTCTAGAACAGGCACACACTGAGTCAATGAACCGCTAATTGGTGCAACACTAGCAAGATACAAACCACCATCTATAAAGACCACACAGAATCACGTATCATTAGAGTGTTTTGTTTCAATGGTACCTCTTCCATTTCGATCATAAAACTGATCCACTTTTACACCTAGACCAGTCACTTCAGCACCAAGGTAGTCAATACCAACAAATGTAGCAGTTGAGGGGACTCCAAATGGTCGGAACTCATCAGTGAGTGCCCGTTTCTCACATGGTTGTCCACGTTCAACTCGATACCACGTCTATAACACAATATGCTATTAAATGTAATAAAGGAACAAGAATTGACTGACTTTTGATTGAAACAGAAACAGTTCTTCTACTATCTCTCCTCGTTGATCATTTGACGCTCTTTCAAATTCCCTGACATGGATGCGTTGACCTATAGCATCATAGTCAATGTATGCAAAACGAAATGCAGTCTCAGGTCCTACAGCATCATAATTGACCTATAAACAAAATGATAACAACTTTATTTTTAAAAAAATATTCACCTCTCTGAAGGCACCACTCCACATTGGAGGAGTAGACACTATAGAAGGTAATAAAATAATGATTTTTTATTATTAAATCCTCACTGCATCTTTGCTGAGCTTGCGATTGTGCTACAGCGAACAAAGCAAGAAAGATAACGAGATATTTCATTTCTACAATCGTTTGACCTCTAATGACGAATGATTTGTCCTTTTATAATCGCGTGGTTAAAATTATGCGCTGTTACACAATGCTCACGATCGGCTCATGTGAAAGTTGTTCACGTGTAATCAAATACTCATGACCACTTTTGTCAAATATTATGCGACCTGATTTGTGAAATGGTCCACTGTTAAAACACCTCAAAATAGTTTTGTATACATACAATTTATTACCATGAACAGTTGTGTATATGTAGCAACTGTCTGTATACAAAACGTTTTTTTAGATGTTTTAACAGTAGTCCATTTTCTGGATAAGTAATCAAACATACTAACTTTTAATCAAACATAATATTATGTTCAAAAAAGGAAATGTCAAAATCACAAAATGTGTACTTGAGTCAAAAATCATATTTATTATGACTGAGTTTATCGTCGGCACTCAGAAGGCAATTCCCAGACAAGAGAATTGATGTGAGTACTAGTAATATTCAAAAACCTACAATAGCAACACAAAATATAATGTCATTGCTACATTGCTATAAACTCACGTGAAATGAGCGTTTCGTTGGAACTGTGGAGAGGAATCAAGTCGTTCATACCACTCAACAACAGGGATGCACTCATAATCCCTGAAACCAAAGCCAGCTGGAGCAAGATATCCACGATAAGTGCCTCCATCTAAAAGGAATGATGCACTGCACATTAATAAGTTCTCTTTAAATGCAATATACCTATGTCTCCCCTGAAATAATCTACTGTTAGTCCTGTTCCATACTCGGCACCTAAGCGGTTTTGGTGCCGGAACACTGCCTCTTCAGGAGCTCCAAAGGTGGGAAAACGTTCATCATAAGGTATATCTCGTCTTGTACATGTTCTGTCTCTTTCATCAAGTCTATATTCCACCCTCTGTTGTCAATATAAAAAAGTTAAATAGCATATGTTAAGAAAACTACTGACCTCCATACCAAAGTACCATGTTCTGATGAAATCTCTTGACTCTTCTTCTGTTTCAATAAAGAAATGGATACGAAGTTCTGTACGATTGTAGAAAATATAGCCACGATGAGCAAGTCCTTCAGAATAGTCCACCTAGTTAATCAGTATATCTACAATCACAAAATTATTACTAACCATGAAAAAGTCACCACTCCAAGATGATGGACTTGCAACTAAAATAATGAGAACACAAATATTATTTTTATATAGTACACTAATCTTACAGCAATGCTGTGCAACAGGTTGACTGTAGGCTAAGCCTAAAACAGCTAGAAAGATCAATGAAGCTTGCATGTTGGTTTAAAGACAGCACTTCACTAGATGTCAAATCTATTCCACCTTTCAACAGACAACAAAAAGAGAGACTACACCTCAGTTTATGTTATTATCTTCACCACTAACCCATCCCTCTATTGATAAAAATATATTTTTCCAATGTATTATATTATAATACATTTTATATGTAATTGTACATGAAATATGATAAAGGAAGGTGGTTCAGTTTACAAATGATAATAATCAGGGAACTCCTCTTAAAATCAACAACACCTGATATTAAGTGATTATAGAAGAGAACCAATGTTAGCTTGTTGTAAATATTGCTGCAAACATACAGCAGCTTCATTACTTAACCCTGAAGCAATCATTCCAGGTAGCTTCCCTGGATATTCAGAGGAGAGCTCATACAAGGATTGTGCTAGATGTAATTTAGCATTAGGAACCATATCACCAAAAGGGTCATAATCTTTAGGACCAGCCATTACAAGCTGTGAATATGCCGTCTGATAGCCAGGAGTGTCATCCACCTCGATAAAATGCTCATCATCGGGTGTTGAATCATCTTCTGGCAGTTCAAACAAGCTGATAAGTGCTTGTAGTAAAGGAACCCATAGAGGGCTATACACCTCAGACAACATGTCTGGTGTCTTTGTTAATATCTTAGTGATACCTACAGCACATATTTTCCGTTCTATTGGCCCACTCACTTTTTGAACATCTGCTATGATAACTTTTTCAAGGACCATTGCAAAGAGTTTAGGCTGGATGGAATCAACTATCTGTAGTAAATTAGGACCACCACTTTTTGCAGCATATAAGCAAAGAAATACAATCAGTCCTTTAACATACTTAGTGGTCTTGCTGCTCTGAAGCCTTTGAAAAAGCAAGACAAATATACTCTTAATATGTTGACTCAAAGTGCTAGAGCTTATATGCTCTACAATACTCCCTAATAGATAAAACCCCTCGTGATCATTAGCTTTTGACGCAATTAACTTCTGAAACACACCGAGGAGATTCATAAATTTGTCATTACCTGTTACATCTGCAGGGGCTTTTTCAACAAATGCTTGCAAAAGTCGGACAAGAGCTGGAACATTGCCAGGACGTTCCCAAAGTAGAGGTGTTAAAAGGAGAGGATATATTGTCATATAAATAGTAGGTATTGGTAATGGTCGTAACTCCAGAAGAAGGGAAAGGATCTGAAAAATGTAGGGTAGAAATTCTGATACATCTCGAACCAAAATGTTCTCAATAATTGGAAAGAGCGCATCTTCAAATTTAGTTACAATTTGAGTATCAACTTTGCAGGTGTAGCGAATAATACAACACAATGCTTCAAATAAGTAATGATTAAAATGAGGTTTGCTTGGATTTTGACAGACCAGAGCCAACTTTGCCACAAGCTCCTTCAAAAGAGTCTCAGCATAAGGAGCAACCTTTTCATTCATGGTAGACAGTAACCTCATGATAGCTTTCATCACATATTCATTCTCAGTCGACCCTTCTCGGTGAAGACAGTTGAAAAGATTAGCAAGAAGGTTTTCAAAGTGTGGTTCTATATCAGTAGGGGTTACAACAAAAGCACCTTCTGCATTACGAAGCAACATCAACTTCTCAATACAGTTAGCAGCATATGTATGAACAACAATACTAGTAGCTGTTAAGTGGAGAACTAAAAGAGGCAATGAAGTAGTTAGAAGTTCTCGAGGTAAGACGCCACGAAATGTCATAAGGTAACGTATTGCATCTGCTCTAAGAACAGGTTGTTTGTTAATATTTGGAGCAGATAGCTCAGTGAGACATTGAGCAGTGAAGATTTCAGCAACATTAACAAGATCACTCGTCTGTGTAATGCCATGACGTGAGGTTTTAGTACGTGTTGCTAGCGCTGTTATCAAAAAAAGAGCTGTATCCTTACTTTTCCAACTCTTTGCAGGATTCTGCTGATATTCCTGTAACATAGCAGATATATAGGCTGAGAAGATGGTAGTAATAGGCCCTTCAAAATAACGACATAATCCTCTGATTAGATTCGAAGCCGAGTGTCGACGTGTACCAATATCAGAACCTTCTAAATCTCTTCGCAGATACTCCTCAGGATTGTCCTCAAAGAGTTCTTCATCAGACTCTCGAAACTTCATATTAGGGACTATGACATTCTCACAAATGTTACGCAGAGTTGCTTCATCAGCAAACAAGTTCTGATAACTCGGACGCTCAATAACTGATGCTAAAAACTCAATGGCAGTACTAACGAGCATGTCATGTTTTGGACGAGCATCAGTAGTGACAAGAAGACTCCAAACTGATTCAACATATTTTGGAAGATAAGGAGAGAAGTCTTCATCATACTTCTGAGCTAACATACCTGAAATGGCACATATTTGAGATTTAATCATCTCCAGAGGCCCTGATTCTTCGTCATCATCTGTTTCCAGTAATTTGTTATTTGTCGTGAGGAGAGTATGAAAATGGGCCATCCAAGGCTCGAGTGCTTTGTCAGCAAAATGATCTGGTAGCTCCTGGTATGTTAGACTGTAAAATATCTTGGAAATGAAAAGAAGTGAGCTAAATAGAACTTTTAAAGCTGATGGGTTTTGAGTATTGGCTGACGCAAGTTGCATTGTTGATTCTAGGAGGTCTGTAAGTGGAGAGGCAAGTCCATCTAGAACTACTTTGATCTCAGACCATAATTCTTGTGACTTGAATTCATAACGATAGCGCTTAGTCAGCGAATGCGCTGTCCGTAGGACTCCATTGATAGCATGAAAATCTCCTGATTTGAAATGATTAACCATTTCATCAATTAAACCTGGCCAATTGTTTGGGAAATCTTCCCTCCCAATTATGGTAATTGCATCACTAAGCTGTTTTTGTATGGCCTCTGGGGTTTTTAACATGAGACCAATTATGTGCTTTTTAATCAGCTGGCGATCAACATCAGCAATTTTGTTACCTTTGTCCTCAATAACCCGCCAGTTACGTTTAACAAAATTTTTGAACATAATGCTGGCAGCTTGGCGTATGTGAGGCTCCACTTGTTCACTATCTGTTAGTTGGAGAAGGAGCATGGGATAGTTTTGAGTGGTTTCCACGGACACCAGATAATCCTCTGCTTGTTTTCGTACTTGATACTCAGGTGAGAGGGTATGTGTGAGATAGGATACCAGTACTTGAAGATTTTCTGGAGTTGCTTCCATTCTATATAGAGGAGGAAACATTGCACATTAAAAATTATCATAACCTTCTTATTACTATTTTAGTATTTTTATCTTTTCATATTTATTATATTTGTAATTATTTTCGAACTTTACCTTTCTTTTCAATTGTTTTATGAAAAAGAAATAATATTAAATGAACACACCAGCTTTATGGGACAGAGGTTTTGAGCATGCGCAGAAGGTAAAGCAGAGAATCAGTTTCTATTCTAATTAATGCGCACGCACACACATGTTATGTAACCAGTACAAACCACTATCCTGTGAATACTATGGCAAGTAGAGATTTACTAGGTATATTAAACGGTATACGTCAAGTGGTGACTGCTGGCAGCTCAACCACTATTGCTGAAGTTCGTCACTGTCTCACAAACTCTTCCATACAGCCATACATCAGTTCATTATGTCAGCAATGTACTAATGTAATGGAGAAATGGACAAAAACTGAACAAGACTTAGATATACCTGATTTTCCACCATTTGATGACATCAACTCTACAGACTGGGGGTTCTACAATGAAGGAGTTCAATATAACGCTGGTACAAATGGTCGTCATGACAACACTACTGTTACTAATAATAGTAACAGATCCATCACTTCTAATGATGTTTCAATCAATAGTATTAATAGACGGAGGTTTCATACTATGTCATTACATCATCAGGTCAATAATGATATAACAGTCGATGAAAGTACTACAGAAAGGGTTAAAAATAGACAGGTTAGTTATTATCACTAACATGCTAATGTCACATGCTTATTATGTGACTATTAAGGCTAAAGAAAGGCGTGTACCTGCCTCTCGAGTTGGGAGAATGGTCAACTTTGGAGGTACATATACATGATGCAATAATTAGTCACACCCACTTCTAGGGTTAGCAGCTGGTCTTGGCCTTGGTACAGCTGCAGAGGTAGCTCGGAGAACTTTGGGTTTCTCTGAAGATTCTTTAGCTGTGGGTAACAACCCTATCTTGACTCAAGCTAATATAGAACGCATAGTCAGCACTTTATGTCGTGTCCGAGGTGCTGCTTTAAAGATTGGTCAGATAATTAGCTTGCAAGGTTTGCACATGATGATGTCATAATGATGTCATATTATATAATTTGTAGATAACAGTCTCATTCCTGAACCAATTCAAGAGATATTTGAACGGGTACGGAATAATGCAGATTTTATGCCATCATGGCAAATGGAGGTATGTGTACTGTTGTGTTGTTAAGTTATTGTGTGTTTTCCTTTAGAAAGTTCTCGTAGAAGAATTAGGACCAGACTGGTCAAAGAAATTCAAAGAGTTTGATCCTCGCCCTTTGGCTGCAGCATCCATAGGTCAAGTTCATCGAGCTTGCCTTCATGATGGAACTGAAATAGCTATGAAAATTCAAGTAAGGATTGTGCCCCCTCTGTTTGAATATTACTAGAACCTTTGTTATAGTATCCAGGTGTGGCCCAAAGCATTGACAGTGATATCAATAATCTTATGGGTGTCCTCAAATTATGGGACCTTTTGCCCCCTGGTAAAGCTCCTCCCATTTTAATTTACTAAATGTCTTTATGACTAGGTTTATTTATTGATGCTGTCGTTGAGGTGGCAAGGAAAGAGTTGGCCTGGGAAACTGACTATATTCGTGAAGCTACCTACTGCACTAAATTTAGGTAGTTATTATAGGGTTAAATATTATTAAATTTAACTCTTTTGTAGAGAATTACTTGCTGATAGACCTGGATTTGGTGTACCTCAAGTAATTCCAGAGTTAACGACCAAACGTGTCTTGACGACAGAATTAGTGGAAGGGATTCCTTTAGACAAATGTGTGTCTCTACCACAAAATACAAAGGATAATGTTAGTATGAGGAAGAGTGTTACATATAATGACTCTCTTATAGATTGCTAGCAGAATATTGGAATTGTGTTTAAGAGAATTGTTTGAGTTTCAGTTGATGCAAACTGATCCAAATTGGTCTAATTTTTACTTTAATGAGTCTCAAAATAAAGTAGGAAAATGTAATTTATTGTTTTCCACTCTCTCTCTCTCTCTCTCTCTCTCTCTCTCTCTCTCTCTCTCTCTCTCTCTCAGATTTATTTACTTGATTTTGGTGCTAGCAGACATTTTCCCAAATACTTTACTGATGAATATCTTAAAGTAATGTATCAGTGATTCTCTAGTTAATTCTAATTTAATTGACAATTTGACATTAGATAATATATGGGTCCACAATGGGAGATATAAACCAAGTAATAAAAAGCTCTAAAGCATTACAATTCCTTACTGGATATGAGTCTAAGGTAAACAAGACATATTATCAAAGTTCTGTTCTCTCAAGGGACATACAGTATATACTACATGTACATGTACATTATTATGACTGTTTTTTTATAATGGTATGTTTTAGTTGTTGTTGTTTTTTTTAGTATCTTTAGTTGTAAATGAAACATGACTAATGTATCTATGTATACAAAATCAGTCTATCATATCAAGTTGTTTTCCTATCAATATATGTGTAGGTGATGATACAGGCGCACGTTGATGCTGTCATGATTCTTGGGGAACCATTTAGTCAAGATAGAGCCTTTGACTTCAAAGGACAAGAAACAACACAACGAATTCATAAATTGATACCTGTTCTATTAGAACACAGACTGACTCCGCCCCCTGAGGAAACATATTCGTTACACAGGTAATATTGTGATACCTCTATCTCTCTCTCTTGACTGCACCCATCTGCTAAATTCTTTAATGATGGTTAGACATGTCCTCAATGCAGACATTAACTAATAATACACTTAAGTATTAGTATGGGGTGGAGCTAGTTCCCTAATAATCACCCATCTGCTAAATTATTTAATGATGGTTAGACATGTCCTCAATGCAGACATTAACTAATAATACACTTAAGTATTAGTATGGGGTGGAGCTAGTTCCCTAATAATCACCCATCTGCTAAATTATTTAATGATGGTTAGACATGTCCTCAATGCAGACATTAACTAATAATACACTTAAGTATTAGTATGGAGTGGAGCTAGTTCCCTAATAATGATTAGAATGTCCTTAAGGCAGGTATAATTTCATCTTTTTGCTTTACAGGAAAATGTCTGGTGCCTTTCTCCTCTGTACTAAGTTAGGTGTGTGTATAGAATGTCGACCAATGTTCATGAAAATTTATGACAACTATAAGTTTGATGATGTACAATGACAACGTCACATGATTGTCACGTGATCATAAAAGTAAAGGTATTTTTTATTCAACAGTGTACCACTACACTACATTTACTCAATATGTGATGAGTTTTCAACAATTTAAATGAAAGGAATCATTTATACAACATTAATTTCAGAATTACAATAATTATATGATATATATAATATATGTGTGTCAATAAAGGAGAAAAAATGAGTTGAAAAAATTGAAACCCGACGATAACACAAGCAGAGATACACGACAGGAAAGTTTGTGTTTATAGTGTCTCCCAAATGTCAATCAGATTGTCAAGACCAAAGAGATAACCATCTTCGTGGTTACCCTCCTCCCAGTTTCGTCGATGATCAACTTGGCATCCGTCAGGAAGAGGAATGGTCTTACCAAAGTCAATTATACTAACTCTAGCTTGATTATTGGAGTCATATACAAATAATAAGGAACTCCCAATTACCTAAAATAAGATAAGATACATGTAATTTAATGTATGTATGTATCTACATTAAAGTCACATGTACATGTACCATAATATGATGTCATTATTACCTCGTGTTGTAAGAAAAAGACAGATTTTTCAAGAGCACTACGAACTTGTTTCAATTGATCTAACATTTTACACTGTAATATGGAGATATAATAAGTGGGTGGAGTCTGTAAAATCACCACCAACCTTGACTTCATTGCTCTTTATAAACTTCCTCAAATGATGATGTACATCCTCTCGACAGCGTACTGTCTTAAATTCGTCCCTCAATGGCTTGTCCTTAGACATCTAAATGTGTAATTGTGTGGTCAACATGACATATATATGTATATTCTATACCTTAATGCCTTCAATTCTAAAACCTAGAGTGGCTGTTGAAGAGAGTGTTTCTCTCCATTGCATGTAACGTGGTTTGGTAATGGCTTTAGCTGCATGTTCAGCTTCTGTTGGTTCATTGGAATCAACTGCTATCATTTTATCATACATATCCTAATATAATAGAAACATTAATTAATATATAAACATTTCCTCATGTCACATAATTATCTTACAACGTATTAAAACACTTTATTAAGGGTCATCCTCAGAGCTTATATTAAAACTTTTAGTGTATTGTTTAGATTTTCAAAGGGAACACCTCCTCTACTTATATCAATTAAAATCGATATATAAACATTTCCTCGTGTCACATAATTATCTTACAACGTATTAAAGCACTTTATTAAGGGTCATCCTCAGAGCTTATATTAATACTTTTAGTGTATTGTTTAATCTTAGATTTTCAAAGGGAACACCTTCTCTACTTCAATTAAAATTGATATATAAACATTTCCTCATGTCACATAATTATCTTACAATGTATTAAACCACTTTATTAAGTGTCATCCTCAGACCTTATATTAATACTTTCAGTGTATTGTTTAATCTTAGATTTTCAAAGGGAACACCTCCTCTACTTATATCACTGTTTGATGCCAAAATATTTATGTTCATAATACATACAACATCCTCTGTACTAAGACACTACTATTCTATATATACATAGTTATCATATTAATGGAATGCTAAAATAAAGATTACTATAAACAGAACACCTTTGTTTATATACTTGTTCCAAGAAATTCAACATACTTTACTAAATTACATTATTAAGAAAGACTATACAAATTAATGTATACTTACTGGTCTAAGGACTTCTTTGACACGTGCTTTAGTGAGTTCATCTTCTAAATAAGTCCTTGAGAGAGAGAGAGAGAGAGAGAGAGAGAGAGAGAGAGAGAGAGAGAGAGAGAGAGAGAGAGAGAGAGAGAGAGAGAGAGAGAGAGAGAGAGAGAGAGAGAGAGAGAGAGAGAGAGAGAGAGAGAGAGAGAGAGAGAGAGAGAGAGAGAGGATTATCGGTACATTTCAAGAGTCAATTCCTCTAACCTGGTTCCCATTTTAATATCCATTACAGATGGATTATCAAAATCACGCAATAAATCAGCCATTTCAATATATACTGTTCCAGTTAAGGGAAATGGATATATAATCAATCAATGGACAGATATAAATGGATACGCGAGTGCTTAACATTAGACAATTCAATTAAAACATGCCAATCATTTAAACATTAACATATTAGAGTAAAAACAAATGATTTATGTAACCACAAAAATAATAATATGTACTATAATCTTTTATATATTTCAAGAATGTTGATTATAGTACTACTTCAAAAGGGAGTGTAAATAGACAGACTAATTACTCATCCTACAATATTGTACCTCAGTGTACTTCAAATAATCTAAATAAGCTAATTAATTGTGTGGGTGTGGTTAGGTATTTGGGATGTGGGAAAATTGATAAAGACAACAATGGAGGATAGTTAACCTCTGTCTCTTAGATCAGGAGGAAGGGAGGGCATACAAGAGTTACCACATAGTATGAGGTAGTTCCTTATAAACAAACAACTAATGAATGAGGATACATTCTGAGTCTTCTTTGGTAAATTCTCTTCTATATTCAGGAACAAAAGGTCTCAGAATATCATCCATTAAAAGTCTCAATGCTCTAGCCTCATCTGCAGACGATTTCTTTATTATAGTACCATTTTCTTGACCAGGACTGAAATTACCTGAGGAGAGAGAGAGAGAGAGTATATAATAGCACACAGGTGTGTGATAAGCAGCATGTTTACTACTTGTAATACTACACACAAGATCATGTAGTGTTTAAATAAACTACATGTTGTGAACAGTCTTAGACATTTCCTGCCCATTTACAAGTCAAGAAGTACTACAACTTTCATTAGTTTATATAGTTACTCTCACCTTGGTGTCCTGCTAACTGGACCCAGGGGTACTTCTTACGATATACTTGTACAAATGGAGACCACTGGACTGCTTTTCTGATAACAGCCCATTTCTTGAGTTAGAGAGAGAGAGAGAGAGAGAGAGTTGAAAGCATGTTTACTTAGCATATCAAAAACTATATTCACAATATTTATCCCATGAGATTACTGTTATTGTGAATTTTAGACTAATTTTGTTGTGCCACTAAACACATGAATATTGTTAATAGTTTTTAAGGAAGTAAACAATTGTGAAATATTAACAATGAATAACAAAATATCATTCAAAAGGGAGTTGAACTTCCTATCAATTGTCAAATTTATAAGGACATAAAAGAACAATCGCATAAAAGGGTTAATATATACAGCTAAAATACCTTTCTTAAGACATCACAGATATGTAAACTACGAACACACTTAATGCTGAGAATTAACTGATAACCAGCAACACGTTAATTATATGCATATATCTGGTAACAAATTTAAACAGTATGTACATTGTATATATTATGATATTGAAAACAAACTGTTAGGGGATACTAAGAACATAATGAGAACACACACACACACACACAATAGGCATACAAAAGGATATAATATTTCCTGTGAAAGTACCAATTCTAACATTGAAAGCTAAAAGACAGAACTTGCATATAATAACTGACTGACACGATTAAAATCAATAAGGAACTTTGATAACTAGTAAGGAAAGACACACATAGAAGGCTAGCAGGTGAAAGCTTAGGAAAGCATGACTCATTCTTTGAAGCCATTTACGTAATACAACGTAAAATGACAAAGAGCTATGTTGATATATGGAACTAAAATATTATAAATGAGAAATGAAATCAACAGATATTTAATCCAAAAACAAACTTCTTATTTACAGTAGGTCCTTATATGCAATGTGTTGATGATCAGCATTGACATATATGCCAAACTTAACAGGAAGTTACAAAATCATTGATAATTGAGGTAAAAGACAACATAGGGAGGACATGAAAGCTATCAGTCAACTTCTTATAGTTACTGTTGTCACTTGTTGCTCATGACAACCAGACATTACAGTAAACAGTGAAATTTTAAATTGAGATACTCTCAATAATTATATAAAAAACAGCTCAGCAATTAGAT
Source organism: Xestospongia bergquistia (assembly GCA_963965975.1). Lineage (NCBI taxonomy): Eukaryota > Metazoa > Porifera > Demospongiae > Haplosclerida > Petrosiidae > Xestospongia > Xestospongia bergquistia. Next base: position 7,242,142 of record OZ014418.1, read on the forward strand.
TGCAAAGTTTTCCCAAAAGAGTTTGGTTATTATTCATATGTGAAAAGGATGATGAAACTTTGATGAATATTACAATCCCTTTCTAGTTGGGAGATTTAAAAAGGGAAGTTGATAAAGCTTAAAAGGGAAGTTGTTATAGCTGGTTCAGCACATTTTTTTAACAGATATGTGATAATGTAACTTGATTACTTTATTGAACATTGACAAGATATTTTGTTGGCTGTGAATCACACTAAACTACATTATTTTACAAACATAAAAGTGTCATTCTTGAAAGCTAACACATACCTTTTTCTTTTGTTGAGTTGTTGTTTTCTCTTTGCCTCCTCCAGCAGGTGTAGGTATTGTCAGAGCATGCTGCATTGATGGATAGTGGGATGGGCTACTAGGAGGGAAATCTGCATCTATATAATCAGTTTCACCATCAGTTCCCGGCGGAGATGATGATGATAGCGTGTCATCTTCAAACATAGTTACATTTTCTCGACTTCCATTGATGCTGCTGGCATTGGACAAAGGAGAGAGAGGAGATTCTTGATCAGATAACAAATCTTCGTCTCCACTAGGTGACAAGAGACTTCCTATACCTGTAAATTAAAGGCACACAGTAATATAAAGACATTGAGGTGTAAATATTTACTGTAGAGTATGTAAACTAGTTAATCATTATTATGTAATAACTAAAAAAAATTATATGAACATGTTATCATGTTGTGCTTACTAAGACCACCTGAAGTGACTGTGGATGAAGCAGCTGAGAGGTGGCTGCATTGTGATGTTTTTCGAAACATTCCTCCATCTTCATCCTCAGGTGATACCATAATTAAGGGTACATTCCCGGCTTTGTTGACATTCAATTGACCTGGTAAAGAGTCCACTGGAGTTGTTTCTAAAGGCAATGGTCTGATAGTTTTACTATGATTGCAATCATCATTATCAAAGCTTGGTGAAGGTGAGCTATCAGCGCTTTTGACTTGACTTTCACCACGAACTCGTAATTTTTTCTTGCGAACTAGATTAGGTGTCCAACGACGTGGAGAAGATGGTGATGTAGGACTATCATCTGAATCTGATCTCTTTCTGTGTCTAGAGGAAGGGGCGAGGAGATCTGGTAACTTCAGTTTGCTTGACTTCTTGGCCTCTGTAGGTAAGTGATTAGCTAAGGGATTTGTTGGTGTGCTGTCGCTTAGAGCGACAGGAAGAGCTGAATCCAAGGCATGACTCAAAGATGTCATCACAAGAGCATTTCCATGAGCCTTTTTACTGACACTTTGTTCAGGAGGTGGTGGTCCGCTTGTAGCCATAGCGCGTATCGGTATTTTAACTGATATTTCTCACCTGAATAAAATCGCCGTACTATATAAAAATCTTGTTAGTTAGACTCACTCTATATCTGCGGATACCATCAGATTGAATACTTGGTTGTGTAGTCTCTCTTCCTGTATTGCTAGCTACTTTAATAACGGAATCACAAAAGTGAACACTCCTCCTCTTCTTATAGGGCAAAAACATTCGCGGATACGCCTCATTAATATTAAAGTTATTAAAATTGTAATAATTATAATTCCTTATATAGGATCGGTCCTATATAAGGAAGTATAAGTCTATTATATCTGTTAGAAACGTATTCTGGACGTTTGTTGTTCAGACGTTTTGTGGGGTAAATTTAACACTTATGTGCTACATTTTAAAATACTTTTAGAAATTATTATTTATTATTTTTGTAAGTGCTGATAAGTAGCTATTTTGAGTTAAAATAAATGCCATTGCAGATGTGATACTTCATTCTCCGAAGTATAATATATTTCCTGAGACAATCACATCTCAGTACAATACTGGGGCATAAGATAAAGCACACATTGTAAGTACTGAAAGCTATTTGAACATTTTGTAATGTTATTCACTTGATGTAAGTCATGCTTTAAGTGTAGCTAGTGTTACATAATACTTACGCAAATGTTAAGTGAAAATCAAACCCTTCCTTTTGCACAAAATGTGTAAATCATGTAATCATATGTACTAAAATAGAAAGTGTACATGATGCTATATTTTAATAGTTTGTTGAGAATTCACATCTAAATGATTGCTATGAACTTTGGACTGGATTATATATAGAAAATTAATGGTCATTACTGTGTTGTGTCAAGGCTATAGTGCAGTACAGTATAGCGTAATTGAGCATCACAATTCACAAAGGGATTGTTTTTCCATTTCTCAGGAGTAAATTAAGCTAGGAATTACTACTACTAATCTCCCACTGCAAAACATTTTAATCTCCAGAGATTGTTATGAGTTTTACAGACTATAGTCTGTATTAAAGTTAAAAAGTATTCATCATTGAAACTGGATGTACTCTGTACTTCTAGTCATTTCTGGAGTAGTATAATACAACACCAAAGGTTGTCATTATGACAATGATGTAACAGTAGCAATATTCATATGACCAGTCTAGACCGGACATGGTGATGTAAAGTTTATAATTCATAGTTATATAAACACAAGTAAATTATCTCATTGATGTCTTCAGGTCAAGGGTATTTTTGCGTATTTTACTAAAACAACACCAATTATAGTACAATCTATATTAAAAATTCTGCTGATATAAGTTTATTGTGATAAGTCAAGGAAGTGCGCATGCGCATAATTGCAATACGCGCGGACTTTTCAAGAAAGAGAAATGGCTGAAAAAAGGTACTTTAATGATGGATGATTCACAACTTTTATTTAGTTCACACTTAGTAAAGCGGGTTTACAACAGATTCCAATGTATCCGAAGACATTGGTTTATCCATATGGTGAGAATGACAGCACAGAATTCCAATTGGAGATGATCCGAGCCAGACAAGAGAAATACCAGTGTCAGCCGCCACAAGAGGAGGACAATACTTGTGATATGGACATGACAGAAGCATGTCCTGTTAATATTACACTCAATGTACCTGTAGTACCTTCAGTAGAAAAAGGAAAGAAGGTTCTCCAATTGATGCAAAAGCCTGACTTAAAAGGTATATTAAGCATGACTCCGCCCCCTTACAGCATGAGTATAGCTGATAATGGAATAAGATCCTGTGTACATGTATATAATATATTTTTTAGATGGTAACGTTGATAGTTTAGATAATATAAAAACAAAAGAAAATGCTGTTATACCCAAAGACCAAGTTAGTAAATGATAATGTTACAGAGATTGTGTAGACTGTAAATATTTTTTTGTTTAATAAAACTGGGTATGTTATTATCACCAGATGGACTACAAAGTCTTGGATCAACAAGACGTACCCCATCATCTTAAACCAGCAACAGTTATATCTACAACTCAAGAACTTTATGAAAAAGAGAACTTACCTCCTCCTGAAACAGAGAAGACACTATACCACTTCACACCTAGTACCTCAGATGACATATCAGCTATGAGTTCATACAGGTAGAGTATATGATAATCCCCTTATATGAACAATACCACCTACATGTATATGTATATATTTACATGTACGTTTGTACGTGTACATGTACAAACATACATCAGAGCAAGATACTCTTGATTTTTGTTTCAACACATGTTATATTTACATGTAACTGTGTAAATATGTAGGAAGTAAGTCATTAATTTACATGCACTTCCTAATATCTAGTTGGCATGGTATCGCATCAATGATAACTAAACTAAGTTTTAGTGAAGCAGACAGTGTTAGTTCATTGTTTCAAGGGGGACAATTGTTAGATGACAGAGGAGGGCGTGGTCGTTGTCCGCAGGTAAAATTAGACTGTGAAGACAAGATTCTATTGACACAGGAACAGCAGGTTTTTGAAGCGCAGTTTAGTAATCGCTATGGTGATGATGAGAGGTATATTAACTGACTTTGTAATGATCTCTTCCTCATTGTATATGACATGTTAGATTGCCAAGTCGTCATGAGTCTGAATGTATTGATGGTTCAATGGCCACTTCTATTAATGATCCTTCATCATTTAGTGTTTTTGATGAACCGAGTAATGCCTCATTAAATCCTCCTCAGACTATAGCATCAAAGTAGTGTGTACTTCAGATTTCTCTTATAAACTCTCTCTTCTCTAGACCTCTTGTGCAAAGAATACCACTTGGTGTTATCTCTCAAGATCAAAGCAAAAATGCTTCAGTAATGTTTAACACTTCATCTGATCACCTATCAAAAGGAGAAGTTGAATCATTCAGTGTTTATGATGAACCAAGCATTTCTTCCATAAATCTACCTCATCATACTACAAGGTATAACTGTAGTTAATAGTTGTAGTTATATTATTGTTTGATATAGACCAATGGTAGCAAGGAAGCCACTTGGTGTTATCTCTCAAGATCAAAGCAAAAATGCTTCAGTAATGTTTGAGACTTCATCTGCTCACCAATCAAAAGAAGTTGAATCATTTAGTGTTTATGATGAACCAAGTATTAACAATGCTTCAATAAATCCACCTCTATCAAAGTAAAATTGTAATGTCTATATATTATATTATCTCTCTTCTAGACCAATTGGGCAGAGGAAAGCACTTGGTATAATCCCTCATGATCTTAGTAGAAATGACACATCTAGATTACCACATTACCAGTCAAAAGGAGAAGTTGAATCATTCAGTGTTTATGATGAACCAAGCATTGCTTCCATAAATCTACCTCATCATACTACAAGGTATAACTGTAGTTAATAGTTGTACTTATGTTATTGTTTGATATAGACCAATGGTAGCAAGGAAGCCACTTGGTGTTATCTCTCAAGATCAAAGCAAAAATGCTTCAGTAATGTTTAAGACTTCGTCTGGTCACCAATCAAAAGAAGTTGAATCATTTAGTGTTTATGATGAACCAAGTATTAACAATGCTTCAATAAATCCACCTCTATCAAAGTAAAGTTGTAATGTCTATATATTATATTATCTCTCTTCTAGACCAATTGGGCAGAGGAAAGCACTTGGTATAATCCCTCATGATCTTAGTAGAAATGCTTCGGGAATAGTCAATGTTTTATCTAGTAACCAGTCAAAAAATGAAGTTGAATCATTTAGTGTTTATGATGAACCTTCTATAAATCCACCTAGTAATATATCAAGGTAAGCATTATAATTATGTTATAATCTACTGTTGTCTCTATTAGAACCTTGGTTCAAAGAAAAGCCATGAGTGTTATTCCTCAAGATTGTAGCAGAAACACATCTGGAATCAACACTACCAGTAGGCATCACTCAAAAATTGGAGCAGAATCATTTAATGTATTTGAAGAAGTTAGCTTGTTAACGACTGCTCCTTCAATCTCCTATCATAATATGCCTCAAGTACAATCACCCAAGAAAGAAACAAAGGAAACTCCGCCCTTTTCTCTCATTAACCCTTCATCGTCTGACAACTTTAAGTCACCTCAAGAACCCTATGCTGATCAAACAGTTGATCCTCAATTTCTTAGTAACGATCACACCAGCACACCCTCTGGTAAACCAGTAGGTAAATTCACTTAACACTTTTCAAATATTCAATAACATTTTTATTATTTCTTGTAGCACTCGATGCACCAAATATCACTGCTATACAACTTGAATCAACAATATCATTTCCTGATCTCCAATCAGCTATGTATCAGCTTCCATTGAGAGATGATCCTAAAATAATTAAGGACTATATACCACCTCAGCAATGGCACCTCCAAAAACTTGACCCCATTCAAGAAGAATCACGAAGTACCTATACTAGCTCTTCTAGTGGGAGTTCAGCTAACATTTATAGTAAACTATCTAATTTTAGTAGAACATCCAATATTTCAAGTGCCAGTCAATACCATGATGAAGAGGAAGCTCCTGGTAATTTAACGAGTGAATAATAATATTAATAACATTATTATCTTAATAGAACTTCAAGTTTTAAGAGACTGTGGCGCTATGAACTCTAAACGTCAAATTAACCCTTTTGTCACTGAAACTATTGAGTTCATGCTACAATCTCTTCCAGTCACAACCACACCCGTTCATCGTAGCCCCTCCTCTTGTCCCAGAATGACAATTGGTCACACAATCCCTTTATCTGGTTCAACATACACTATAACCACCAAGATAGCAAAAGGCGGGTTTGCTACAGTTTATACAGTCACTGGTATAGATGAAGAAAAGAAAGCATTAAAGGTAAGTATTATAAGTAGACATAGCCTCAATATAAAGGTACCATTAACACAATAACAGTCTATAGTACATGTACATATAATTTGATGAGGCTAAGTGTCCTTAATATAAGTTGTTTGAGTAATCCAGTTTAATGAGAGGAATAATTAGGTCTCCACCCACTCGCTTAATTAAATGTTCTATAATTTTTTTCCTAGATCCAGAATCCTCCCTTTTTGTGGGAGGTGGCCATTACAGAGGAATTACACAAGAGATTACAAGCAAATGATTTGTTATATTTGGTATGTATCATTATAAAATATGTCATTACATGATCCTGTTGTGTTTTAGACACATTGTTATATGAGTATAGACACTGTTCAACTATATAATAATGCTAGTATTATGATATATGATTATTATCCTTATGGGACCTTGTTGGTAAGTTGTATAAAGGATATCTTTAAAATGGATGGATGAATCTAGAAAACATAGATGAATTATTGATAAGTTCTTACATATTTCACACATTGTCTTCTTTATTTTCTCTATAGGATTTAGTTAATACTTGTCGTACTCTTGGAAAAAAGTTGACAGAGCCGGTTCTCTTGTATTATGTATTGGAGTTAGTACAACTAGCAGATGCTTTGCATAATTGTGGTATTATACATGCTGATATAAAACCTGATAACATTATGCTACGAGATCTCCGAAAAGTCTTGTAAGAAAAATTTATGAAATCTTTATTTTTTAATTGTTTCATAGTGTACTATAAATAGTAACACATGTTACTATATTTAGGATAGTTGACAAATCTAATATCATGCAAGATTACACATTTCTTTTGTTGTAGATCAAACAAAGGTACAAGTACAATTAAGGGGTGTGGTTTATGTCTGCTTGACTTTGGTCGTGCCATAGATATCCAGGCATTTCCTCGTGGTACTCAATTTATCGGATCATGTGACACTGACTCATTTCAGTGTATTCAAATGCTAAACAATGAACCATGGACTTGGCAGGTAATAAGGTTGAATCCTGTTTCATAATAGCATCTATATAGAATGAATTTATATACTAAGTTTTATACAATTTGTTTTAATAGACTGATTTACATGGCATTGCTGGTACTGTACATGTTCTTTTACACTCTGATTACATGGAAATATGTAAACATCCAGTATCTGGTCTTTATCAACCAAAGAAACTACCCACAAGGTATCACCAAATTCTGTTTATATCCAATCCATTGAAGATGTACTGTTGTTTTGTATACAGGATGTTAGATCGTGTGATGTGGGTTAATTTTTTCCAAGCTCTTCTCAATTGGACAGGAACTGGTGAAACACAACGTCCGAATCTATTAGAAATGGCGCAACCTTTATCAACGAAATTATCCCTATCTGGGAATTTATCTGTTAGTCTTAAGTATTTATGGAACCAGTTAGAACAACAGAGACTGAAGAAGTAGTCTGTTTAAATATGGAGTCTGTTTTTTCTTATTAGTCATTATTTTATGGATGCACTCATCTGTTAATAGATATGTCATGACAATTTTAGTCTGAAACTTAAGTGGTCTGGGCAACTAACCCTTAGTTTAAAAATATTGGATAGGTGGCTAAACCATTTGTTTTGAAAATGTCAATGTCTCAATGTTAGGTTGATCTGTTTTCATGATCTGCTGGTCAGGATCTAACAAAGCTAATGCCACCTAAAGTCACTTAGGGTAAACAAGGCTATTTTTACACCTTCTGTAAATCACATTATGGGATGATATTAATAAAGTTGTAGCTTATAAAACCCTAACAGTTCTTGTTCATACTTGTCATGGATAATCTACACAGTTCTGAGCCACAATATTGTCACAAATATTTTGACACAAGCAGACAACTATACATACATGTAAGATACATCTAAACTATCAACACTATTTGTCTGACTGTCTACACAGAACTTAATGCATAAAAGATGAGTGCAATGAGGGTACATCTATAAGTTCTATATAATTGTTTTTTTGTGAGTAGGTGGAAGTATACAACTGTTATCAATGACAACCTCACTGTAAGTAGAACCTTAACTTATTTTGAGTTGTTACTTAAATAAATGTACATGTACAAATAAATATGTACATGTTTATATTTATTGTCTCTTATTGTAATTGTAATATCATACTATCAAGAGATGAAATCTATAATTTCTTTTTACTATCTCCAAGCCTGACCAGCAAAAATGAGCAGCAAATATATGTGAATATATTTATTTCATAAATAAAAAGTAACACAGAAAAAAATGTTATTAATTATACATTAAAGTATGGTGTTTCTTTACAGGCTCCATAGACATTTAAAAATATAAATAATGTGAATATTAATTGCTCCTAAAAAATAAAATCTATGAATATTATTACCATTAGTAGTCTGGTATTATGACTTCAATCATAATGAACTGATGTTATTAACGTTTTGTATTTTTATATCATGTCTTAAATTTTTTTATTTGATTCTCAATATCAGGATTTCAATACATCTAATAAAACAAAAAAATATGTTAAATAGAATTATAATTTATAAAAAAAACCCTTGTGTGTTGCCCAAACGATTCCTACTCGCTCACCCACTCAGGCTTCCACTTAGGCTCCAGGATTCCCTGCTATTGCTAGCTGGGACCGCCACCTGGCTTGGTAACCCTCGTCTTCGCGAGGTAATCCTGGCTGGAGCGTCGCCCTAACTTAAAACCAGCCGTACGGGATTCCAGCTCTTAGGGAATGTCGCATTCAGGAACCGGGAACCACAAATACACCAGCCTCATCTCGTTTAAAGGGAGACTACCAGCCCTATCCTAGTCGGCCTTTCGGATACTCCGTAGAGTATGCTGGTAACCATCTCAGAGGTCTGATGCATTGCAGAACGCTGGCCCACAACACACTGGCACTCATAACTGCTTCAGTTTCTTTTTATATGTACGTCAGATTTTGTCTTCATGCTCTTGTGGGGCGCGCTGTGCTCGCCTATGAATCTCATTAACGATAACTTATATGGTTAAACTAAGGCTTAAAGAATAAAAATTACCTAAACAATCTTCTTCATTATCTTTTGTTCTTTCTATCTAAATTTATAACAGCCCCTTTAGTTCCTCGAGTGCTCCAGACAAGTATATTTGTATAACTTTCTCCCACTAATGGCTGTTGACTTATCTTGTTGTAGCTATTATTAGCTAATTATATAGGGTCAACCTAAGACTGTTTATATAACACTACAGTTAATACAAAAATTGACATCCATAATCTTATGTCTCAATTTTATAAGAAGTGGTGGCATAAATTTAAGCTTTAAAATTACAATGTAAATATATAGTACATCAAGAGAAGACAAGTATATAAGTTATAAGCACAACGATGTTGAAGACTTTGTTATGTGAATACAAAAGAAAGGTTGGCATATTTTGTTATATTAATAGTTTGAAGAGATTCACCACAGCTTCCATACCTAAATTTATATTATATTAAACTTATTATAGGTGTCTACCCTTCACAAATATAGTCTACAATATTGTCTGAATTATCTAACTCATCAAAAATCAAATCCTGAAGGTGAATTCTCTTCTTACCCTGTTCAATATATTATTGACTAGTTGAACGTAATACTTATGAGCATCTTGGTATCTATCAGGAACAAATGATTCATGCATATCTGTTTTCAATAATAAACTCTGATATTTATTGTATTTTTCTCTTTTACTTGATAGAGTTTGAACAAGAGATTCTGACAAAATGTTTTTGTACCATTGCTATACCTGTACCTTTTGTATAGGTTTAGTAATACCCTCAGTAAACATACTCCTCACCTGTGTGACAGTATAAGTTGTATTAATTTAAATGTTTTTAACTTTAAATATTACACCTGACTTTGTACATTCACAACATGCATGTTTGCTGGTTGATTACAGGAATCCTAAAAAAATAGGGTGGTTCAGCAGACACTGGAGGATACCACAAACATAGCAATTGCTAACTGTGTTGGCGATACAAGTATGTATCGCTATAATTCTCACATATTATAGTTTGCGCATGCGTGGACCAGGACCAGAATTGACTCAATTGAGTAAAAGGGTTAAAAATTGAAGGACACCTTCTCCGGCTAATGGCACTCGCTGATGAACCTAAGAGTGTAGAACAAGTTAAATGGTCGGACAGGTAAGATTTTTCACTTCATTATACATTATTGCATTCATTCAATGCAGTACTTTCTACAAGGAGGCTCTAGACAATGTTGTATTGTACAATGCACAGGTAATCAGAGAGAGAACATCAAGGTTACCTTACATTGATGCTCAAACTGGCATAGCACAGAAAGGTAATGGTTCTTTTTTAACTAATTTATATCATAATTTTTCATGATAACAAAGATTGCCGTTTATGGAGGGGAAAACACGAGCGTATGGTGGGCAATCTACCAGGTCAAATTTATAGCTACCCTCCACGTCGTTGGCGCCTTGAAACAGCTACACCACTCCCACAACCAATTAAGAAAAGTATTCCATTTTCATTTTAATTATAATAATCCTATTAAATAATTTCATAGCATTGTCTGAAACATCAGAACCTACCAATGGAACAGCAGGATCAGCTGGTCTTGTGCAATCAGTTGAAGGGGGTGTAGTAACCAAAAGGAGTTCTCGCCTTGCTGGTTTGAAACGAGATGAGAGTACGTAGAAACATTTCAATATACACATGTACAACTCTTGTAAAGAGAATTATCAAGTAATATTATGTTTTGGTAGGTGGTGTCACAACAAATACATCAAGAGTAACTATGGAGTCACCTATCAGTTCTGAAATGAATGAAGACGAAAGTGATAAAGACATGGATTTTATTGATGAATATGACTCAGAGGAAGAGAAACGACTCAAAAAAAAGAGAAAGGTGTCTTATTTTAGACTAAAATTCTACAAATTTTTTCAACAATTTGTTTAGATTACTACACGTACTCGTACTATTACAGCACCTCAGAAAACCACTCGAGATCCAGAAAAGGAAAAACCTTATGCATGCACTGCTTGTAATCGTCGTTATAAAACGCAAGCCTCATTAAAAGCCCATCAAACTCAGTATCATGCTGGGGAGTCTATATTGACAATAGAGAAACCCTCATTGGTAGTGACGTCAGGAGGAATTAGTGCATTAGGTGGGGGAGGGGCTAAACCAGAGGAGGCCCCTGTTGTTAAGAAACGTAATCCGTATTGCGATTTTTGTCTTGGAGATGATGATTTAAATCAAAAATTAGGGAAACCAGAGAAAATGGTGTCATGTGCCGACTGTGGTCGATCAGGTATGTTAGTGAGTCTATTTACTCTCTATCTTATTTCTCTTTAGCTCATCCTTCTTGTCTTCAGTTCTCTCCAACTCTTGCAGCTGTTGTTTTGACTTACAGATGGCAATGTATTGAATGTAAATCTTGTTCTTTATGTGGAAAATCAGACAATGATGTAAGTACGACATAATACTGAAGTCTCATTCCCAAACTTACAATCCTGGTTCTTAAACTTTAGGATCAACTCTTATTTTGTGATGATTGTGATCGAGGTTATCATATGTATTGTCTTAAGCCACCAATGAAAGAAGCTCCAGAAGGTCTGATCAATTCCATAATAGTATTATTTTTAACCCCTCCCTAGGTAGCTGGAGTTGTGGCATGTGTAAAACTCACACTTCCTAAATACATCATGTATCATTCATCATCTATCATAATTATACTATGAGTAAAATTAGATTGGATCATCAATCCATATTTTTGATACAAACCTGAATTAATGTAGATAAAATATTACTAGCAGCATAATTCTTTGTATAAGTTATTGGGTAAAGCAGTCGACATTAATATTACATGTATTACAACACTAATTATATTATATAGATATATTTAAACACTATTTTAACTCTTGTAATAAAGAATTAAGTTCTATAATTTATATTATAGTCAGAGGTAGTGTGTGTGTACTTGGACGACACAGAAAATAGAAGTGATAATCTTTTATTATAAGGTAGTTGACGAAGGAGTGACAAGATTTGAAGAGTTTTTAGTGAGTGGTAGCCAAACAGTTTAAACAGAATGATCTGACATCTGATTCCTCATAACTAAAAAATAGAGATAATAATTTAAAAACAATAAAAATTAAGAGAATTATAACTAATTTATAACTATAATACATACAATGTCATATCTTACTTAAGGACAGAACAAAACTGACAATAATTTTGTCTGCAGACAATACAAGACCGATGACAGAACATACAGACCCAACGGTCACAGTCAGTACATCTCACTCTGTTAGCTCCTTGTCCCGTCACGTCACAATGGGTACAATATTGACGTGGGGCCTTCCCTCCCTTTAAAGGAGACTTTAAAATTAATTTGTGTGCGCCATTAACAAATCCATTCATACCACCAACTGCTTGAAGTCGTTGTGAAGATACATCTGGATTGGCTCCTTTGAATAGCAAAGCTTTAGTTAGAGCTAAAAGAATGGGGTGTGGTCATTATAGAATGGCGGTTAATTCTTCTTACCATATATTCTATCCATCTCGTCTTTGTCTGCTAATTCTTTAGGACCAACATGGATTTTTAATTGTCGTGGAATCTCATCACCAAATGGATTTTTTCTTTTTACTGGTCTAGCCATTTTTTGTGCAACTTCAACTAATCGACTGTTTATTATTCATAACTCATTAATATTCATAGTCCTCAAGCATCCACGTGGTAGAGATGGAGAGATCTAAGATTCGACTCAAAACTCATATTGTAGAAAATGTCAGTTATAAATAGTTAATTATATAGTAAACTCATATTGTAGAAAATGTCAGTTATAAATAGTTAATTATATAGTAAACTCATATTGTAGAAAATGTCAGTTATAAATAGTTAATTATATAGTATCTTATTCTTGAATAGGCACAGAGTACTGACTCACCAGGTAGCTATCCTGGCTGTGACGACTCCTGGAATATTGATAAATTTAAGGAGGTAGATATACTCTATTCACACTGAGAATGATATATGCATAAATGTCACTGGCCTTTTCTCTTAGAAATTCCATGTTGACATTGTTAGTCTTAGTTATGCTACAGCTGAATTTGATATGGTCAGATTAGATGCGGCTATTGCTAATGCTATTCGTCGTGTTCTCATTGCTGAGGTATGTTTGCATTGTAACTAACTCTATAAATATTAAATAATTTTTCAAGGTTCCTACGATGGCAATTGAGAAAGTACATATTCATAATAATACATCCATTATCCAGGATGAGGTACATGTACACGTACATGGATATAATAATACATGTGAAACTCTATTAACATTAGGTTTTAGCCCATCGGATGGGACTCATTCCAATATTTGCAGATCCTCGTAAATTCTCTTTTCTTCCTCCTCGTAAGAACGTCATTTCACAGTTTGTAATGCTCAAATTTTGTCTTTATTTTAGAGGAAGAAGGAACACCATTTCCAGAGCCTTCATCTCAACATATGCTTGAGTTTAAGTTGAAAGTAAAATGTACTCGTAATCCTAAAGCACCTCAAGATTCAGAAGACCCCAATGAACTCTACCAGTGTCATAGAGGTATATTTGATAATGTAGGCATGGCCCTTTTAGTTTGGATGTAGTTACTACAGATGACATGAAATGGGTTCCAATAGATGAACAAGATAAAATGGTATAGTATTAATATGGGTTATCTTTGGAATGACTCTCTCTCTCTCTCCATTTAGTTTTCAGTACATGATATTCGTCCTGTTGAGAATGATATCTTAATTGCTAAGCTCCGCCCAGGACAAGAAATAGATCTTAGATTAATTTGTGTTAAAGGCATTGGTAAAGATCATACCAAATTTTCACCAGTTGGTATAGTCAATTATAATTATATCTTTAGTATATTAATTGTTTTAAATAGCTACTGCTTCATATCGACTGTTGCCGGAAATAACTTTAACTAAACCAGTAGTTGGACCACTGGCTGACAAATTGGCAATGTGTTTTCCTAAAGGTGTCATAAAAGTACAAGATGTTGCTGGTAAGTAAGGAAATAGGTTTTGTGTTGTTTTGTCTTCCTTTTGTTCATCTCTTCAATTCTTCTTAATTCAGGTCAAAAAAGGGCATTTGTATCTAATCCTCGTAAAGATTCTTGCAGTAGAGAAGTTTTAAGACATGAGGTTATCAATATAATGTGTTATTAATGCTAAGTCTCATTACATGTCTAGGACTTGAAGGAATGCGTAGAGTTATCTCGTGTTAGGGATCACTTTATATGTAAGTGCAGTGTCTTGTAATATGAAACATGCAGATATTTGGCAATAGAGATAACAATGTTATTATTTTTGATTAGATTAGTCTTTTTAGGAGTCATAAAATTAGACTCTATTTCACCTGCTGTCTAGGAATGTACAAATTCATCAGTGTGTGTTTGATTTCTCTCCCTCCCTCCCTCTCTGTCTCTCTCTCTGTCTCTCTCTCTCTCTGTCTCTCTGTCTCTCTCTCTGTCTCTCTCTGTCTCTCTGTCTCTCTCTCTCTCTGTCTCTCTGTCTCTCTCTGTCTCTCTGTCTCTCTCTCTGTCTCTGTCTCTCTCTCTCTCTCTCTCTCTCTCTCTAGACTCAGTAGAATCCACTGGAGCTCTTTCTGCTGATACTCTTGTTCTTGAAGCATTAAGAATTCTAATAAATAAATGTACTCATTTTCTTTCTGAATTAGATGACATAACTTGTGGAAACTAAAACAGTTAAAAAGTCCTAAAATATACTATAATGATTTATTTGTGATTAGAAAACCTATAATGACACAGGAACTATAACTAAAAGTTGTTTCAAAATAATCCCACAGTTACCAAAAATGTTTGTGTGGGATTTCTATGTAAACTTGAGGTAACTATTGGGTAGGTTTTATATTAGGTAATTCAATTGGATATTGCATTGGGTTAGCACATTGGGTATTGTATTAGATAATTCAATTAGGGCATTGCATTAGGTAATATATTGGGTAATGTATTAGATATTACATTGGATAATATATTGGGTAATGTATTAGGTACCAGTATTAGATATTACATTGGATAATATATTGGGTAATGTATTAGATATTACATTGGATAATATATTGGGTAATGTATTAGGTACCAGTATTAGATATTACATTGGATAATATATTGGGTAATGTATTAGGTACCAGTATTAGATATTACATTGGATAATATATTGGGTAATGTATTAGGTACCAGTATTAGATATTACATTGGATAATATATTGGGTAATGTATTAGATATTACATTGGATAATATATTGGGTAATGTATTAGGTACCAGTATTAGATATTACATTGGATAATATATTGGGTAATGTATTAGATATTACATTGGATAATATATTGGGTAATGTATTAGGTACCAGTATTAGATATTACATTGGATAATATATTGGGTAATGTATTAGGTACCAGTATTAGATATTACATTGGATAATATATTGGGTAATGTATTAGATATTACATTGGATAATATATTGGGTAATGTATTAGGTACCAGTATTAGATATTACATTGGATAATATATTGGGTAATGTATTAGATATTACATTAGATATTACATTAGATATTACATTGGATAATATATTGGGTAATGTATTAGATATTACATTAGATATTACATTAGATATTACATTGTGTATTACACTGGGTACATATCCATATAAGGGTTCTATTGGTTAAACTTATTTTCCACTGATAATTAGGAGACATCATTTTATAGGATTCTGTTGACAATGAGCTACTGAACTCATCTAGAGAAAGAAGGACAGCATTAGTAATCCACTCCCTGTCAATTTTACTCCAGTCTGTGTACACTCTATAGAAACATTACATTGTGTGAAGTCTTCACAGCTCACTTGTAGTAAACTAATTCAATAACTAATGGAACAGTTGAGACTGGATTTTAATAATAGTTCAGACTTTAATACCATTTATGGGTAAGTCTGGTAAAGAAACATAAGCTTTAGTATATGACTTGTTATATACTGATTTAATATAAGTTAGTACTGTAGTAAGATATAGTAAGCAACTTGTTTATTGTTTATAAGAAAAATCAAACATAATATAATGTATTTGATTACATAAATGATTTAACATTATTGATATAGAGATATAAGTGAAAATAACGTGACATTACATTACAAGTCATTGTCTCCAGTTTAAACAGGGGCCTCCTCTTTATACATGAATTAATTCTGGATTAGTATCTGACACTCTTGGTTCTATTGATGCTTTCCGAGGTAAACTCAGAAAATCTTGATCAGATATTGAACTACTTCGAGAACCTCCTGGTAAAAAAAGTTTCTTCTTAACAGTAGGAGGTGTGGCTTCTGGAGGAGGGGTGACCTCAGGACAACTATTTAATCGATGTTTAGGGAATGTTTGAGCAAGGGGTACATCTGTACTACATTCAGGTGCTACTTGATGACTCCCTCTGGAATTGGTTTCAGAACCATGTCTTGAAGTAAGGGGTAGGTCCCTATTATATTCTTGTACTATTTGATTTTGACTCCCTCCAGCGTCAGTTTCAGAACTACGACGAGTGCTAATAATAGTGTTCTCTCCTTCAGCAGAGGGTGTGGTCATTTCGGCCAATGTAATAAGTGTATAACAACTAGACACTGCATGTGTGTTTGCAAAATTGGACAGGGGGTTGACGTCTCGACTAATGCTCAATATATTATCACAACTAGTACTTCGTCCACTTCCTTGATGAATGGGTGTGGTTTCTTCATTGATGTATGGTACTACATCCATTGTGGCTCTGTGAGGTGCTGAATATGGTCGTACTTGATTCCGTCTAGACAATCGTTGATTTCGTCTCATTTCTGCATAACGAGAGGAACTCCTCGTCAATAGATAATAAGTGGGTTGACACCCAAGACTTTGTCGTGTCCTTTGTTGGCAACAAGACCAGCGAGTTTTTGTATAGGACCCTGGATGATAATGCATCAACATGTCTTGATTGAAATAGCATGCTATAGAATGAGAAAGAGAATAACATATTAACAGAATATAGTATTATTTTGTGAGTAAATTATTCATAGTTAGGGATTATCTAGTAGTCAAAGCTATAGTCTGCACTTTTAGATAAATATGTAGCAACATGAACATGTTAAGTTTACACAAGGGGATATGTAACAGGACAGGTCAGGACTCAGTGACGTGGGAACAAACTTAATCTCAAGAGGAAAGCTAACACATAGGCACACGTCATTCTTATTGATATGAACATACCGAAACCCTAACATCATATCCTAGAAGTTGAGTTCATTTTTATCTAGCTACTGTTTCAGGAAATAATTATAACAAATCTCATATCCTCAATACATATATGACTTCAATACATTTCATCACTACACTATACTACATGAGACAGTACAGTATATAAACAGCATATGTTCTTTTATCACAATATTTTATTGCATACCTTGTCTGATAGAGGACACCCAGTCAGTACACTCCTCTCTGTCTCTTCCAGTAACATACAATGTCACAAATCCATGTTTCTTTGTCTGGTAAATAACCTATGATATAATAAACTAGTTTAATTAAGGGACACTACATTCTTGTAATAGATACTAACAAGTGATACCAAAGTAGGTAAAAGAAATCAAAAGATGTCCAACAAATGTCATTTAATGTTTAACGACAAGACTCTGAGTGTCATGACACACACAGAGTCCTGTGTAGTGAATTGAGATCACATACTTCCCACCAAAAATTACTACAAGCATGTTTATGTAGAGTTGTCACTATGGAGAATTCCATAGTGAAGTAGCCCTACTTCAAACCATTTGAACAGCTGTATTGTAGACAATATTTCAACTATTTTAATTTATTTGGCACAAGTTATACATTGTAATGTTAACAAAATTAACACTCCTACTCTATGAGGACGTCATTATGACAACTTCTAATGTGTGAGTCATCATGACTTTTGATAAAGAAGATAGTAAATATATGTAGTGTGGTAATGTCCAATTAGTGGGAAAACAGTTGATATTTAGAGTTAACACTAGTCTCATTCCTAACCTCTATGTCTAGGAACATGACTATGCAGAAATGAGTAATTTCAGTTTATATTTTACCTGCATTGTATGTGCTAAGCTGAATGCACCATTGTCAACAAATTCAACAGCTTTGATACATTCAATTGGAATACGACCTTTAATGTTGCCAATACGCTATTAGGGAGAGAGAAGATTGTGTTAATGATCATCACTTTGAAGTAACATGATAATATGACTGTATTCACACTTCAAATAAACAGCTATAATGATAATTGAAAATATAAATTTAAAAAATTATAATAAATAATGGAATACTCTTTAAAAAATTAACAATAATACAACAAGGAGGGAATCATAATTATATTTACCTGTATTTTCTTATTTAAACATTAATACTATATTCTAGTACAGCTGTTTAGGTAAGTTACTTTGTCAATGTGAACTTACATCTAGTGTTCCAGCGTAGTAGGAGAGAGCTTGATCAGTGAGAATGAATACTCTATGGCGGTAGTTCGGTTTAGTAAATCGTCTCAGTCCTTGCGACCTCTTCCATAATCCTGCTATTTTGACAGTTGGACTGTAACTAGAACAACACGATAGTCGATCTCCTCGACTACCCGTCTCCTCCATCACTGTGACATTAGGATAATCAGACATTCTCGCTTGCTCGTCTTCGAAGATTAGAACTGCCAAAAATGAAGCAGTCACTGCCCTTTTCTAGAAACGTGTCCTTACGAAATCATAAAGTGATAATTTCATTGCAACAAATTATCGACCACGTGGTCACCAGATTTAAGTTGTGTCGATAAGAGTAACCTTATATAAATAAAATGAGGTGACCTGATTAGAAAAATAAATTATTCACTAAAGTCCATTACAAAATCGACCAGCTGAAAAAAGCCATATTACACGCCATTATAGATATTATGTCTGTAGATTTAATTCTTAAATGTTAATTGATTTAAATTGGTATATATAACAACATGTAATGTCTAACAATGTCCAATTAACTATAAGATAATAAAAGATCAAAGTCTATTAGATCATTGATGACTTGTCAGCAAGTCTCTTCTCTTCTCTCTCTTGGATTTGTTCCAGCGTCAAAAGAGCATACCCAATCTGCTCTTCCTAATAAGATATACAAGTACATATGGATTACCATGACGATATACATAGGATATGTGGAATAACTGCTGTGAACAACACACACACCCATCCTCAAAGACAGGTTATATTAACTCAATGTTGTTGAACAAATGTTACTGACAATGATGCAAAGAACAGTATTATATCATAATATTTGGAGACAGTGTAAATGTCTTTATTTACTATTTCATTGACTTGTTATTTCTATAAAATAATTAGATGTAATATTATCAAAGAGGCTCATTCTCTCCTAGTACATTTATATCCAGAATGATATGGTTGAAAATATAGAGAGAATACAACACAGAGAGAGAGACTGACTTGATTAAAAGGTTGTGCCATTTGACGTAGAAATCTCTTACAAATCTAAAAATATGAGATGAACACTCACTATTGGTTGTGTTTGATTGCATACAATATTTGTATGTGTACAATCAATATGAGTGATGTGGTTTGGATAGAAGTATAGAAAGATGGCCAGCCACTCCTCAATATGGTGGGTGAAAGGTTAGTAAACATAATCAAAAAGGAGGCCTTATTAACAATACAGAAAGTCTAAAGTGTTAGTCACTTCTTTAGCATGACAGTCCTTACGTTATTGTGTATAGGAAGGTCAGTTATGACGTAAATGTCATATGGTGTTATTGAAATGTCAAAGTATCATATAGTATATATATATATATGTGTGTGTGTGTGTGTGTGTGTGTGTGTGTGTGTGTGTATGATAACAATGAAAGACATAGAAAGAATAACTTAAACAGAATTAATAAACTGAAAGTCATCAAATACAAACATGTATAGAGTTTGTCAAATTCTAAGAGAGTTCATCATATCAATATTACTCTCATAACATTTGTTAAACATTGTCGTATGTTTTAACTTAACTTCCTTAGTATGTAAATTCCCCAATTAATTCTGTCCATTAATTTACTAAGGTGCAGTACAAATATCAATTAATAGAGGGAAATGAAATTATCCAGCTGGACAAGTACAAGATGTTATTTGAATGCGTGTACAAAAAAGATTTAAGTTTATTCGACTTACATGAACTGCTTCTTCAGTTGAGAGGTTACACACAGAATCTGGTAGGTGTTCCTATTGTGAAGAAAATAAAAAGACTTATATAAACATAGTCCATATTCTTATTGTTGATAAAGCATTTGATTACATAGCAGTTTATTCAATTAATGTATAACATTCCTTATTTGGTAGTGTTTGCAACATTATCTTATGCTGAGTAATGACTTGGTACATGTACATGTATATGTACATCATATGTTACATGTACCTGTATCCATCGTGGTAACTTCCCTCTTTTATCATAGCGACCATAACGCTATGTGTGATAAAAATGTGCACATTGAAGTATACATTACACAATAAGTACACAATATCTCTTATGATTATCATGTAGCTACATCATTACTATCATATACTGAGAAAGTTTAAATATGAACAGCAAAAATACATATTCTGGGAACACTTTCAAGATAATACTATCATTGTACATGTACCCTTCTTCTGGGAAGGTGATCCCCCTACAAATTCCCCCTATATAACCACTACATCCCCTACAACCACATACTCCTCCTCATACATTACTTTATAGAAATATTAATGAACACAGCAAATATTGCAGGTGTAGTTTCACCTTATCAGCAAAAACCATGATACCATAATCTGTTTTTGCTCTTAGTGCTCTCCCTACACACTGTAGCAAGAGAAAGATCATTGTGAGTTTATTGTCCTATACTACAAACTTGGGCAGAATTTCTCATTGCATCAAAGGTTAAGAAATCATTCTCTCTAATTTGGAAGTTGTCCCTCAGGAACTCTAACCTAGCCTATAAGGAAAGAAACACAAATGAGTAATTTTTATCACCCACACATTTACAGTTCACCGGACAAAACATATCATCCTACACAATTGTTACTACACATCACCATCTGTTATTATAATAATGGTCCTTGCCATGTGTTACTACATGTCTTTGCAATTTGCTACGTAATAAAGAATATAAATGTCACCAGACAGCTGCTTGATAACCATTTTGTATTTTTAAAAATTGTATCTACATAAATAAAGCTTAGAATGATCATATACATTGTCTGTATATAATGGTTGCCTAGCAACAACTTTTTGATAGCTAGAATTTGTGCAGCTAAGCAGTCAATTATCAAAATTTACTTTAAGGATGCGACTCTGTGTATAGACATATGGTACGCCTACTATTACAACAGCACGACCATAATGATGATCTATAACAATGAGAAAATTAATTGTATAAACCAGCTGGTATCAAAATCAACCAACCAAAATCAACTCCCTCTGATACTTTTCCACGTGCAACTGATAGAAGAATGGCACCTCGGCCATTTTCACAAGCCTGCATGAAAAGAGATATGATAACAATTATGGTATGACCTCTCTGTAATGAACATTTTGGATAATAGAAATTGACAACAGTTTCTTGAGACAGGGAGATTTAATATAAAAACTTAAAGATTAAAGGTCTACAATATCAGGAAGTTGTTCATGAATGACTACACTGTAACCAAAGACAATACAACAGAATCTATTACTAGCATGTGTCTCTTTGCATGGAAGATATACTGTATTGTCATAGTAACAGGTACAGTTAATATACTGTCACTATTTAAAAAATGTGCATACTTTTCTGTAATTTGCGAGTGCCATATTCATCTCAGCGTTATCAGTAGTTTCAACAAATACAAGTTTATTACGTTGTATTTTAGTCATGAGTCCTTGATCCATCCATTCATGAACTGTCTGTTCCTAGAATTACAAGAGAGGGAGTAAACATATTGTAGCAGCTGGTAGCATAACATATATGGCAACTAGAGTGCACCATGTATTCATAGCTTGGAAAAAATACTACAACACCATCTGGCACTATGTAAGAGAGGTCAACCATGAGGTTTCCATAGTTACGGACAACAGCTATAACAAAGCAAGAGAGTTAATGGAATTTGTTAGCGGAACTCACCTGAATCAGCTCTCTCCTCAAATTTGGTTGTAATTGAAACCTGATCATTCCCCCTCCCTACCACCTGTAAATTAAATAAAAAATATTATCCTTTTAAATTTTTCATTATTTACAATAGGACAAATACAAGGTCTAGTAAGACTCATTCCATACGAGCTTAAGAGGGCAGGTTGGAACCTTAAAAGACGAGGGTACATATCTAAAGGTGAAATAGTCTGTAGAGAAAGGATACATTAAGTCGAGATGTTATATGGCTTACAGCTGAAGTGAGAATGACAGTGAAGTAATGATCAAAGACAGGCTTAATGGCAATACTAGCATCCATACAGCTATGGAATGGATTGATGGATGGTTGGTTGGAGGTGTATGAATAAACAGTGACAAATGGAGCTAGTTATTATCAGATTGTACCTGAAATGTAACATAGGGTTAAAAATTGTGGGAGCACGATCATCAAATGGTTCAATAATAAGACTAAAGCCTAGGGAGGTATGTGAGCACATTATCTAATGGAATTAATAAACCTTCAGTGTATGTTGAAACTAATGTAGCAAAGTTAGCTACTTTAGTAACAGCAGAATAGTCTGCTAATTCTAGTAATTGCAAAGTTTGTAACATCAGATGTAATCTCTCAGCACAAAATCTAAAACACACAAAGAGAGAGAGAGAGCTAAGGAAGTCAGCTGCAGATAATATACCTCAATGGTTTTCTTTCTATACATACTGTGGAATATATATGTTGGAGAAAGAAATTTGGTGTTTCAGCTACAACATGATTAACTCTTAAACGACTCTATAACAACACATAATTACATAATAATTATTTTTCTCTAGACTATACTACTTTCAAATATTCTGTGAACCGTTTCAAAAAAACAAGAAAATGCTCTCCTCTACGAATGCTACCAGGCAAAGCCTCTTGTAAGATATCATCTGGTAGAACTATACAAACTTTCTTTATATAACACAATTGATAGACTTTTTTACCAGGATTAGCGAGATGTACATCAGCTTCTCTTTCATCTCTTACTCTTCTTAAACCTTCCACAAGTCGCCGGTATTCTCTTCTTAATGTTTCTTCTCCCATCCTTTAGAGGACAAAGTTAGAATGATATTGCTTCAGTGATATAACTTACTCTCTTAATTTAGTTTGTAAATTATTAATATTTGTAGCACATTTTTCTAATGTCCTTCGACTGATATCTATACTCATTGACTCAATACACACATTATCTAGAAGACATAAAAACAAAATGAAGAAATTAATAGACATACTTTACCTATATTGTGTGCTTCATCAAACACTACTACAGATTGTTGTGGTAGACCTTTTGAGACTAATTCTGCAATTTTAGGATCCAAGAGATAATAATAACTATATATTACAACAGTTGCATGCATCATCTACAGAGATAGAAAGTAACTTTTAACAATTTATAATAAGAGCTTTCTTGCTTACTGTATATCTTGCAAGAAAGTATGGACACCATCCTTTAATCCGACCATACTGCTTCAAATCATCCTATATA
Source organism: Xestospongia bergquistia (assembly GCA_963965975.1). Taxonomy (NCBI): domain Eukaryota; kingdom Metazoa; phylum Porifera; class Demospongiae; order Haplosclerida; family Petrosiidae; genus Xestospongia; species Xestospongia bergquistia. Next base: position 7,266,025 of record OZ014418.1, read on the forward strand.
AAGAGATGGCAACAATAAATTAATGCTCTCTATCTCTCTCAAGAGAACTGTCAATCAGTCGTCATGGTAACTAGAATTATCTGTCGTTACCAAATCATAAACTCCAGCTGGTATTGGTTCTCTTCTGCCATTAGTATCAAATTCCTAGTGGAAAAATGTATAAAAACTGTTATATTTACAATTATCTCACCTATTATATTATTATATATTATTATTGTTGTTATTAATATTGTTGTATTTACTAACCTCAAAGAATTGACACACTGGTATTGATCTATTATTCCTATGTTTATCTCTAATAAATGATGCAGTTAATTTAAAACACTCAGTATCCACTTGTTTTCCATCTTGATTGCCCGCAATCTAATTCCCAGAACAATAGCCAGGAACATATTTAATAAACACTCACCATTGGATGAATACATAAATTTTTACGTGAACTAAGAGCCACACCCAAAATATCAGGTTTGGAACCTAATTCAGTTTCATAACAAGTAAGAAGAGTACGTAATTCTTTTAATGCCTTTTGTAATAAAAATAAACTATTAATTTTATAATTATAATTATAAAATTAATACCTTATTAATCTCTTGAACAGTTCGTGAACAATAAATAAGCTTTTGTACATGATGAGGATGTGCCTACAATATTATGCTTTAAATGGTTAATTAACCTTATTATAAATGGTTAATTAACCTTATTATTATAACTTAATTAATATCATATAATTATGTTTGAGTGCTCTTACTATGTGATATGCAATTATAAGAGCTAACAATGATATTGTTTTTCCTGTACCACAAGGCATTTCCAGAATACAATGACCCTGTACAACAAAATCAATGATAATAATATTAACAATGTCCTATAGAAGGGGGTTCCTGGAATTATCACCTTAGCATCTAGGGTCCTTTTGAGATCAAGCATGTAAGAATATTGTTCTGGATAGATATAATCATAGGGAAAGACAACCAGCAAACCATCAATGTTGATCCTGTAACATGATAGCTAATAAAAATAAATAAACAAAGTACTTACTTCATAATTTGCAAGTTCCACGTGAATTTGGGCGTGGTTAATTAATTTCTAAAGATCTTATAAATGCGCATGCGCTGTAGAATTTACCGGGAAAATATGGAAGAACAAGAAGAGTTTATAACTGGAAAAGGTCCAGAGTTACAAGGTAAGATATACACATTGTATTTCAATAATGTTCTTTATATATTTGTACAGCTGTGTCTTTATATACAATATAAAAGGTTATAAAACATTAAGTTTTGTAGAACTATTTTTGCAGCTGTACATTAAAATGTCATCTGACCAATACGGCAATAGTATACTATATCAAACATTTATTGTTTTATATAGCATTGTTGCGTGAACTCATTGAAGCACAAGATGCAGACAAAATGGCATTACTTGCAGATAGTACACTCCAACTTTTGCAGGCCCTACCCTCGTCTATTCCTGCATCCTCTCTCACAAACCAGCTTCATGGATCTGGAGTGACACTGTGGAATAAAGCGGTCTCATTAAAATCAGCAGCTGCAATATCATTATCACTTAACGCTCAGTGTAAGGATATTAGTGTATGCACGTGTATACATGTATTATCTCCTTATCAGTACGCCATGTTGCCGTGACATTAGTATTTCTCTGTACTCCTCATGATAATTCAGAGCAGCTACTAAAAAAGCAAATAACAGTATGGTGATGTTTCCATAGCAATAAACCACACCTCTTGTTTTATTTTTATAGATGGCTATCAAGACTGGCCGAGCATGGTTAGGTATGTTGGAAATACATTAGAGAGCTAGTATATCTTGTTATTATAATAGAATGTGATAATCCTGTGATGGCAGAAACATCTTTGGAGCTAGCTAATCAGGTCAGATTTAATATAATACTCTATTGATTCCCTATCTGACAACCCTCCAGTGCTGGGAACGTCTTTGTAAAAATTATCCTGTTTCCTCAAATACATCTGAATCTACAAAGTTATTATTTAAAATACTTTGTTCACAAGCTGAAACAGTAATATTTTAATTTTATTATGTTATCGATATTCTTTGTAGTTACTAGGTACTGAACAAGAAGAAAAAGGAATAGAATATGTCAAGAAAGCCAGAGATCTATTATCTACTCAAGACAGAGAGGTATATATATATTGCTAGCTAGTTATTATAATACATGTTTAATACTTCATTTTTAGATGGGTTATTTGTCCATGTTGTGTTACAATTTTGGTCTTCAGCAATTCCAATGTGGTAAATATGGTGATGCTGTTAACTGGCTTAAGTAAGTCTGCATTTTTACCTTATCGCTGTCATGGTTATATCTGTATCTTCATTATATAAGAGAAAGCTATGATATTGGTCGAGGATGTTCAACAGTTGGAGCTGTTAAACAGGTTATTAAATCCTGCTTTACTTGATGTGATTTTTTGATATGTTAGGCTCGAACTCTTCGTTTGTTGGCCAATTCATATTTAGAGTGGGATGGTCACACCCACTGGCAAAAAGCACTCAATGCTGTCGGTATGTTTATAGAACAGTGGGCTTATTTTTGGTTTTGTAATAGGACTGGCTAATTCTGAGCACTCTCATCCAGCTGGTTTACTATTGAAATTTACTATTCTTTTACAATTTAATACACAAATTGACAGAACAAAAACGGGTAATGATATATCATATTAATGATGGACATATCAATAATTTTTTTTTATTTCCTTACCTCTTTACAGCTCTACAAGATATGTTAGCACATCCTGATCTTACAATAGAAATAGGAGTATCTGCAATGAGATTAGCTGCTCAGCATGATCATCAAGATCTAGCTCTTTCAGCTTTACAAATCCTAAAACAGAAACTAAAATCTCCATCGGATCAACAAAGTCTACAACGACTTCATTTGGTAAGGATGAATTAGTCACTGCTATCTTTATTGAATATAGGAACTATTGTTGGAAGGAGGTCACTTAGATCAAGCAAAGGAATTGATAGAAGATTGTATTGAAGGTATTTAATATAAGTATTATTTGTGTATTTGTCTCTTTGTTTCTTAGATCATGCAAGTTCTGAGCCTTTAGATACTAAAATAGTACAACATTATCACCTCATACTTTGGGAACAAGCATCAAAATCATTTGAAGTAATGCCATTTTAGTATTGACATCTATACTAAACATATTTCATAGAAAGGGGATTATATGAGTGCACTTGAATGGTACAAATATTCATTACTGTTATTTCCAAGTGATGCCACTAGTAACAAAAATATAGCAAAATTACAGGTATTTAATCCTTTAGCTGTTTCTTTTAATATGACATGTCTTTTTTTCTACTACTTTAGCGTAATTGTTGTATTTGTTATATATATATTGAAGATCTTAATAAGGTAGATAATTCCCAGCATTTGTGTACCTTCTACATCTTATAGGGAATGGAAGCTATACAGATAGCTATAGAACATGATAAAAACTCTGTCCATTCTTATTACTTGGCATTCAAAGTATCAGTTTTATTGAAGAAAGAGGAAGAAGGTTAGCAGTCAATAATAAATAAATAATTTAACAGAACTCATAGCTCTTGCTTTCTTGCAAGCAATGATGGAATGTACCAATGAAAGTGATGATTTGCCTGGTCTCCTGGCAATGGCAGCTCAAATAGCATTTGAGGCAAGTAACATTTATAAATATAATCAATATAATTATAGAGTATTTATCTTTAGAATAATGACCGCCAATTAGCAGTACAGGCATTGGAAAGTGTGGCAAAGACATCTTGTAATACACAACAGGTTCTTACTGCATTGAGGTAGAAATACTATTATTATAATAATATAGACGATATTTGTTATTGTATAGGTGTTTAATGAGACTAAAGATGACATTACTTAGAGATGATTGTAATGATAAAGTGTACGCAGGTTGAATTAAGTATCTGTAAGACATATAGAGTAGAATCTCCTTAAGATATACATTCTGAGGTGTTCTCAGAGCACATATTTGTCAAGTTGATATACTAGTAGAAAGTGAAACATCCTTTGTATAACTAAGAGACTGGATTAGTGAGTAGTGATTAAAAACTTTGTAGTTCTCTCTTGCAGTCTATGCTACAGTATACTGAGTTAGCTGATCAGCGTCTTTCTGAAGGCTCTGGTAGTTTTGATCAAACATCATATCAATCTGAGTTAATGTGGTTTATGAAAATCACTTGGAATATTGCTCTTCAAGCTGGAGATGCTTATTTGGAAATGAGACAGGCTTTTGATGCTTGTCAAAAGGTCAGTCTAGTATTTAATATCACTGTCATTAGATTCTCAAACCTTGCAGTTTACTCTCCTCCTTCCTACTGACAAAACAACAACAAATCGATGTAAGACATGTCATTTAATGGCAGCTGCAGCAGCACTCCAAGCTGGTAGGAGATCAAATAAACAAGAAGAAAAGGTTTTGCTATGAAACAAACACAATATTATAATACTACCATTTTTTAAATTGTTTTAGATCTCACATTTACAAGCTGTTCTTTCTCATGTCCAAAAGTGCAGAGATTTTTGCCAGGGCTTGGATTTACCAGCATCTGATCCCACCTTATCTCTTTTAGTATTGTATGAGTTTGAAGCACAATCAATTCTAGGACTACCAGATGCTATGCAAGTGATGAGCGTGGTCAACACCTCCTGTCCTCAGGTTGAGCCCAAAACGTATGAAACAATAGCAGGTGAGGAACAGTTAATATGAAATGTTTATTTTATTATTATAACAGCTTTAGCGGTTCGTACACCTCCTAAGGAAGGGGGAACACAGTTGGTACAGAAGGCTTTAAAGATGGCTATTACAATGCATAAACAAGCTAATTCAGTGGATCTGGAGAGACTAAGGTAAAATGCATGTACATTACATTATATCTGACTATTACATTGTATTGACAACTAGCATGTGAGAGGGAGGGGGCTGGACTGATGTATAAATCTAGACAACTGTCTCTTTATTTTGTCTTTGCAGCCATTGTACACACAGTTTGGTTCAGATACTCCTTGGTGGAGAATATAGTCATGACATGGCAGGGAAAGAGCAAGCCTTTGCTGTTCTCTCTGACTCTCTTCAAATAATGGAATCTAAAGGAAAGGTAAGCCAATATTGTATGAGTTATATATAATAGCCCCTATCTCCATTTTTAGTATCCAGAAATGGAGATAGTCTGGCATATGGCAAAGACTTGGAATACTGGGATACATTTATATAGGTTAGTGTACATAATATTCTAGAAAGTAGTCTGTACAGTACAATAATATAGTCAGAACACAAGTTAATATAGTAATTCCCTACTAAACTGTGGTATAAATTTATAGTCTCGATTACCTTTGTTAGTTAGAGTCTTATATTCATACATTGTTTTTACAGTGTGTTGCGATATAAAGAGGCAGAGCAATGGTGTAGTCTAGCTATGAAGTTTCTTTCCCAGCTACCAGAATCACTACGTCACAACTACCAAGACCAGGTCAGTAAGCACACCAATACAAGTTACTATAAATAAAATGATGTCCACAAATTGTCATGTAATGTTATATATTATATGGTATACATATATATACTGAGGACATCTATTGTATTTACATATTATAGATGTCCTCAGTATATACTGAAATCCTGGATAAACTGGAAGGTCCTCAACCAAGTCACCTTCAATGAAACTATATCACTAACAACAGTTTACTATGAATGAATCATAAAAATGTTATCAAAGTTTTAAGAAACTCCAAGTGAATGATTGTAATATACTATAAACTATTATACACAACTTTACTAAACATCAATTCTACGGTAAGTTGTATCTGTTAAATCGCCATTAGCAGTATCAATAGCATTCGGATTTTCATAGAATGTGGGAGATTGAGCATCACTACTATTGCTAGATAAAGATGAATGTAATAAATGTTCATTCCGTATTCTGGCCCAGTATTTGTTTTTTCCACTTGTATAAATCCACCGACAACAGAATACGCATGTGATAAGGAGACATATGAAGACAACAGGAATTATTAGAAGGAACCAAAGGAAGTAGAAATGGGAAGAAGAGGAGGGGGAGGAGGTTGGAGAGGCGTCTGGGTAGGAGTTCAAAAAGTCTAGACAGACACCATTTGTCCAACCAAACCCAGACTGGATGAAATACTCTCCACCTCCTCCCGGATTCCCTGACTCAGTGCAGTTATACTATAAAGAAAAAGTACAAAGATATAACATCCTTAACACCAATACAAGAAGTCATCATCAATACATGGCATGGATTAATGTATTGATATGTAGAGAGCTCACTTTTTCGAACATTGAGTTGTTGTAACGTACCCAACCAGCATATGTTGATCTTAACCAAGTGACAGCTACATCACGAGCAGCTTGTCTGAGCTCAGGGTCATCGGCATTCTCCCATCCCTTAACTAAAAACCACTGAAGAGGTGCCCATGCATTAGGGAAGTCCCACTGTTGAGTAGAATCATTTAAAGACGTAGGTATTCCTCCTGCATATTGCAGTATTCCAAGAGATCTCAGCTGCCCCAATACTATTTTGCTACGAGTGACATTGAGACTATTATTAATGCTGTACATGTAAAATGGAGTCACACTTGAAGCATAAAATCCAGATAAGTAAGTGCTCTCATCTAATAACCAATCTCTATATGATTTGTCATTTTCACTCCAAAAGAGATTTTCAAAGAGTGTTTGTCTTCTGATCCAAGCATTGGCATACTTTTCAAGAATATCAGGTGATGAACCTACATGCATGAGAAAGATTCCAATATATATCAGGTGAGACAATAATAGATTATAATAAATACAACTATCTTAATTGTAGCACAAGTCTCGTATGATAAACTATTCTCACCAGCAATGCGATGCATTTTCTCTAGTAGTTGTTCATTAATTCCTAGTATTGCATTCAAATCTACTGGTATTACAGACTTTGCCCTATTAGATGCTAATGTATTTGCAAAAGGTCCAGTTGTTGAGAACCAACGAGAACTAAAATCCCAGCCAGACTCTGCAGCTGATGCTATATTAGAAAAGAGTTGGCTTCGGTTTTCTGTAAAAGAGGTTTAAAGAGATTTTAATTTAAGACTGGTAAAAAATTTAGGGACATACCAGCAGGCACTTGTGACGCTGTCATATTGTCTTCTCTATAAGATTCTGGTCTGTTAAAGAGTTATTGTATGACAATTTAAAACTTGAACTTTACCTTGGAGTAGTTATAGGAGTTGCATAATGGTTGGCAGAGCAGTTGCATTGAGCTATAACTACACTTCTATTTGTCATCCAAAACTGATACTCTTTGTCCAAAGAAGGCAGCATTTCAGTTAAAAACGAGTTATCATTTGTTAACTCATAATACATAGAGACCATCCAAGTTAAGAGAGGAGGTTGTGTTCTTCTTGTGTAGTATATGCGTCCGCCATTAGGAACAAATCCATATCTATATTTAATTGTTAATAGAAATGTATTAACAGAGGATAGTCTCACTTGTCAATTAGCTCTGCCATATTACTGATCATTCCACGTGCTGTATTGTTCATTCCACACAACAACAATCCCTTTATGATCCAGTAACTATCCCTAAATAATTCAGTACAATGGATAGCCTCTCTTAAAGAGACTCTGCATAGCAGTGATAAATTAAGCTATAGAACTATATTTACCAATAATAAAACTCTATAAACCGGCCACCAGCCCCAGCAGATATAAAAGGATAAGACACAGAAAGGAGTGAATGACGGGAAGGATATTGCTGAACCTCTGGCTTTAGCTATTCGCATTAAGTTTAATGATTGCTAGAAATTAGTCAAATATTACCTTTTTTCCAAACTTTCTCCACAAATTATTTAATCCATAAGCCCAATCTCTAAACTCTTTATTTGTTATAGTAGCAATGAAGTTGGGCCTGTAAAGGATAATGAATAATTGGTAAGTATTAGCATCAAATGATACATCTTATGTTTTATTACTACAGTAATAGCATATATATATTGAAAAGGCTTAGGCAGAGAGGTAATAGGTATGATAGGACATTTCAGACTTTATGTTTGTCTGGACAACCAATACTAAAAATCAATAGAAGCTATATATACAGTACAACAACCAATCAAAATACATCTAATTAGTCCATAGCAACAGCCAATGAAATAGCTGGAATAGAGTCCTCGACAGATGATAATTGGTTGAAGTGAGCAAGGTTGTTTCGATCTTCTAACCAGAGATCTCATCAGCAGACACGGCAGACATACAAAAAGTCCTAGATATTATTCACCCTCCAGTAAGCTAGTGAGATAGAGCATCCCACTGTTGAAAAATTATTAACCATGACAGCATGTCAATGGTAGCTAGAGGTAGCCATGCCTATGCGTATATAGCTATGTAGCTTTTCTTCCAATAATTGTTGAAAATACTAAAAATCAATAAACAAAACCAAGCTATATATACAATACAATTTCAACAATTATTGGAAGAAAAGCTACATAGCTATATATGCATAGGCATGGCTACCTCTAGCTACCATCGACGTGCTGTCATGGTTAATAATTTCAACAGTAGGACGCTCTATCTCACTAACTTACTGGAGGGTGAATAATATCTAGGACTTTTTGTATGTCTGCCGTGCCTGCTGATGAGATCTCCGGTTAGAAGATCGAAACAACCTTGCTCACTTCAACTAATTATCATCTGTCGAGGACTCTATTCCAGCTATTTCATTGGCTGTTGCTATGGACTCATTAGATGTATTTTGATTGGTTGTTGTATTGTATATATGGCTTGGTTTTGTTTATTGATTTTTAGTATTGGTTGTCCAGACAAACATAAAGTCTGAAATGTCCTATCAGCATATATATACATATATATATACCTATCTTGCCAATCAGGTGGTTCCCATATAGTCAGATCAGAACCAGGTTCATTAAACCAAACATTAACAAATTTTGACAATGTCTCACGTGATCTGTTTGTTAAGTTACCAAAAGCAGAAAGAATTGTCTCTGCATTAAAAAAAATATAGGTAAACAAACAGGATAACAGGAATAGTGATACACATGTTTAATACAAATTTTTTTATCACCTGTTTTAATAAGAACAACATTACTTAGAGAATGTACTACAGTATGCACGTGCATTCATTTGCAAAGACATATAATGCATTACTTAATGCACTCTAATGAGGCATGTGTAGAAATATGTAGTTAAGAGTTGTAACCATATCCCTCCATCCTACACATTCCAAATGACTATTAATGAACTCTTCACTTTCTCAATTGGTCTATTTTATTCCACTATAAGTATATTAAATTGCATTATCATTGTACACAAATTTTACATATACATTAATTATTTTAGCTGTGCATTATACTGACCTGGACTAGCTTTCATTGGCATATCAACAAAAGTTTTTGAAACATTAAAAACAGCTTGAAGCTGAACAGCTTCCAACAGATCACCATAGCAATAAATTTCACTGTAATATAAGCAGGAATAGATTACACACACTGAAATGAACTACCAGTAACAAAAATCAAACTGAAGATCCTAAAAGAGAATTACCTATCACATGGTTGTACAGTCTCTTCACATTTTACTTTTACTAATAGTCCAAATAAAACAAAATACTTAAAACAGAAGATTAACTGTTTTGGCATCATTCATGCATTGTTCAGTAATAGTAGCCACACCTTCAATCTCTAATTAAAGCCTATCGATAATTAATAGATCAACTTAATTTTAATATTTTTGATAAAACTGACGTAACATAAAATTGGTGATACAGGAAATTTACAAAGAAATATATAAGCAGAAAGCAAAACTTTTTTCTAAGAATGCACACACTGATAACAGCCAGTTTATTTCTGTACAAACAATAACATAGGTCTGTTCTCCATCTCTAAGTAATGATCAAATTTTTCCTGTGAAGTTAGGTGCACAACCTCTCCTGAATCACCTTGGCGATATCCTAAAATGAAATCCATTTTGGTCTGAAAGCTTCCCTCACTCTCCACCTTTGCCATAGCTTGTGAGAGAAGCACTGGTTTTGGACAAGATATTCGTACTGATAATCCCAATATATCAATATCAAGAGTCTCATTTAATAAGGCATGACTACGTGCTCGTTGCCGGACCTCTTCTGCTTCTACACCAACTGAGACTTTATTTTCTCTCATTTCTTGCATACGTTGTGCATCTATTTTGTAGGAATGAGGCAGGCCTTCTAGCAGAGTCTCTGAAGGACTTTGGTTCTCAATTGGCTCAGGAGATGAACTGACAGATATTTCATCTTTCAGATGAATTTCTACTTCTGATGGAGATTCCATTGATCCTGCTATTGATGTCGTCAGAACTGATCTATCAGGAGAAAAGGGAATGAGGGCTTCCTCAATAAGGGGAGCTTCCTCTAATTCTGTTTCTTGCCCCGGTTTTGTAATATCTTCTAGAATATGGGTATCATCTTTGAAGTGAAGGTTCCTTACCATTCTAGCCACTGTCTTGTGATTGTCAAGGTAATGAGGACTTTCTTGCAGTGTTCTCATCTGGCGCAAAGTCTCTCCAGAGTAAGCCTCCCACAGAATCATCACACCAGATTTGTCCAAACCTTGTCCTCTTTCTTCTTCTGGATCAGGTAATTCTGCAGAATATTCAGGCAAGGGAGACTGGAAACCTTTAGCTCCACTAACAACCATACATTTCTCCTTTTGACAAGGCCCTTCGCAAGGAACTGGGATCAAAAATCTCATATACTCTGTATATGGATGCATGTGTAACAGAAGCTCTTGTTCATGGAACACAAGAATGTGACCTGTTGCCATGCCAACCCATACAGCATCCATTGCAGGAGTCATACAAGTCATGATGGCATCATGTTCAGAACAGTCACCTATACCAACATCTTTAAGCAAGATTTCACGAACGTCAATATCATACAGGTGAGTTTCTGTCTCAGCATCCCAAGCAGAGAGAGTACTACCTCCAAGATGAGAACTCCATACAATACATTTATCTTCATGTGTTGACATAGCTAGGTGGCCAATGAAAGCATCCATTCTCTGACTACGTTTGTATGAGTGCTCCAACTGAAGTGTGTCTAAGTTAAGGTAAAACATAAACCTAGTGTGTGACACCCAGACATGTTTCTTGGTCACAACAATACCATCAATAGCATGCTCTGAGATGTAACGATACTTGGGACGGCAATTTGTTTGAACAGCCTTTAAATCCATATCAAAGGCAAAACAATACCCTTCCAATGTCCCAAGGTAGACAACAGTGTCAGAGCAGGTGATACATGATACAGCATTCTCTCTCATTCGTATATTGTGGACTAGTTCTCGTGAGATCATACTAAAGATATCAATCACTCCATACTCAATACCAGCACGAGAACATACCCATACATGATCCCCACACACGCACATGCATTGCACTTGGTTTTCTTTAATAAAATTCTTGCTCAACTTTACCATCCTGTTTGTATTATAGATGTTCAATTCAGCTCCCTCAGATCCATCGCAACATATCCAAAGTTCACTGTTAGTATGACTGGTCACATTAGCTTTAGCATAATCATGAGGCGTGATGGCACATCCTCGTCTCAGTGAGAAACGACTACGAACTGGATGGATCCCCATCACAGACTGGAAAATAACATTTGAGACTTGAACAATTAAATCTGAAGTCTCCGGTCGTTCATCTGGTTTATCATGCCAACAACGCTCCATCAATCGAGTTAGATAAAAGTATCCTGTTTCAGCCATTGGGGTATCAACAATGCTAGGACGATCACCTTGAACAACCTTGGTGTCAATTTTTACTGGTTGAACATTGTGAAAAGGATGACGTCGGGCAATCATTTGATAGAGAAGCATACCAAAAGAAAAGATGTCAGCTCTATGATTATATATTGCTTTCTTTTTACCAATGAAAAGGACTTCAGGAGCAATGAAACCTTTCGTTCCTTGGATTCCCAGAACACCTACTGGTGAAAGATGGGTAGCAATACCAAAATCAGTCACTTTAGAGTGACAGAGAGAAGCTTCATCTAGTGACCACACAAGAACATTGGCAGCTTTAAGGTCACGAAAAATAATACCATGCTGATGTAAGAAACGTAAAGCTGCTGCCACTTGGGCTGCTATACGGAACATGACCAAACGAGGGACAGGAGTTGACTTCTTCAGAAGATGTCTTTCAAGAGAACCCATTGGTGCTTCTTCTAAAACTAGAGCCATGAGAGGATATACACTAACACCAACCAAACACACAAGACAAGGATGATGAGATTTCTGTAAAACTTTTGCTTCAGAACGCAACTCATTGAATGCATCTTCATTTCTTGTCAGGTATTTTTTAATAGCTACACTCTTTCCTCTACACTTCCCCCGATACACTTTACCAAAACCACCTTCTCCAAGGAGAGAATCTTGGTCTTCTTGGTATTTTATCTCATCAGGTTTCAAGAGAAATTCTGCATCTAAATCTTGAAGGAGAAGGTCAGGCATGATGTCTGTTAGAGCAACTTTGTGATTCTTGTTGGCATCTCGGTCATAGCCACATTCAATTTGTGGACGATTACTTGTAATGAGGGACATATACTGATCAATTTTAAACTCAAATGGGTTCGAACGACCAAGTTTACGACACTCATAACATGGTACTCTCTGTTCAACTCCTTTGTTTGTTGTGGATTCCTCCAATCCAGGATACCATTCATGAATTAAACTAAGAATAATATCAACTAGCTGGCAAATTACTTTTGTACCCTTTCCTGTTGGTGAAGACATTATGATAATACCATCTCGTTTTTTGGTTTTGGTGTACACTTTCGATTGTTTTAATGATTCAATAGCAAAAGAGACATCAGGTCCTTGATAGACAATTCCCTCTTTCCAATATCTAAGTTTGAATTGACTTTGATCAAGAGGTTCGTCATATCCTTCTCCCACAATGAATCTTTTGATGTTTGGCAAAAGAAATGAAACCTCACTGGATGGAGATTGCATTGGAGAACTAATACTAACTTGTTGTGCTGATGTTTCATCAGTTATACTGGAATTGCTACTTTCAGCTTCTGGGTCTCCCTTACCATCAGATGGATCGTCAGGTTGATCTGCGAGAGCATCCAGAGCTTGACATACTTGTGGAACAGTGTGCATTACTCGAGAAATAAGTCGACTCCAAAATCCTGGTGGTGTAGGTGAACTGAAAATAATAAAACGAAAATATAATGGTGCTAATTTATCATCTGGTATGTCAGCATCATCTGGTCGCTCATCAGGTAACATTGAAGGAATAAGGATACGACGATTATCCAAAGGTAGGGCGATCTCAAATCGATCAAGAAGGGTCAAATATCGCTCAAAATACTGCCAAGGAAACCTAGGATCACGAAATAGAAAAGGCACATCTCGACTGTGAAGGATTCCATTCTTTACAAATGGATTTCGTTCTCGAACAGTAACAATTTCAGACATCATTTTACACAGCCATCGTGGATCTATGAAGTAGAGCTCATTGATACGATTACTCCTATCATCATAGTGAAGTATTGTGCCCACTTCATTCAAAAACAAAGTGGCTGTCCGTAACTCATCATCACTACAAATGTCAGGCAGTTTTAATTCCTGCACAAGATTTTTGAATTGCTCCACATGCATCACTGGATCTTTGTTTCCTTTGTGGACTTCTTCTTGAACTTTTTCTAATTCCTTGTTTAGCTGGAAGTAGCTGGCAGGTATCTCCTGTCCCATTACAGGGATACTTCCTTTTCCTTTATACTCAGAAGCTTGATTGTATATAGCTTCTCGTAGGGTACCAATGTTCTCCAGACGGTTCATCAATCCCACAGCAAGCACCTCAGGAATAACTAACTTATTCTGGTAATCTGATGCTAGTTCTGCCACCTTTCCCAGAAGTTCATCAACCATAGGTCGTTCCCCTTCCTCTACTTCATCTAAGTGGGAACCAACAATAAGGACACAAGAACGAGGTGCTCTCAAAGCAATATTATCAAGCCAGGGCTTTAGCTCAGCAATGCCCTTTTCACCATGCTTCACATTCCAGAGGAGAAGGTACATAGAGCGCTCTGATAAGAAACACTGGTGAGTGGCATAATACTCTTCCTGTCCTCCAAAATCCCAAATGCTAAATTGATACTTCTTCCTACCAAGTCCTCCAGCGTAATGCCATTCACTTACATCTACACCAACTGTAGACTGATTTATACCAACATCCAAACCTTGGAGTCGAGCCACAAGTGTTGTCTTTCCACGATCCTGTTTTCCAACCAACATAAGCTTCATTCGGTAAAACTTGCGTGCAGAACGGAGTTTGCTGTTTAAGTAGCGGATGCAATCTCGTGCATCTTTCTGAATATTTCTTGGAGGGTCACTCAAATCTTTGAGACCTTCTGTGAGGAGTTTGTTTAAGTTTGAAAGACGTCCCATCTCCACAGGGAGTGAAAGAATATCAGGATTATAACTAATATTAAGATATTGAAGACTAGTGAAGGAACAAACACACAGTGGTACTGTGCGGAATTTGTTGTTACTCAAATTAAGTGTACGGATTGACACAGCAACTACATCTAATGGAAGAGTGGTCAGCTCATTGTTTGAGACATCTAATACAGTCAAACCAGGAGACCATTCATGGACATCTGGGATTTCGGTGAGATGGTTGAAGCAAAGATTCAGTTCATTCAAACTAGGAAGTTCAAGGAGACAGCGAGGAATGCTACTCAATTCATTGTGCTGTAAATCAAGTTTTACAACCTATCAATGAAGAGAAAACCAATGAAAAATTGACAATATCTCCAGAACATTTGATTATCTATGATAAAATTAGAATATTCCTTACTTGCTTAAGGTATCCACCAATTTCATTTGGTATAGATCGAAACCCATTTCTGGCTAAACGTAACCTTTTCACCCAATGAATTTTACGAATCCATGACAGATCAAGCACAAGAAGTCGCAGACCATGCCAGTAAACTGAACCTTCTTCTTGGTTTACATCAGTGCGGAGAAGGAGTTCTTCACGGACAATTGGGTTTTGATTGCGACGAGCTATTTCAATTGGAACAACAGTAGAGACACGACCACTTATAACAGCTTTTTGAACTTCAGCAAAATCATCATCTTGTGTGTTTGGCTATGGAAAAAAATACAGTTTTAAGTGCTAACATAGTTTATACAAGTAACATTCCTTGCAAAGAAACAAATGTAACCAAAGATTATGAATATTTTGTAGGAACCTATTAAAGTTTCATTAATATTCTGGTAAAAACAATAGTCCAATGGTCTAAAACAATCTTACAACTTCCTGACATGCTACATGTGTCAAGCAGAAACCCTTGTTAATGGATTCTATATATACAACTATAAAGGCTTCACTTGGATGACACTTTCATGATACTATGTATAGTAAACTCACTTCTGATATTTTTAGCATTTGTGAGTAATTTACATCACAAATATCCTTACTTTGATGGTGTAGCACTTGTATGATTAATGATTCTATGTATTTATTAGTCAAGTGTCATGTGAGATCATGATAATTGGGTATAATTAATAACTTATTATTTATTGCTAAATACCAACAAATATTATTAAATTCCATTTATAGAATTATTATACTTGCACATTTGTGCCAAGCATAACTTCAAATGCTTACATTTTGGCTGCGAGTTGGGGCACCAAATAACTTGAGGACCAAATCTTTATCATTCTCTTTAGCTGCAATCACTAAGAGAAGCATAGCACGAACATCATGTTTACGAAGTTCAATAGATTTTTTCAAAGCATCATCTATGTTTGTAGCTCCTTTGACAACTAACTTCCCAACATTGAAATGATTACCAGCTTCTACAGCTGCTATGAGTGCTTTCTCAAGACAATATGGCTCCAAATCTTCAACTCGTACACGTAACAACTCTGTCAAATTGTCTCCATTGTTTTTGACTTCTTTGATAATTTCTGAGATAAAGAAAAGACAAAGTGATCAACTATATCATGATGCTATGAATCATTTTAACTTCCTTAAAAGGAAGAATTACTACATGGTTTCAAAGTGAAACTGAACCTATATTATCTTTCTCCAAAGACAGGTTATCAAAACACAAGAAAGATAATAATGACAACCAAGGAACAACCTTTTAACAGCCCACGATATGTATATATAAACTTATATAGTAAATACTAAAAGTGTATGATTTGTCTCTTGTCAAAACAAGGAGTAGGAGTTTATTCACTACAGTATATGCTAACAATCAAAACTATGAAACATGTTGGACATGTGACTTAACTTATTAGAAATAGAAATTTGATAATGACTCATCAAAAGGAACAAAGTCCACTTGTTAGGTTTAGGTGCTAGTTTCAATGCATAACCTAAGTATTGTATCCTTTAATTTAATGGTTATTCCTGTTATATTAATGTTGCTTATACATTTGTTAGTCTTTAAGTATATAGCTGGATTCTTGTCACTTGCAATGCATGGCTAAATTGGCATATGTCCCTAGCTTACTTTGCTACAATTTTGTTGATTTATGAACATGAGGAATCAAAATGAAACTCAACTCACCTTCACTTCTTAGCAGTCGTACAATATTTGATTTCGAGCTCAAACCTGCAGTCTGTTTAGGAGTTTTACCGTAATCATCTGTCAGACTAATATCAGCACCATTCTCCAACAATACTTTCACACAATCAATATGACCAGCACTTGCAGCCAAATGGAGAGGAGTGTAACCAGAATTTGCACGGGCATTCACATTTGCTCCTTCTTCAGTTAGGTGAGGTATTACTTTAGATTTATTGCCAGAGACAGCCTCGTGGAGTGGAGTGTACCCAAACACACCTCTACGATTGTTAAGTCGATCATTGAGAGTCTCTCTGTCCACAGTTCTGATATACTCCTATACAATGAATGGTGATTAAAATGGAGGACTAAGGTCACGCGTAACGCAAGAACAAACTTACTTTTATCTTTTCTATTTTCCCATCGTGACAGAATTTGTGTAGTCTGGCATCATCTTGCATAATACTAGACATCTTACAGCTGAGTCTCCAGAGCAATAGCTCTGGTCAAATCTTTGAGCTGAAGTGGAAAACAATTAATAATACCACGCCTCTAGCGAAGTCACGTCGAGCTACCACACATCCTAAGAACATGTTTTCAGCCACACCCACTTTCCTACAATTTAAGAGCTCTTACTGGTCAATTCTCTCCTATCACAAAGGATTAAGCAGTTATTTAAGCAGAAGGTCACTTATATTTCCTTTGATGCTTTGGGCTCTATTTTAGCTGAATAAAGTTATGTATGGTTGTGGACATGTTAACCAGAAAAGCATTCAAAGAAATTACTATAAGCCTTTTGGTAGCTTTTGGACTTTGTTGTCACTATTATACAGTAGATTTAATATTGGCAGTGACTATTCATACAGTACTGGAAGTGTATACTTCAATGAAAAATTATTACAATATCCTAAACCATAGTACCTAAATATATTAATTCACAGTAAAGTGTGTACTTGTTGTGCTGTATGAATAGTCACTATGTATAATATTAGATCTGTCCATCATGTGCATTGATTGTGGTTTCTGTCACTACTAAAGTGACTATTTCCCACAAAAAAATCATGTTAATTAACTTTATCAATTTCAGATATTTAAATGACTCATTCTTGTTGCATGTACCAATTATACTAGACCAGTCTGTTAAACTTGTATGATTGTATTAGACTTGCATACTATCAATCAAGTGGTTTTCATTGTTAGGAAATTTCAAATGGTCACTCACATTATCATTAAATAATTAAAGTTTCATGTAAAGGCTACTAGTTAATAATGGAATTTGTAACTGTTCATTGGATGTAGTAGGTCACACACACAAACCTCTGTTTTAAACACAAGTAACAACTAGTATATAGTCTGATAACTAAAGGATTACTAACATACATGTAGTGTCTGAACTACATTTGTTCAAGGTTAATGAGAACTTGACTAATAGATGGACGATTTTGACTTTCACGGGAGATACACCTCTGAACAAGACTTTTCATAGATGGCCACTGAATAGTCTCTGATTGAGTCATTTTGTCAGCTGTTTTAGAAGCAGGAGGTTGATGTAGTATCATCTCCATGAGTAATGCACCAAAACTAAAAACATCCATTGCTGGAGAATGATGATCAGGATATTGTGCTTCTGGTGCAGCATAGAAAGGATTGCCAGGAGCTACACTACCAGCTGAGATACTCTGAACAAGATTAGCTGAACCATAATCAGAAAGCTTAGCCTTCCATGTTCCTCTACTAGATGGCTCAAGGAGGACATTAGGACTACTAACATCACGATGTAGTATAGAATGTGGTTGCCAGAGATGAAGGTAGTTTAGAGCAGCAGATATGTCTCTAGCAATTTTGATAATTTGAAGATTAGTTAATGAAGATTTCTCAAGTTCTTGGCGCAAACTTGTTGGCATTAATTCCGAAAGGATAATGGGAGAGCCCACTCGTGTAGCTCCTATGAACTGGAGAAGATTAGGGTGACGTACTCGAGCAGCTATCTCCATTTCTCGAGTAAAAATTGACATGTTATATGGTGACAGAATAACCTCATGAATGCACTTGGCAGCTACTCTAAGTCCACGAAATTTAGCTACTTTGACTTCTCCCCAGCTTCCTTTCCCAAGGACCTCCTCGGTCATTTCAATCTCCTCCCTCCTAACTACCCAATGAGACTGCTCTTGTAACTGCTGAATTTGTTGTTGAAGAGTAATATTAGCCTGCTGTAAGTCCAGGAGTTGTTGATGAAGATTGCGTTCAATATCATCACGTTCTTGACAAAGTGCAACTTGAGTTTGTTGTTTATCTTCAAGCTCTCGATATAGTTGATGTAGTTCTCTTTCTTTTATCTGAAGGTCCTCTTGAAGAACTATCTGTTGTTGCTTTGTGACATGTAGTTCTTTGTTGATAATTTCAAGTTGTTGTGTTAAACGTTGAATTTCTCTATCTTTTTCTTGCAACTCATGACTTGTTGAAGTAGAAAGCTGTGGAGGTTGTATAGTAAGTTGAGGTTGTTCATGTCTCCCGTGCATCACTTCTTGCAAACCTTGTGAATCTGTTTCACAGGAATGAGATTCCATTGTTCCTGCTATTGATGTCAGAGCTGATCTATCAGGACAAAAGGGAATAAGACTTTCTTCAATAAGGGGAGTTTCCTCTAATTCTGTTTCTTGCTCTGGTTTTGTAATATCTTCTAGAATATGGGTATTATCTTTGAAGTGAAGGTTCCTTACCATTCTAGCCACTGTCTTGTGATTGTCAAGGTAATGAGGACTTTCTTGCAGTGTTCTCATCTGGCGCAAAGTCTCTCCAGAGTATGCCTCCCACAGAATCATCACACCAGATTTTTCCAAACCCAGTTCTTCATCATTATCTAGTAATTCTACAGAATAGTTGGGCAGTGGAGACAGGAAACCTTCAGCTCCACTTATTACCATACATTTCTCCTTTTGACAAGGTCCTTCACAAGGAACTGGGATCAAAACTCTAATAAACTCCACATATGGACGGACATGTATCAATAGTTCTTGCTTGTGAAAGAGAAGGATGTGACCTGTTGCCATGCCAACCCACACAGTGTCCATTGCAGGAGTCATACAAGTCATAATGGCATCGCGTTCAGAACAGTCACCTATACCAATATCTTTAACCAAGATTTCACGAACGTCAATATCATACAGGTGAGTTTCTTTCTCGGCATCCCAAGCAGAGAGAGTGCTACCTCCAAGATGAGAACTCCATACAATACATTTATCTTCATGGGTTGACATAGCTAGGTGGCCAATGAAAGCATCCATCCTCTGACTACGTTTGTATGAGTGCTCCAACTGAAGTGTGTCTAAGTTAAGGTAAAACATAAACCTAGTGTGTGATGCCCAAACATGCTTCTTGGTCACAACAATACCATCAATAGCATGCTCTGAGATGTAACGATACTTGGGACGGCAATTTGTTTGAATAGTCTTTATATCCATATCAAAAGCGAAACAATACCCTTCCAATGTCCCCAGGTAGACAACAGTGTCAGAACAGGTGATACAAGATACAGTATTCTCTCTCATTCGTATATTGTGGACTAGTTCTCGTGAGATCATACTAAAGATATCGATCACTCCATACTCAATACCAGCTTGAGAACACACCCATACATGATCCCCACACACGCACATGCATTGCACTTGGTTTTCTTTAATAAAATTCTTGCTCAACTTTACCATCCTGTTTGTATTATAGATGTTCAATTCAGCTCCCTCAGATCCATCGCAACATATCCAAAGTTCACTGTTAGTATGACTGGTCACATTAGCTTTAGCATAAACATGAGGAGTGATGGCACATCCTCGTCTCAGTGAGAAACGGCTACGTATTGGATGGATCCCCATCACAGACTGGAAAATAACATTTGAGACTTGAACAATTAAATCTGAAGTCTCTGGTCGTTTATCTGGTTTATCATGCCAACAACGCTCCATCAATCGAGTTAGATAAAAGTATCCTGTTTCAGCCATTGGGATATCAACAATGCTAGGACGATCACCTTGAACAACCTTGGTGTCAATTTTTACAGGTTGAACATTGTGAAAAGGATGACGTCGGGCAATCATTTGATAGAGAAGCATACCAAAAGAAAAGATGTCAGCTCTATGATTGTATATGGCTTTCATTTTACCAATGGAAAGGACTTCAGGAGCAATGAAACCTTTCGTTCCTTGGATTCCCAGAACACCTACTGGTGAAAGATGGGTAGCAATACCAAAATCAGTCACTTTAGAGTGACAGAGAGAAGCTTCATCTAGTGACCAAACAAGAACATTGGCAGCTTTAAGGTCACGAAAAATAATACCATGCTGATGTAAGAAACGTAAAGCTGCTGCCACTTGGGCTGCTATACGGAACATGACCAAACGAGGGACAGGAGTCAACTTCTTTAGAAGATGCCTTTCAAGAGAACCCATTAGTGCTTCTTCTAAAACTAGAGCCATGAGAGGATATACACTAACACCAACCAAACACACAAGACAAGGATGATGAGATTTCTGTAAAACTTTTGCTTCAGAACGCAACTCATTGAATGCATCTTCATTTCTTGTCAGGAATTTTTTAATAGCTACACTCTTTCCTCTACACTTCCCTCGATACACTTTACCAAAACCACCTTCCCCAAGGAGAGAATCTTGGTCTTCTTGGTATTTTATCTCATCAGGTTTCAAGAGAAATTCTGCATCTAAATCTTGAAGGAGAAGGTCAGGCATGATGTCTGTTAGAGCAACTTTGTGATTCTTGTTAGGATTTCGTTCATAACCACATTCAATTTGTGGACGATTACTTGTAATGAGGGACATATACTGGTCAATTTTAAACTCAAATGGGTTCGGACGACCAAGTTTACGACACTCATAACATGGTACTCTCTGTTCAACTCCTTTGTTTGTTGTGGATTCCTCCAATCCAGGATACCATTCATGAATTAAACTAAGAATGATATCAACTAGCTGGCAAATTACTTTTGTACCCTTTCCTGTTGGTGAAGACATTATGATAATACCATCTCGTTTTTTGGTTTTGGTGTACACTTTCGATTGATTTAATGATTCGATAGCAAAAGTGACATCAGGTCCTTGATAGACAATTCCCTCTTTCCAATATCTAAGTTTGAATTGACTTTGATCAAGAGGTTCATCATATCCTTCTCCCACAATAAATCTTTTGATGTTTGGCAAAAGAAATGGAACCTCACTGGATGGAGATTGTATTTCAGAACTAATACTAACTTGTTGTGCTGATGTTTCATCAGTTATACTGGAATTGCTATTTTCAGGTTCTGGTTCTCCGTTACCATCAGATGGATCGTCAGGTTGATCTGCGAGAGCATCCAGAGCTTGACATACTTGTGGAACAGTGTGCATTACTCGAGAAATAAGTCGACTCCAAAATCCTGGTGGTGTAGGTGAACTGAAAATAATAAAACGAAAATATAATTGTGCTAATTTCTCATCTGGTATATCAGCATCATCTGGTCGCTCATCAGGTAACATTGAAGGAATAAGGATACGATGACTATCCAAAGGTAAGGCGATCTCAAATCTATCAAGAAGGGTCAAATATCGCTCAAAATACTGCCAAGGAAACCTAGGATCACGAAGTAGAAAAGGCACATCTTGACTTTGAAGGATTCCATTCTTTACAAATGGATTTCGTTCTCGAATAGTAACAATTTCAGACATCATTTTACACAGCCATTGTGGGTCTATGAAGTAGAGCTCATTGATATGATTACTCCTGTCATCATAGTGAAGAATTGTGCCCACTTCATTCAAAAACAAAGTGGCTGCGCGTAACTCATCATCACTACAAATGTCAGGCAGTTTTAATTCCAGCACAAGATTTTTGAATTGTTCCACATGCATCACTGGATCTTTGTTTCCTTTGTGGACTTCTTCTTGAACTTTTTCTAACCTCTTGTTTAGCTGGAAGTAGCTGGCAGGTATCTCCTGTCCCATTACAGGGATACTTCCTTTTCCTTTATACTCAGAAGCTTGATTATATATAGCTTCTCGTAGGGTACCAATGTTCTCCAGACGGTTCATCAATCCCACAGCAAGCACCTCAGGAATAACTAACTTATTCTGGTAATCTGATGCTAGTTCAGCCACATTTACTAGAAGCTCATCAACCATTGGTCGTTCCCCTTCCTCTACTTCATCCAAGTGGGTACCAACAATAATGACACAAGAACAAGGTGCTCTCAAAGCAATATTATCAAGCCAGGGCTTCAGTTCAGCAATGCCCCATTCACCATGCTTCACATTCCAGAGGAGAAGGTACATAGAACGCTCTGATAAGAAACACTGGTGAGTGGCATAATACTCTTCAAATCCTCCAAAATCCCAAATGCTAAATTGATACCTCTTCCTACCAAGTCCTCCAGCATAATGCCATTCACTTACATCTACACCAACTGTAGACTGATTTATAACAACATCCAAACCTTGGAGTCGAGCCACAAGCGTTGTCTTTCCACGATCCTGTTTTCCAACCAACATAAGCTTCATTCGGTAAAACTTGCGTGCAGAACGGAGTTTGCTGTTTAAGTAGCCAATGTAATATTGTGCATTTTTCTGAATATTTTGTGGAGGGTCACTCAAATCTTTGAGACCTTCTGTGAGGAGTTTGTTTAAGTTTGAAAGACGTCCCATCTCCACAGGGAGTGAAAGAATATCAGGATTATAACTAATATTAAGATATTGAAGACTAGTGAAGGAACAAACACATAGTGGTACTGTACGGAATTTGTTGTTACTCAAATTAAGTGTACGGATTGACACAGCAACTACATCTAAAGGAAGAGTGGTCAACTCATTGTTTGAGACATCTAATACAGTCAAACCAGGAGACCATTCATGGGCATCTGGGATTTCGGTGAGATGATTGAAGCAAAGATTCAGTTCATTCAAACTAGGAAGTTCAAGGAGACAACGAGGAATGCTACTCAATTCATTGTGCTGTAAATCAAGTTTTACAACCTATCAATGAAGAGAGAACAAATAAAAAATTAACAATGTCTCCAAATCACTTGATTATGTATG
Source organism: Xestospongia bergquistia (assembly GCA_963965975.1). Classification (NCBI taxonomy): domain Eukaryota; kingdom Metazoa; phylum Porifera; class Demospongiae; order Haplosclerida; family Petrosiidae; genus Xestospongia; species Xestospongia bergquistia. Next base: position 7,289,708 of record OZ014418.1, read on the forward strand.
ATAAAATTAGAATATTCCTTACTTGCTTAAGGTATCCACCAATTTCATTTGGTATAGATCGAAACCCATTTCTGGCTAAATGTAACCTTTTCACCCAATGAATTTTACGAATCCATGACAGATCAAGTACAAGAAGTCGCAGACCATGCCAATGAACTGAACCTTCTTCTTGGTTTACATCAGTGTGGAGAAGGAGTTCTTCACGGACAATTGGGTTTTGATTGCGACGAGCTATTTCAATTGGAACAACAGTAGAGACACGACCACTTATAACAGCTTTTTGAACTTCAGCAAAATCATCATCTTGTGTGTTTGGCTATTAAATGGAAGTATCATCATAAAGTAATTGTACTAACATTCCTTTTAGAGTACACAAAACAAGAAATTATAGAATTAAATCATCATTTTTAATGAAATAACTGTTGTTTATAAATCTTTTTTTTTTCAATTTTAGTACACCAACATTTGCTTTCAGAACTATGACATAATTATTATAATAATATCAGTAACAAACAAACTTTTATTTACTCATATGAGATCACAGTATATAGCATATATGATAATTGGGCATTGGATGAGTTACTTCTTATTGGTAAATACCAACACATAACTTAAAAGGGCAAATTACTAAAAATCAACATAAGGCCCAATTGTGTCAATGCATGACTCACATTTTGGTAATGAGTTGGAGCACCAAATAACTTGAGGACCAAATCTTTATCATTCTCTTTAGCTGCAATCACTAAGAGAAGCATAGCACGAACATCATGTTTACGAAGCTCAATAGATTTTTTCAAAGCATCATCTATGTTTGTAGCTCCTTTGACAACTAACTTCCCAACATTGAAATGATTACCAGCTTCTACAGCTGCTATGAGTGCTTTCTCAAGACATTGTGGCCCGAAATCCTCAACTTGTACACGTAACAACTCTGTCAAATTGTCTCCATTGTTTTTGACTTCTTTGGTAATTTCTGAGACAATAAATTATAAACATTTAACAATCAAAGGGAGTATATATTATTATATCGAGAGTGTTAATTTAAGTATCTTCAAGTTTTCATTTTTAACAAGTACACATATACCAGGCAAGCAGTAGCATTGCCTATATGTAAGGATAGCATGATGCTATATCTTTTTTAGCTCACCATAACTCCAAAATTAGAAGGCTGTTAAATATTTTAATGTTATAGAAAGTTTTAGATTTATTTTGAAAATTGTGCTTTTATAGTCTCATTTAGAACATTTTAATAATAAAACTTGATGCTCTTATCCAAGAGATACCATTTTATTAGTGTTGTTTTAGTTAGCTTTATATAATGTTAGTTAGTTATAGTTAGTTTTTCTACCAATGGAATAATTTTAGTTAGTTATAGTTAGTTCTCTACCAGCGGAATAATTTTACTTATTTCTCTGCTTTAGGAATAATTTTAGTTAGTTATAGTTGAGAAAGTTAGTTAAATTTAATGCATTATTAGACTAAAGATGTGCTTGTAATTGAATTGTGCTATCTTTCATTATCAGTTAACTCAAGTTAACATATCACTTACTAGTGGTTTGTCTTTTGTGCAAGTATAACAGTTATTTATTGAGTAAAGGTATCTGTTGTTTTAGTTTGGAACTAACTATAATAGTTAGTTTTAGTTAGTTTTTGCATTATTGCATTAATTTTAGTTAGTTTTAGTTAGTTAATTGTCAGATGAAAAAGATTTAGTTAGTTATAGTTAGTTAACTAAAAGTCAAATAGGCTAAACTAAAAGGGTTTAGTTTTAGTTTTAGTTAACTAAAACAACACTACATTTTATGTACATTGTATTAACTAATCAGTATTATTCATAAGGAGACAGATTGGGTTATTTAAATGATCTGTACATACATGGGATACACCGGCGGATCCAGAGTATAAAAATAGGGGGTGCACAGACCACTAGTGTAAAAAGGGGATGCCTGTGCACCCCCCCTAGATCTGCCCGTGGGATGAAGACTTAGACACACAGAAGAACTTTTACTTGTGAATTATGTTTATTCAGCAATATAACATCTCAATACTAGCTATTGCAACTGTACAAAGTACTTTACCTTCACTTCTTAATAGTCGAATGACATCAGGTTTAGAGGTAGATTGTCTAGGTGTTTTCCCATAGTTATCCTGCAGTGTTAGATCAGCAGAATTCTCCAGTAAAACCATCAAACATTCACGATAACCAGCACGACTTGCTATATGAAGAGAAGTATATCCATATTTAGCACGTACATTGACATTAGCTCCAGATTTGATGAGATAAGACACAACTGAAGGATGGTTCCCAGCTACTGCTTCATGGAGAGGAGTATAACCAGAGAAACCTTTGACTTTATTGAAGACAGCATTCCGACCATTGCTGTCCAAAGGTTCTACAAAACTCTGAAGGATTATCATATTAAATTAATTTAGCTACTGAAACGTCTACCTTGATCTTCACTATGTCTCCATTACGACAAGCTTTGTGCAAGTCCATAGTCGAATTATGCAGAGTGCCAGACCTCCTAGCAAGTGTTTCAGTCACGCCCACTTTCTGTCATAGCAGGAGACAAAATGAGTGAAATAACAGAGCAGGATCAACTCTTACTCAGTAAGAGTTGATCCTGCTCTGTTATTTTGACCAGTATTTTAAAAATACTGGTCAATTCTCTCCTACCACAAGAGATTGGCCAGTTATTTAAGCAAAAGGTCACTTATACTTCCCTCAATGATTTGGGCTCTATTTTAGCTATTGGTAGTGAACAAGGCTATGTATGGATTGTGGACATGTTAACAAGAAAAGTAATTAAAGAAATTACTGTAAGTTTATTAGGACATTAGTGTCAAGTATAGATGCCTTAGTGGAAGATGTAGACACAGACAATGAGAACAAAGAACATGTGAAGATCAATATAGTAAATACTAAAAGTGTATGATTTGTCTCTTGTCAAAACAAGGAGTAGGAGTTCAGTATATGCTAACAATCAAAACTATGAAACATGTTAGACAACTTATTAGAAGTAGAAATTTGATAATGACTCATCAAAAGGAACAAAGTCCACTTGTTAGGTTTAGGTGCTAGTTTCAATACATAACCTAAGTATTGTATCCTTTAATTTAATGGTTATTCCTGTTATATTAATATTGCTTATACATTTGTTAGTCTTTAAGTATATATACTGATTCTTGTCACTTGCATTGCATGGCTAAATTGGCATATGTCCCTAGCTTACTTTGCTACAATTTTGTTGATTTATGAACATGAGGAATCAAAATGAAACCCAACTCACCTTCACGTCTTAGCAGTCGTACAATATTCAATTCTCTCCTATCACAAAGGATTAAGCAGTTATTTAAGCAGAAGGTCACTTACATTTCCTTTGTTGCTTTGGGCTCTATTTTAGCTGTTTGCATTGAATAAAGTTATGTATGGTTGTGGACATGTTAACCAGAAAAGTGTTCAAAGAAATTACTATAGCCTTTTGGTAGCTTTTGGACTTTGTTGTCACTGTTATACAGTAGATTTAATATTGGCAGTGACTATTCATACAGTACTGGAAGTGTATACTTCAGTGAGAAATTATTACAATACCCTAAACCATAGTACCTAAATATGTTAATTCACAGTGAAGTGTGTACTTGTTGTGCTGTATGAATAGTCACTATGTATAATATTAGATCTGTCCATCATGTGCATTGATTGTGGTTTCTGTCACTACTAAAGTGACTATTTCCCACAAAAAAATCATGTTAATTAACTTTATCAATTTCAGATACTTAAATGACTCATTCTTGTTGCATGTACCAATTATACTAGACCAGTCTGTTAAGCTTGTATGATTGTATTAGACTTGCATACTATCAATTAAGTGGTTTTCATTGTTAGGAAATTTCAAATGGTCACTCACATTATCATTAAATAATTAAAGTTTCATGTAAAGGCTACTAGTTAATAATGGAACTTGTAGCTGTTCATTGGATGTAGTAGGTCACACACACAAACCTCTGTTTTAAACACAAGTAACAACTAGTATATAGTCTGATAACTAAAGGATTACTAACATATATGTAGTGTCTGAACTACATTTGTTCAAGGTCGATGAGAACTTGACTAATAGATGGACGATTTTGAATTTCACGGGAGATACACCTCTGAACAAGACTTTTCATAGATGGCCACTGAATAGTCTCTGATTGAGTCATTTTGTCAGCTGTTTTAGAAGCAGGAGGTTGATGTAGTATCATCTCCATGAGTAATGCACCAAAACTAAAAACATCCATTGCTGGAGAATGATGATCAGGATACTGTGCTTCTGGTGCAGCATAGAAAGGATTGCCAGGAGCTACACTACCAGCTGAGATACTCTGAACAAGATTAGCTGAACCATAATCAGAAAGCTTAGCCTTCCATGTTCCTCTACTAGATGGCTCAAGGAGGACATTAGGACTACTAACATCACGATGTAGTATAGAATGTGGTTGCCAGAGATGAAGGTAGTTTAGAGCAGCAGATATGTCTCTAGCAATTTTGATAATTTGAAGATTAGTTAATGAAGATTTCTCAAGTTCTTGGCGCAAACTTGTTGGCATTAATTCCGAAAGGATAATAGGAGAGCCCACTTGTGTAGCTCCTATGAACTGGAGAAGATTAGGGTGACGTACTCGAGCAGCTATCTCCATTTCTCGAGTAAAAATTGACATGTTATATGGTGACAGAATAACCTCATGAATGCACTTGGCAGCTACTCTAAGTCCACGAAATTTAGCTACTTTGACTTCTCCCCAGCTTCCTTTCCCAAGAACCTCCGCAGTCATTTCAATCTCCTCCCTCCTAACTACCCAATGAGACTGCTCTTGTAACTGCTGAATTTGTTGTTGAAGAGTAATATTAGCTTGCTGTATGTCCAGGAGTTGTCGACGAAGATTGCGTTCAATATCATCACGTTCTTGACAAAGTGCAACTTGAGTTTGTTGTTTCTCTTCAAGCTCTCGATGTAGTTGCTGTAGTTGTCTTTCTTTTGTCTGAAGGTCCTCTTGAAGAGCTCTTGTCACGTCAATCAGTTGTTGTTTTGTGTCATGTAGCTCTTTGTTGATAGTTTGAAGTTGCTGTGTTAAACGTTGGTTTTCTCTATTTTTTTCTTCTAACTCATGACTTGTTGAAGTAGAAAGCTCATGTCTCCCATGCATCACTTCTTGCAAAACTTGCGAATCTGTTTTATAGGAATGAGATTCCATTGGTCCTGCTATTGATGTCAGAGCTGATCTATCAGGACAAAAGGGAATAAGACTTTCTTTAATAAGGGGAGTTTCCTCTAATTCTGTTTCTTGCTCTGGTTTTGTAATATCTTCTAGAATATGGGTATCATCTTTGAAGTGAAGGTTCCTTACCATTCTAGCCACTGTCTTGTGGTTGTCAAGGTAATTAGGACTTTCTTGCAGTGTTCTCATCTGGCGCAAAGTCTCTCCAGAGTAAGCCTCCCACAAAATCATCACACCTGACTTGGCAAAACCTGGTTCTTCATCTTTTTCTAGTAATTCTGCAGAATAGCCAGGCAAGGGAGACTGGAAACCTTCAGCTCCACTAACAACCATACATTTCTCCTTTTGACAAGGCCCTTCACAAGGGACTGGGATCAAAACTCTAATAAACTCCACATATGGATGGACATGTATCAATAGTTCTTGCTTGTGAAAGAGAAGGATGTGACCTGTTGCCATGCCAACCCACACAGTGTCCATTGCAGGAGTCATACAAGTCATAATGGCATCACGTTCAGAACAGTCACCTATACCAACATCTTTAAGCAAGACTTCACGAACGTCAATATCATACAGGTGAGTTTCTTTCTCGCCATCCCAAGCAGATAGAGTGCTGCCTCCAAGATGAGAACTCCATACAATACATTTATCTTCATGAGTTGACATAGCTAGGTGGCCAATGAAAGCATCCATTCTCTGACTACGTTCATATGAGTGCTCCAGCTGAAGTGTGTCTAAGTTAAGGAAAAACATAAATCTAGTGTGTGACACCCAAACATGCTTCTTGGTCACAACAATACCATCAACAGCATACTCTGAGATGTAGCGATACTTGGGACGACAATTGCTTCGAATAGCCTCTATATCCATATTAAAGGCAAAACAATACCCTTCCAATGTCCCCAGGTAGACAACAGTGTCAGAGCAGGTGATACAAGATACAGCATTCTCTCTCATTCGTATATTGTGGACTAGTTCTCGTGAGATCATACTAAAGATATCAATCACTCCATACTCAATACCAACACGAGAACACACCCATACATGATCCCCACACACGCACATGCATTGCACTTGGTTTTCTTTAATAAAATTCTTGCTCAACTTCACCATCCTGTTTGTATTGTAGATGTTCAATTCAGCTCCCTCAGATCCATCGCAACATATCCAAAGTTCACTGTTAGTATGACTGGTCACATTAGCTTTAGCATAATCATGAGGAGTGATGGCACATCCTCGTCTCAGTGAGAAATGACTACGAACTGGATGGATCCCCATCACAGACTGGAAAATAACATTTGAGACTTGAACAATTAAATCTGAAGTCTCCGGTCGTTCATCTGGTTTATCATGCCAACAACGCTCCATCAATCGAGTTAGATAGAAGTATCCTGTTTCAGCCATTGGGATATCAACAATGCTAGGACGATCACCTTGAACAACCTTTGTGTCAATTTTTACAGGTTGAACATTGTGAAAAGGATGACGTCGGGCAATCATTTGATAAAGAAGCATACCAAAAGAAAAGATGTCAGCTCTATGATTGTATATTGCTTTCTTTTTACCAATAAAAAGGACTTCAGGAGCGAGAAAACTTTTCGCTCCTTGAATTCCCATAACACCTACTGGTGAAAGATGGGTAGCAATACCAAAATCAGTCACTTTAGAGTGACAGAGAGAAGCTTCATCTAGTGACCACACAAGAACATTGGCAGCTTTAAGGTCACGAAAAATAATACCATGCTGATGTAAGAAACGTAAAGCTGCTGCCACTTGGGCTGCTATACGGAACATGACCAAACGAGGGACAGGAGTCGACTTCTTCAGAAGATGTCTTTCAAGAGAACCCATTGGTGCTTCCTCTAAAACTAGAGCCACGGGAGGATATACACTAACACCAACCAAACACACAATACAGGGATGATGAGATTTCTGTAACAATTTTGCTTCAGAACGCAACTCATTAAATGCATCTTCATTTCTTGTCAGATACTTTTTAATAGCTACACTCTTTCCTCTACACTTCCCTCGATACACTTTACTAAAACCACCTTCTCCAAGGAGAGAATCTTGGTCTTCTTGGTATTTTATTTCATCAGGTTTTAAGAGAAATTTAGCATCTAAATCTTGAAGGAGAAGGTCAGGCATGATGTCTGTTAGAGCAACTTTGTGATTCTTGTTGGGATCTCGTTCATAGCCACATTCAATTTGTGGACGATTACTTGTAATGAGGGACATATACTGGTCAATTTTAAACTCAAATGGGTTCGAACGACCAAGTTTACAACACTCATAACATGGTACTCTCTGTTCAACTCCTTTGTTTGTTGTGGATTCCTCCAATCCAGGATACCATTCATGAATTAAACTAAGAATAATATCAACTAGCTGGCAAATTACTTTTGTACCCTTTCCTGTTGGTGAAGACATTATGATAATACCATCTCGTTTTTTGGTTTTGGTGTACACTTTCGATTGTTTTAATGATTCGATAGCAAAAGAGATATCAGGTCCTTGATAGACAATTCCCTCTTTCCAATATCTAAGTTTGAATTGACTTCGATCAAGAGGTTCGTCATATCCTTCTTCCACAATAAATCTTTTGATGTTTGGCAAAAGAAATGAAACCTCACTGGATGGAGATTGTATTTCAGAACTAATACTAACTTGTTGTGCTGATGTTTCATCAGTTATACTGGAATTGCTACTGTCAGGTTCTGGATCTCCCTTACCATTAGATGGATTGTCAGGTTGATCTGCGAGAGCATCCAGAGCTTGACATACTTGTGGAACAGTGTGCATTACTCGAGAAATAAGTCGACTCCAAAATCCTGGTGGTGTAGGTGAACTGAAAATAATAAAACGAAAATATAATGGTGCTAATTTCTCATCTGGTATGTCAGCATCATCTGGTCGCTCATCAGGTAACATTGAAGGAATAAGGATACGACGATTATCCAAAGGTAAGGCGATCTCAAATCTATCAAGAAGGGTCAAATATCGCTCAAAATACTGCCAAGGAAACCAAAGATCATGAAATAGAATAGGCACATCACAGATGTGAAGGATTCCATTCTTTACAAGTGGATTTTGTTCTCGAACAGTAACAATTTCAGACATCATTTTATACAGCCATCGTGGATCTATGAAGTAGAGCTCATTGATACGATTACTCCTATCATCATAGTGAAGTATTGTGCCCACTTCATTCAAAAACAAAGTGGCTGTCCGTAACTCATTATCACTACAAATGTCAGGCAGTTTTAATTCCTGCACAAGATTTTTGAATTGCTCCACATGCATCACTGGATCTTTGTTTCCTTTGTGGACTTCTTCTTGCACTTTTTCTAATTCCTTGTTTAGCTGGAAGTAGCTGGCAGGTATCTCCTGTCCCATCACAGGGATACTTCCTTTTCCTTTATACTCAGAAGCTTGATTGTATATAGCTTCACGTAGGGTACCAATGTTCTCCAGACGGTTCATCAATCCCACAGCAAGCACCTCAGGAATAACTAACTTATTCTGGTAATCTGATGCTAGTTCTGCCACCTTTCCCAGACGTTCATCAACCATAGGTCGTTCCCCTTCCTCTACTTCATCTAAGTGGGAACCAACAATAAGGACACAAGAACGAGGTGCTCTCAAAGCAATATTATCAAGCCAGGGCTTCAGTTCAGCAATGCCCTTTTCACCATGCTTCACATTCCAGAGGAGAAGGTACATTGAACGCTCTGATAAGAAACACTGATAAGTAGCATAATACTCTTCCTGTCCTCCAAAATCCCAAATACTAAATTGATACTTCTTCCTACCAAGTCCTCCAGCATAATGCCATTGACTTATATCTACACCGACTGTAGACTGTTTTATACCAACATCCAAACCTTGGAGTCGAGCCACAAGTGTTGTCTTCCCACAATCCTGTTTTCCAACCAACATAAGCTTCATTCGGTAAAACTTGCGTGCAGAACGGAGTTTGCTGTTTAAGTAGTGGATGCAATCTCGTGTGTCATTTCGTACACTCCGCGGTGGATCTTTCAAATTTTTTAGACCTTCTATGAGCAATTTGTTTAAGTTTGAAAGACGTCCCATCTCCACAGAGAGTGAAAGAATATCAGGATTATAACTAATATTAAGATATTGAAGACTAGTGAAGGAACAAATACACAGTGGTACTGTACGGAATTTGTTGTTACTCAAATTAAGTGTATGGATTGACACAGCAACTACATCTAAAGGAAGAGTGGTCAGCTCATTGTTTGAGACATCTAATACAGTCAAACCAGGAGACCATTCATGGACATCTGGGATTTCGGTGAGATGATTGAAGCAAAGATTCAGTTCATTCAAACTAGGAAGTTCAAGGAGACAGCGAGGAATGCTACTCAATTCATTGTGCTGTAAATCAAGTTTTACAACCTATCAATGAAGAGAAAACAAATAAAAAATTAACAATATCTCCAGAACACTTGATTATCTATGATAAAATTAGAATATTCCTTACTTGCTTAAGGTATCCACCAATTTCATTTGGTATAGATTGAAACCCATTTCTGGCTAAATGTAACCTTTTCACCCAATGAATTTTACGAATCCATGACAGATCAACTACAAGAAGTCGCAGACCATGCCAGTCAACTGAACCTTCTTCTTGGTTAATCTCAGTGCGTAGAAGGAGTTCTTCATGGACAATTGGGTTTTGATTGCGACGAGCTATTTCAATTGGAACAACAGTAGAGACATGACCACTTATAACAGCTTCTCGAACTTCAGCAAAATCTTCATCCAAGGTGTGTGGCTATTTAATGGAAATCTTATCATGAAGTAATTGTATTAACATTTGTTTACACACTTTTTATTTATCATATGAGTCCATTTTGCTTACAGTGCATGACAATTAGAGAAAATTAATGAGTTATTTCTTATCACTAAAATCAATATCAACACAAATTTAAAGGGCAAATTACTAAAAATCAACATAAGGCCCAATTGTGTCCATGCATGACTCACATTTTGGTAATGAGTTGGAGCACCAAATAACTTGAGGACCAAATCTTTATCATTCTCTTTAGCTGCAATCACTAAGAGAAGTATAGCACGAACATCATGTTTACGAAGCTCAATAGATTTTTTCAAAGCATCATCTATGTTTATAGCTCCTTTGATAACTAACTTCCCAACATTGAAATGATTACCAGCTTCTACAGCTGCTATGAGTGCTTTCTCAAGACAATATGGCTCCAAATCCTCAACTTGTACACGTAACAACTCTGTGAAATTGTCTCCATTGTTTTTGGCTTCTTTGATAATTTCTATGGCAATAAAAGAAATAAACAATTTACCATAAGAATGGAGTATATTAATAGTGTTAATTTGAATATCTTTAAGTTTTTACTTTTAAAAAGTACACATATATCAGACAAGAAACAGCACTGCCTATATATGTAGGGATAGCATAATGTTATTTCTTCCTTTTATCTCACCATGATTAAAGGCTATTGAAATATTTTTACATGAATTTTTTGTTTGATGGATGTGCTTTTGACAGTGTAGTTTAGAACACTTCCTTCTCTGTAAAAATTTAATGATTACTAAATAACTGATATATGGTTAATTATTTAATGCAAACTGAAAGTAAACATCATAATGTTATTTATTACTGTTGTATACATTACATTAAGAATAAAGTCTTTACTTTCAGTTTCATAACCTTTATAACCATATAAATCAACTAATTAATTTTACAGAGTTGATACATGCATAGCATCTTATCCAAGAGATACCATTTGATGTACACTACATTAACTAATATATCAGTAGTATTGATGAGAACAGATTTGGTTAGTTTGCACATGTATATACATGTGCATATTATTTAAACTAACCAAATGACAAACACACACTTTCTTCATCAATAAAAGCACAAACAAGTTTAAAAATTTTGAAAATTTCTTGTAATACAATGGAAGAAGACAGCAAAAAGATTCCAAACAAGACAGTAAAAATGGTTGAGAAATATATGTACCTACATAGTAACCATACACAGAAGTTTATTGATGTGTTTATTCAGCAATATAACATCTTATTGCAATTGTACAAAGTACTTTACCTTCACTTCTTAATAGTCGAATTATATCAGATTTAGAGGTAGATTGTCTAGGTGTTTTACCATAGTTATCCTGCAGTGTTGGATCAGCAGAATTCTCCAGTAAAACCATCAAACATTCACGATAACCAGCACGACTTGCTATATGAAGAGAAGTATATCCATATTTAGCACGTACATTGACATTAGTTCCAGATCTGATGAGATAAGACACAACCGAAGGATGGTTCCCAGCTACAGCTTCATGGAGAGGAGTATAACCAGAGAAACCTTTAACTTTATTGAATACATTATTCCGACCATTTCTGTCTAAAGACTCTACAAAACTCTGAAAGATTATTACATTAAATTAATTTAGCTAATGAAACATCTACCTTGATCTTCACTGTGTCGCCATTACGACAAGCTTTGTGCAAGTCCATTGCAGAACTACCACACCTCCTAGCAAGTGTTTCAGTCACACCCACTTTCTGTCTAGCAGGAGACGAAATGAGTGAAATAACAGAGCAGGATCAACTCTTACTGGTCAATTCTCTCCTACCACAAGAGATTGGCCAGTTATTTAAGCAAAAGGTCACTTATACTTCCCTCAATGCTTTGGGCTCTATTTTAGCTGTTGGTAGTGAACAAGGCTATTTATGGATTGTGGATATGTTAACAAGAAAAGTGATTAAAGAAATTACTGTAAGTTTATTAGGACATTAGTGTCAACTATGAACCTATTGGAGGCTATTGTCATTATTATATAATGTTTGATTTATGTATTGTGGTTTGCTTTTAGGAAGCACGGACAGCAGTGAAGGTTTTAAGACTCCATCAAGAGCATCCATTTATTGCTTCAGGATCTGTTGATGGTCTTGTAGCTATTATAAATTATAATAAACCTTCAGTAAGTCAATTGTAAGGAACTTATTAGCATTACATTTGAGGGTGACTATTTGCCTGCAAAATTTAAAACATCACTCTCTCTCTAAAGAAATGCTTTCACTTTAAACTTATTCTCCTCAAACAGGTAAAACAAGTATCAAGAGAACGAGACCAACACTGTGTCTGTTCAATGGAATGGAGTCTAGAGGGAGATCAGTTGTTTGTCGGATACAGTTCAGGAAAACTGCTCTCATTTTGTTTTCACATCGACAAGGTAGTTGTTTAACATCTGAGATTGTAATAGTTATTTGCATGTGTATATACAAAACTCTTGTATACTAACATACTGTAAATTGTTAATATGAAATGTCTATTATGATTGATTATCTTTGGGATTTTATCATTGATTACTTCCTGTACTTATCTATACTTATAACCTTTTAAGGAAATATATTTTTATTATAGTATCTAAGAATTCACACATTTTAAGTTAGTTTAGTGAACTAAGGTCACATAGTAAAGATATGACAAGGGGATCAGAACTGACACAATTGTAATGATATTGAAACACAAATGCAGTATTTGTTATAAAGGTTTCAGTATATAGACATGATTTAAACAGTTTTTTATATAAAATAATGATGATGTTTATTTTCTTGCAGATGTCTATACAAACAACTCCATTATACGAGTTTAGCTCAGAAATTGTCCAATTAAGTCAATTTAAAGAGCTATTACTAGTATCAACACTGGATAAACCTGTTGTACTAGATATTAAAACAGGACAAACAACTCAGGTAATCACAATGATGTTAAAATCATAGTAATACATCCTTTTATAGGTAGGGTCTAGAGAAAGGAAACCTGGTTCCTATGGAGGGTCTTTTACTAAGCTGTCCGGTGATGTGGTTATAGCTCGTCCTGGTCTGAGATTATGGATTGCTGACAAGGATGGAAAAGTAGGTGGAGTTTAGTTGCTATTGCACGTACAATAATTATTGCATTGAACAAAGTGTGTGACATTATAAGTACAAGAACTATCAAAAGAGGTATTGACCAATGATGTTAAAAGGTTGGATGACTTTGTAGGATAGATGAATACATGATAATACATTAGTTTTATCTCTCTCTCTCTCTCTCTCTCTCTCTCTCTCTCTCCTCAGGTAAAGTCAACTGCAAAGTTCAAAGATGCATTTAATTCACAGACTCTACCATCTATTCCCTTATATGGTGGAATAACTACACACACATCACTTAGCGATGCATGGCAGTTCGGTCAAATACTACCATGGATGGATAGCTGGATAGTCAGTTGGCATGGCAACACAGTATGGGTACTTGAGCCACATACATTATCTTGTATTGGAGTAATGACACTTGGTCAAAAAATTATTGATGTTGGCACTGAAGGTCGAAATATTTATCTTCTTCTCTGTGGTCATCAGAGACCAGTTGTAAAGCTATCTCTTCCTCGGCAAGTGAAAGAGAAAATGAAGTGGGGTATAGATGCCTTAGTGGAAAATGTAGACACAGACAATGCAAAGAACAAAGAACATGTGAAGATCAAGGAAGATGTGAAGAACCAGGAAGGTGTGGAGGTTGAAGATGTGAAGAACCAGGAATGTGTGGAGGTGGAAGATGTGAAGAACCAGGAATGTGTGGAGGTGGAAGATGTGAAAAGCAAAGAACATGTGGAGGTGGAAACTGCAAAGATGGAAGTGGTAGAAATGGAGGAAATAAAAATGCAGGATACAATAGAAGATGTGATTGAACATCTAAAGCCACAAACAGTTTCTACTGAAGTATCACATATAGATACTTTGGTTGAAGATGAAGAACTTATAACCACTGGAAGTGGTATATCACTTGATACAAATCTTACAGACACTAAAGAGTTGACAAATGCTCACTCTGATAATGTGACTTTACAGGAAATACCATCTTTTATTATTACACATGACAAAGAAAAGACAAGAGAGGAAGAGGAAAGCAAGAAACACAAACAAGACCAAGGTTCTAAGAATGTTTTGAAAGTAATGGAAAGTGGTTTCGCAGATTTAAAAGGAAAATTATCTCAACCTCTTGGAATATTGTCTGCAGGACGAAAACAAGAAAAGGAGACATCCTATGATGATAAAGAGCCTGAAACAGAGAAAGACCAAACTGTAAGCCGTGACTTGCAAACTCTGCTAAATTTGTAATTTTAACCCCTTAGATACCCTCTATACCATTAAGTCCTGTGGAGATCAACAGACGAGTCAAGATGATGGAGGTCAATGATGATGATGACATTGCTGTACGTGCCTCTAAAAAGACAAGGAAAACAAAGGGAAAAGGACATCGGAAACGTAAACATACACCCACGTCAAGTAAGTAGATCATGAATATATCCTCTAACTTTATATTCTCTTTCTTGTCAGGTACACATTCCTCATTAGAAAGACTAGCCAACATTGATGATGATGATGTCATAGACTCCACTCAAACCACACCTAGTTTAGAACATAAAGTTTATATAGAAGATGACAACGATATGTCCTCTATATCATGTCCTTTACTCATCCAGCAGAATGAGACTTCAAAGGATCAACCAAACTCAATTCAAAACTTACTGACAAATCTCGTACAAGATGAACCAGACCCTGCCAATCCCGACCTAGAGAACCAGCCTGTACTACAAGAACCAGTGGATGAACAAGATGAAGAAACTAAACAAGTTTTAGACGAAAAGAAAGAAATTGTTTCAGTTTCTACAGAACATGAAGACATAAGTGTCATTGTGTTAAAAAAAGAACAAAATTTAAAATACAAGCCATTATTTGATGATGATCCACTCTTTGATACTGAGACTGTGCCTGTAGATGGGAACATCCTAGCCAGTGAACCTATGTCAGTGATGACCACACCTCCAACTGGTATCAGGGGACGTGCACGAGCTTTCCTAGGTGATTATGAGGACTTAACCCTCCATCCTGATGGAGAACAGGAACCACTTTTTCATGACAATGACCCCGTGCCAACATCAGTTGCACCTCACACTACCACAACTGAGTTACTACAAGAGAACAATAACATTGGAATCCCACTGACTACATCTGAAAGGACTAATTCATTATCTGTTTGTAGCAGCAACAGTTTAGAGGAGATCCCTAATCATCCTCTTCTCTCAGGGTCATGTTCAGAATCAGATGATGAAGGAGGAGCAGCTGTGAAAGTACACAAACATGAATCCATTTATGCCCCAGACTATTACTCATTAGTAGACAAACTGGTTGGTGAATCTCGTCAAACTGAACATCCTAGTCCATCCTTTGCACCTTGTAGACGAGACAGAGCAGATGCTCATTTACACGATGTAATATCTGATCAAGCAACCGAAGCCCCAAATTATAGAACAAGTACTTCAGACATCTTGGAAGCTCATTCTGTTGATATTTGGTGCCCAGTACCTTTTCCAAATCATGTTAGTATCCAGTCTCTTTGTCTTTCTAAATCATCTTTGTGGCTCATCAACCAAAAACAAGCAGTTTTTTGGTCAAGTCCTTCAAATCGTGGACGGGACTGGCAAGCTTTAAAGAAACATATGTCACAGATATCTTCCTCAAGTCATGGTAAAATAGTCTGGGGTGTTCATCATCATCAAGCTTATGTCAGACATGGAATTAGCGATCTTAATCCAGCTGGGTCTGTTTGGTGGAATGTTACACACAATAGTCCTATATCACGTCGTGTTAAGTGGGTAGCTTGTGACAACTCCAAGGTTTGGGCAATCACCACAGATAATAAGGTCATGTTTCGTAAAGGTGTCACTGAAGGGAAACCCGAAGGAAAAGTATGGGTGGAAGTAAAACCATCAAATGCATTTGTTCAGATTGCTTGTTGCCATGACATTGTGTGGGCACTTGATGCCTCTGGAAATGTTGTTGTTAGAGAAGAGATCACTCCCTCTAATCCATCAGGGAAGACATGGAAGGACATCAAGTCACCAACTTTTGCTGCCATTAGTGTAGTTGATACAGGTATAGTCTGGGGCATTGATCTTTCCAATAGACTCTGGTTCCGATGTGGTGCCACTGTCATTGAGCCTGGTGGAGGAGGGCCTTGGTGGGAAGTAGCCATAAGTACAATCAACAAGACTGCCTCATCTCCTACTGATTCATCTTGGAAAGTCATGTCTGTGGAGCGTTCTAACAGCTTTCTTCAATCGGTCTCTTCTTTTATAAGTTCTGCTGTTCACAATCGTCTTCTTGCTCTTTCAGCATGTGCACAATCTGGTGTATGTCTTCTTACTAGTGATAACCAGCTCCATGCTTGTTGGCAGGTAGCCAGTGGCTACCATTATGAATTAGCTTGTAATGATGGTGTCTTCAACCTTAGTATTTGGATTCAAGTTACAGCTGGTAATTCAAAACCTTGGGTAGTACGGGATGACAAGGAACTTTTTTGCATCTTGTCATCAGACAGAGTAGAGCAAGTGGAATGTAAAAGTTATGTCAATGCCTTGGCTTCTTCGCCTTCTGCTTTATGGGTAATTTGTGGCAATGAGATCTGGTCACGCCAGGGTATATGTGCAACAACTCCACAGGGTATCTCTTGGGACTATATAGAGTTGGGGAGTCATATGTATGAATCAAATCTTGTTCAACTTGCGATCGGGAGGAGAGTTGCATGGGCTGTAGATAACTTAGGACAGATCCACTTCAGATTTGGTATCCATCCACGAGAACCTGGAACAGGTATGGCCCCAGCTTGGATCCCAGTGGATCCTGGCACTTCATATGTGTTTACTACTGTTGTGGTTAGTGCTGATGATTGGTTGGTATGGGCTATTGACCAACATAATATCCCCTATGTTCGGAAAGAGGTAACTGCTGATTATCCCGTGGGTAGGTCTTGGGAAGTGGTATTAGGACGACAAGTGAGACAGCTCTCAGCTGCTTGTAGCAAAGTGTTTGCTCTCTCATCTTCAGGTGAGGTATTCTGTCGGCATGGTATTACTGAGACCAATCCAGCTGGAAATTATTGGCGTCGATTACCGGGGATTTTTGATCACCTTGCAGCAAATCCTATTGGTGAGCTTTGGTTGATTGACGACAGAGGAAATGTTAAAAAACAGCGATCAAAAGTTGTTTCCATTTGTCAGGAGACAAAGCAAAAAGAAAAAGACGAACTTGAATTAAGTATGGCAATAGAGGAATGGGAAGTCTTGTAATAGTAAAGTGTGTTTTATGATAATTACCATTTCAATACAACCACATAAAACAATCTCCTGAAAATTATATTGTTAAATTTCTTCATTATCTTAATATTTGAGTTCATTTCAAAAGTGATTGTATGAGTTTGGGTAATAGAACATGACTAATGTTCATTAATTATGGAAATATAACATGATCAATGTTAACATCAGTAGGACCAGTTGGAATGTCCTGACATTTTTGAAGACTGAATGCTAAAGCTAAAAAAATTAAAAGTAGAGAATCCTGAGTCTTACTGACTAATTCTCATATTACCTATTGTAATAGGAGTATACCCAGCTTCATAACATTGACGGAGAAAGTTATCATAATATCCCTAGAAAAGTTGCTATAGCAACTGGTAACTACATCAACTTACCTTTCCTTGACCTAATCTCTTACCATCCTTATAAATTAAGTAATGTCATGTGAATGTCACATGACAGTTAATGCAAACCTCTGTAAACCCTAGTCCAGGCATAATAATGAGATCAAGTCCTCCACTTGCCAGAGCATTTTCTCTAGGGTCATCAACTAGGAAAGTATTTATGATGTTAGGTTATTTAATTTAATTTAATTTGCTGTTTACTAGCAGGCTGTCTAATTCCCCATTTGTATGTAGGAAGACATTGAATATCTTCTATCGAATGAACTCGCAACATATCCATATTGTCACCATGGAAACGAGGCACATAGCATAATCTACAATTAAAGATATAATGTATTCATTCAATGTAATCTTCATGTGTAACTTTTCTTTTCCACTAGCAAACATATCCTGTGAAAATATTATTATATATAACTATTTTCATTTACAGTTTTTTTTACCTCTAAAATGTGACTAGTATCCACTTCATGTGGCATATTAAGATAAATTGATATTCTTGTGGCTTGTTGATAGTGAGGATTTTGAAAGAGCTATATATTTATTAATGAAAACAAGACTTTTATGACATAAAACATTCACAACTAAATATCTCACTTTCTCCACTAATATTAATGATTCTTCCTGTCTTTGCTGAGATGTCATTCCTTTCAGTGCTTCTCTGAGCTGTTGTCTGAGTTGCTGTTTGGCAGCTCTTAACCCTATAGCCATATTGCTCCACCCATTTAATAGTTGAAGACCTCAAGTATTTTATTATTAAAGAATTAAAGACAAAAATGGAAAAAACGTTTGTGTGTTTAGAAGACTATGAAGCAGCAGTTAAATCTACATTAAAGAACTCTACCTGGGATTACATTACAAGTGGAGCATGTCTGAGTAGAACAGCAAGGGATAATGTTGAAGCTTATAAAAAGTTTGTATATAAATGTAGATTACAAGAGACTTCACCACTCTTCCCACAGATATCATAATTATACTCCCACGAGTTCTGTGTGATATATCTCAATTAGATACCTCAACAACACTTCTTGGTGAAAAGATCGCCTTCCCACTGGGTGCAACTCCAACTGCTGTAAATTGTCTCTGTCACCCTGATGGAGAATTAGGAGTCAGTAAAGGTAGATAGTATATATATATGTATAAATGTAACTAACCAGCTGATTATCATAGCTTGTATGAAAGCTGGTGTTAGTATGTCTGTTAGTACATTTTCTACAAAGAGTATTGAAGAAATTACCACTCATTGTGAAGGAAAAGGTCTAAGATGGATGCAAACACAACCTTTAAGAGATCGCTCAATAACTATTGATTTAGTTCAGAGGGCTACACAGTGTGGCTGTAAAGCTCTTGTGGTTACCTGTGATCATCCTGAAATGGGTATTAAATATTCTAAGAATAGAGTTTCAAAAGAAACACAACAATTAAAGTTGGCTAACTTATCAGATGAAGTCAATGACATCGTGTTTGGTCGTAAGCCCCACAATTTGACTGAAGTCATTAAACATCCTTTTGATGCTATCCTTGATCCAAAACAAAGCTGGGAATGGGTGGATTGGTTACGTAGTATTACTTCATTACCCATTGTTCTAAAGGGAGTTATGACAGTTGAAGATGCTAGAGAGGCACTCAAACATGATATACAAGCTATACAAGTCTCCAATCATGGAGGAAGACATTTTGATAGTGCACCAGCAACAGTAAGATACTTACTACTAGTTCTGTATCTTGTAATAATATTTAATTTAGATCGATGTTCATATTTAATTTAGATTGATGTTCTATATTTAATTTAGATTGATGTTCTACCTGATATAATAAAAGAAGTTAATGGTAAAGTAGAGGTCTATATTGATGGTGGTATACGTCATGGTACTGATATATTTAAAGCATTGGCACTTGGAGCTAGAGCTGTCTTTGTAGGCAAACCATTATTGTGGGGATTAGCTTGTAATGTAAGTGATAGAGTAAAGAGAACTATATGGTATCTCAGTATTATTATTATATATTATAGGGTGAAGATGGAGCATCTCATGTTCTTCATTTGTTAAAAGAAGAGTTTCGTTCAGCAATGGTGTTCACTGGTTGTACTAATGTAACTGATATCACTCCTGATTTTATAAGACATACTAGTTACTATTATTCTCATTCTTTATCATAAATAGAGAAAGACTATAAATTATATAATATTATATGTATCTTATAATATTATATGTAATACTAAAAATGTGTATTTGGCCTTTTAAAATTATTGAAAGAAATCAAAGTCATCATCACTGTTATCAGATGGGGGCATGCTTAGATGAGAACTGATGACATCATCATTGTTGTTATCCTCTTCAGTAAACCCTATATAGTCAATAAATGTAATAATTGATGAAATGAATAGAGGCTAGATTTACCCATTCTTCTCCGTAGGGTTGCCTCATCCACAGTACCTACATTCCTAATACTAAAATAATGTGAAGCATAAAGACATATTGATATATTAACCGTTGTTGGAGAGGTGGAGGAGAATCAGGTAACGGAAGTGAGTCATCCTCACCTTCACTCTCATTTATTTCCACTTCCTCTTTATGTTGTAGTGGTGTGTGTCCAACTGATTGTAAAGCAACTATAGCTGAGTCTAGCATATTTATAATAATACTAGTTCTACAATAATTTTATATGTGATATATACCTTCACTAAGTGAGTCACTGAGATCAGAGTGTTGTGAAGATTGTAACAAGGATTGTGTTAAAGAACGATATGCTGCTGCTTCATCAGTTGCTGTAGCAATGTGATCCCTTTGGCCTTCCTCTATAATAATTATGTAGGATTAAAAGCTAGCTACTAAACTTATAGAGGTAAACTCACCATCAATAGAAGATAAAGATGATAGCATGGATGGGGAAGCTGAGAATGGATCATTGTCTTTGACTCCACATTCTTCTTGAAGCACATTTAATAACTATACAAAGTACATAACATCGTCTATTATTATATTATTAAAAGAACTAACTTTCATGTTGTCAACTTTTAGGACAAAATGAAATACATCACAAATTTTCTCCAAAGACTCTCCGCATTGAAATAATAGTCGAACATGTTCCAGGATTAATGGCCACATCAAACTCCACTCTGACCTGTTAACAAAACAAGACTAACCAGTTTTACACATATGTACCTACCCCTCGGCAGCCTCTAGCATTGGCGGACCTTGAACAGTCACCACATCTGAGAGTACCCTTAATAAAACTGATCCTAAAGTGTTTATGTCCCAACTGCTAAGATCTTTTCCCCATTCAGCATGTCTATAAAAAAATTAACATATTTTGTAACTGGAAAGTTTTTTGTTTACTTGGTAAGGAGAGAGTTAAGAACAGTTGATTGTTGTATTTGTTTTTTAATATTATCACTAACTGAAGGATTAGCATAAAGTTGTTTTGCAAGATTGTGTTCCTTTCTAATGTGAGCATTTATAGTTTGTAAAAGAGTTGTAATTACAGTGCTTAGGTTTTTGGGGGACGAGTAATCCACTGAAGACTGGGAACTTGATGTGGATTCTTTGTCATCTTGAGGTAGAGAGCTTTGTTTGTTGACTTGACTTAACTTAATATCCAGTTCTGGAGTTGTGGTAGGTTGTATACAAATTGGAGTGTCCCAAAAATCAAATCCATTCTGTTCTTCTTTCACATCTTCTCCAACATTCTTTTCGAAAGTTGTTGTGGGTGAAGGATTGGATTGTAATTGATCAGCTGTTAATGATAAGGCTGAAATCTCAGGATATTCACTTTTTTCCTTCTTATCACTTGATTCTAATTGGATAGGGACTTCTCTACCAGCTTCTAATACACTTTTCTCTTTTTCTCTTTCTTCATTGATGACTCCTCTCTCATCATCACTTGTTTCTTTCTCTTTATCATTAGGTACTCCATCTTCTAACTTTAGTGGTGAAGATTCTGTTAGTAATATTTTATCTTCAAGCTGTACATTAGGATTATTTATTGCTATATTTGTATCAGGAGTACTTAACAGTGGTATTAGTGATAAACCTCTGTCTAAATGAGGAGGGAGTTCAGATGGTGCTGAGTGTGTACCCACATTAATTGTAAAATGAGAATGAGGGTCAAGAGTGGAAGTTTGAGAGGAGGTAGAATGAGTTTCATCATGATCATTTACACTGGGCGGTAACTTCACCTCCTCCTTCACAAATGCCTCTCTCTTACTTCCAGTCAGCCCTTCTACTAATGGATACATTGTATTTGGGTGTGGAGAGGGAGATTGTGAGGGAGGAGGAGATGGTGAGGGAGGAGGAGATTGTGAGGGAGGAGGAGATGGTGATTGAAGGAGAAGTGATGATTGATTTGGCAACTTTTCATACTCCATTTGTATATGACTACTGCTGTTAGAAGAGGAGGTGTGGCTATTTGTGTCATCCAAGGAGACGTGTAGTTTGATTGTACTTGAAGGAAGAGTGGTAGGCAGAGAGGAAGTCTGCTTCATAGAACCAGTGGTATTAGTAATAGGAACACTGTAAGATTTAGGGCAGATTGTTGGATGTGAGTTGACTCCTTCCAAATGATCTTGTTGGAGTTGATGTATATACTGTTTCTGGAAAGAATAAAAACTTAAGTATGTTCATTTTGGAAATAATAACCTGTACCTTTAATGTTTCAAGTTTATCAGTACTGACAGATTTAAAAATGGTTTTTAGACGTTCAGAATCTCTTCTCATTTGTTCATTACGTCTTCTACTAGATTGATATTGTTCACAAAGCATTCTATAAGTCGTTAAAATGCTTGTATCCATCATCTTTCTTCTAGTGTTATGTTACTATGACAACTAGAATTTAAAGGGTTAAAATTAGATGATTGCATCACTTATTAAAGTATCTCTGTTGAATTTTATTAACTATACATTTAGCATAGAAATCTTTATACAAATCATTTGGTAACTCTTCAAGTGCTTTCATTGCTCTCTCCACAATCTGCATAGCTCTTTGTACTTGAGGTGGATCTTTATTCCCATAAGTATCCTTAGGATCATAGTATTTGTCTTCTAAATGCTTCCAAAACATATTAATAGCTATGCTAAAGTCGTATGCCAGTACATTATGGAACCATAATGAAGGGATATATAGTATGTCTCCTGGTAAAAGTTCACATTGGTAGCGTGTTGTTTGGCTAAATAAAGGGTATTTTTGTAAGTCTGGTGAGTCAATGTCTAATATGGTAGATTTGTCTCCAACTAAATAGAGAGAGAGAGCATCTTTTGGATGAAATAAGACAACTCTCTTCCGGCCTTTAATCTGAATTAGAAAGTTGTCCATGACCTAAGTGATAGATAGTAAAGGAAAGAACGTGATTACTAGTTCCTATACATATCATTATAACATATACTGACATCATAATGTGTCCAGAGTTGACAATCCGCAGAGCTAATACGAAGAACACTTGAAAACACTTGATCTTTTCCAATCAATTCAAAAGGAAGTCGAACATCTGATACTAACTCAGGATATTGCAATGGAAAACTTGCTATATCCTATAATAATAAATGTTATGTAATCTCTTTTCATCTTGTTTAATACCTTCCTTGGATCATCACCCAATGATCGTAAATAATACCTCTCTTCCTGCGTGTTAAATGAAATCATTACTATAGCAACATGTACTTACTGGATTAATAAAATAGTTGGAATGTAATTGCTGTTCTGTTCGTTTGAGAAATTCAATAAAAGGTAAAGTTCTAAATTACATCAGAGAGATGTAGCTAAAGTAATAGAGTCATTCTTTCCATACTTGTACATAAAGTTTTTTCCAATAAAATCCATGTGGCGTTGAGGACACACATGTACTTTGACATTACGATCATGTCCACAAATTTGACTCAAGTAATCAGCTGTCCATAATGAAGGAGCTGAACCTATATCTACTCCACGGAGAATGCAAGGCTCACGTGATGGATATATTATAGAAAGGAACTGTTCTGGGGAATCAAGTGAGAATACTTTCACTGGCAAAGCCATACTCCGTTCATACTCGTTCACATTCCGTAAATTAATGCAAATAATAATAATAATAATAATAATAATAATAATAATAATAATAGTTATTGATAACACAATAAATACAATTACATATTGTTAGTACATGTACATCATAATATATGAGATGATAAACAGAAATGAGAGAGAGAGATAGTAAGAGAAAGAGGAGACATTTTGTGTTTAAAACCATTAAGCTTTGTTTTTATTTTTATCGCGATTTTTAATTTTTTTCTTGTTTTTTTGCAGCATAATTTGCTGACTTTATTTCATTGCATTAGTTTAAGAATGATTTGCTTTTTAATTGAGGATTGTGAGTTATTAACTTGAACGTGAGCTAAATCAGACAAGTCATTCTCATCTACTGGTACACTTCTAAGAGACTATAACAAAATAAACCATATGATGAGTAGGAAAATGTGTTAATAGGAACGATACTTACCTGATCCAGTAGTTGAGAAGAATCAGAAGAGTGCACACTAGAATCAAGACTGTTATCCTATTAACAAGATAAATGTATATGTTCAAGAATATAGAGTATACAATGATTTATATAGAAGAATTGTAATATTTAATATAATCTCTCTATATATGTATTGTTATAGGAATTTACCTTACTTCCATTAAAGTTGGTACTAACTGGAATTGAAGTGTCTATAGCGGAGTCTTGAGAGAGTAAATCAACAGGTCCGCTATTTGTACTATGACACATCTCATCCTGTAAAAGAATGGATAAATGAATGAACAATGGATACATAGTAATAACAATGGATACATAGTAATAACAATGGATACATAGTAATAACAATGGATACATAGTATTAACAATGGATACATAGTAATAACAATGGATACATAGTAATAACAATGGATATATAGTAATAACAATGGATACATGGTAGCAACAATGGATACATAGTATTAACAATGGATACATAGTAATAACAATGGATACATAGTAATAACAATGGATATATGGTAATAACAATGGATACATAGTAATAACAATGGATATATGGTAATAACAATGGATACATGGTAGCAACAATGGATACATAGTATTAACAATGGATACATAGTAATAACAATGGATACATAGTAATAACAATGGATATATGGTAATAACAATGGATACATGGTAGCAACAATGGATACATAGTATTAACAATGGATATATAGAAGTAGCAACTCGTATAATCATTACATCATCTTGACCTCATCACTACTCATTGTCTTCTGACTTGAAAGAGTTTCTGATAAAGGAGATCCAACACTGTTATCTTCTTGACTATGAAATTTCTTTGAAGGCACCATAGACGCAATAGCATCATCATCTCTAGCTCGAGTTCGCTTGGTAAGAATTGGTGATGGAGTTTCAGCAGTCTAAGCGAAAATAAAATATTTTAAAATAAGCATTCTTGCACTATAAGTTACCATTGGTAAGGACCTCTTTTTCTTCAATGCATGAGGAACAATATCGGAAGGCAAGTATTCACCCAGATCTCTCCTGGAGTGATAAAAAGGTTACAAATGTTTATGATAAGGTAATTTACCTTCGAGCGTGTTTCACATCCAATGAAGTTCCTACTAGTAAATCAGGAGTATTTGATAGAGCAGGACTTTTAACAACTAATATAAGTTAAAACTTGTAGAATATATTAACAAAATTATTAATTCATTATACCTGAGTTAATGAACATTTGTATTTCATAAGTCAATGTGATATTAACACCACCTGGTCCAACAAGAAACTCTAGTCCTATAAACCACATCTGATGACTTTCTTTACTGAGGGGGATGACAGAATAAACAAAAAACAGATAAGAATCAAGGTACCTGTCGGGGACATCACGTGGGTAGGATGTGGGATGAACATGGGCCATATTAATGCTCTCATTTTCCTCAAGTTTACCAATTAAAATACGGATTTTAGACTCAACTAAACCAGACCTACACTACAATAACATTATATTCCACAAGTCAATGTTGCTATACCATTTTATGAGAAGGTCATGATCAGTAGCTGATGCACAAATAACAATATAATGTCTATATAATAAAATATAATAAAATATAATAATAATAAAATAATAATTATACTTACTTGTAAAGAGAGAAAAAACTGATAGGTTCAAATAGATCATTCCAAACCTTCTTTCCAATGGAAATATCAGTGCATATATCCAGACCTAAAATTAAATCATAACGAACAGGGGCTTAGTTAAATGTTACAGGTATTTAAATTAATAATAAATAAAAGGGAGATTACTCCACACACTGACCTCTTTTGAATTCCTTTAACATGACATTACGTGTTGACTTTGTGACATTAAAGGTGGAGTTTTGTTGAGGGTAGGCAGGAGTTATAATAGGCATTAAATGATTGGCATCGGCTGGATTTAACTAGAGAGAAAAACACAATAATTAAGAGAGATCATAAAGGGGTTTACCCGTGGATTCCAGACAGGAAGGTTTAATTGAAGTACATCTTCATCTGCTTTCTTGAGTAAAACAGGCTGTGGCCATTCCCTAAAAGAAATGAAAAAATTTTGTGCTAATCTTTACTGAGTATCTTACCATTTCTCAAAGACAAAGAAAAACTTGTTCACTATCGTTGAAGCAGCTGCATTAGGATATAGTTGACATGTCCGAGCAACTAGCATAGCCCATGACACACCCCCTAAATATCCAAGAGCATTGGAATATATTCCTCTTTCTATAGAAATAAAGAGTTTTTCAAAACCTATCTACATGTCTTCCTCCATCCATGATTTCTTTTATACTTACTTTTAGCCCACACTTTGATTGCTCTCAAAGCTAATCGAAAGCTTTCTTGATTAGGGACTAAACTAAGAATAGCATCAGTCACTCGACAACCATTAAGACTTCGGACACATTTAGTATCAAGGTTTTTTAAAAGACTGACATCTGAGAGAGTTAAGTTACTCTGAATTACAGGTAATGCCAACCGAGCAAATAAAAGATCCATCTAATGATGTTTTAAAACTTAGCTTATCACAATCACCATGGTTACCTCAATTCCATCAAATTCAAACTTAATTACAGGAACATATGCATCCGACACAGCCTGAGAGAGAGAGAGAGAGAGAGAGAGAGAGTTTAACTACCAGTAATAATGGCCACTTACTCTAACATTAGTAACTCCTTTGGCCTCTGTAAGCATCTCTTTAAATGATGTAAAAAAGTCTGAACGATCTATATGACGTGGGGCAACTAGAAGAGTATCTATATCAGCACCTGATATAAAGTGTTATTATAACTAATTAAATCATAATTATAGGAAACCTTTGCCATGAACCCCTAGTCTGTATGAACCAAAAGTGAAAATTTTCCCTCCAACTTCACGGGCTTCTCCTTCGGACTTTCCCTATGATGTTATAGAATGATGTCATTATGACCGCACCTACCTTATCCATACTGACTTTTACGATCCATTTTTTCATTAGTGCATTTAATTGGCCCAAAATTAAGAGCCTATATACAAACAATGTGAGAAGTTAATGAAACCACACTCACTGTTAACTAATTACCTGTGATCTTGTCCTTCTTTAGTATCAAACACGCCATATTTCTGTAAACATTCTTCTAACATTTTAGTTGCTTCAATATCCTACGAAAAGACAGCTGATATACTTACAATGTAGACACACAATGTACCTGAGGTTTTGGGCTAGTTGTACTGATGGGTCCTGTAACCCCAGGATACATACTATCACAAAAGAGATCAATATACAATAAAAGAAAGTAAGGTAGCATACGTTGGCTGTTGGGCCATTTTTGACGGCTAATCAGCCGCCTGGGCCGTTTTTAATGAGGAAAATGTTCTCCAAATCGATCAGTCTTTAAGGGTAAGATTTATTGGTTAGTTTATGAAGCTGATCCTCCTCCTTCCTCACCCATATGGGATTGTCTGTCGAACTAATCGCGGGGTGTTACTACGCATGCGCAAATAACGCCTCCAAAATTAAAAATTAACTTTAATGGGTGTGGCTCGTTTATATTTGCACACAAAAAATTTGCAGGGTGTGTACTGCAGCTCCAAGGAAGATTTCACATAGTTCTCCAGCAGAAATGGCTTCTCTGTTGGATAGACCGAGATTAGTCACAGAGGGTAAGATATAGCGATAGATAATTTTTATATGCTAGCATTATTATGGATTTAATTGTACAAATTTAACAAAGCTTGTAGGGTGGAGCTATAGTACATGGTTACGTATTTTTTTATTTACTTGTTTATTTTATAGGAGCACGTCCCGAAGATGGAGTACCAGATATGACTGTAATTAGTGAAATTGATGAATTTGGTATTAATACCAATTTAAAAACACGATACAGACACAATAAAATATATGTAAGCTAATATTCATATCAGTCTTAACAACTTAATGAATTATTCTTTACTAGACTTACTCTGGTACAATTTTAGTAGCAGTTAATCCATACAAACAGTTAGATATTTATGAAATGGTGAGTTATACTTGCTTGCTTCTTTCGCTAATATAAAAACAATATCCTTACTGTAGGACACTATACAAAAATATAAGGACACTATTATGTCTGATATGCCACCTCATGTATTTGCTACTGCTGAGGCAGCACTTCGTTATTTCAAAAACGAACAAAAAAATCAATCATGCATCATTAGTGGCGAAAGTGGTGCTGGCAAAGTAAGTGCTTAAAAAAGAAATTATTATGCAAAATATTATTTTTTTTTGATGCCTTTACAGACTGAGACAACTAAGTTTATTCTGCAGTATCTTTGTGCTGTAACACACAGTGAGTCCAGGTGGGCAGAACAACAAATTTTGGAGGCAAACACTGTACTGGAAGCATTTGGTAAGTATTGCATACATATCAACTATATATTTTTATTATTGATGTATTTTATCATTCAGGTAATGCTAAAACACTACGAAATGACAACAGTTCTCGCTTTGGAAAGTTCATTCAAGTCTGTTTTGATGATCGAGGACATATCAGTGGATGTATCATACAAGATTATCTATTAGAACTCTCTCGTGTCAGTTTTCAGTCGCCTCATGAACGAAACTATCATATCTTCTACCAAATGATAGCAGGTGCTATGGCCAATAGTGAATTGAAGCAGGAGCTACTCCTAGAACCAGCTCATACATTTCATTACTTGAACCAAAGTGGATGTTACACTCTCAATAACGTTGATGACTATAAAATGTTCAACGACCTCTGCCTTGCTTTACAAGTTCTGCAAGTTCCACCAGATTTAGTGACTGGAATATTTCGAGTCCTTTCTGCTGTTTTGTGGATTGGAAACCTGCAGTTTGAAGATACTGAAAATGAAACTTGCCGCTTAACGAAACAAGATAAAAATGTTGTGAAAAGAGTCACTTACCTACTCGGTTTGGAGGAGTCAAAAATGCAAAAAATTTGTACAACACGTGAAATTAGTGTCCGAGGAACGATTACTAACATTACTCTGAAACATCATGAAGTAAGTTAGTTTACTGACACAGTGACGAGATTACTATGAAGATATAGATTAATGTTTAGCTTATGTTATGTCTCTAATATAGGCCCTAGAGAACAGACATGCCATGGCCAAAGCACTTTACTCTCGTACATTTACATGGATAATCCAACAAATAAATTCTTGTAACAATCCTGGAACAGATAGCTCCCGATTTATTGGAGTTCTTGACATCTTTGGATTTGAGAAATTTGAGGTATAATTCCTGTTAGGAAAATTCAATATTTTTATACTTCTTTATAGATCAATTCTTTTGAGCAATTGTGCATTAATTATACAAATGAGAAACTGCACAAATTCTTCAATCATTACGTCTTTGCCTTAGAACAACAAGTGGTAAGACATTATATTTGTTCTATAGAGTATATTACACTATGATGTTTATCTTTCCACAGTATGAAGAAGAAGGTATTAAATATTCCCATATTAGTTTCACTGACAACACAGTTTGTCTTGAACTCATTGAAAAGGTCAGCAAACAATCTATAGATTGACACCACACTTCTAATATATATGTCCTGTTACTAAAATTGTAATCGTTGTGTAGGCTCCTAAATGCGTCTTACGTCTATTAGACGAAGAGTGCAGGTTCCCTAAAGTAAGTAATGTGATTGCTTCATTTCACCTGTAACAATCTACTTATAATAATATGTGTCATTTATATAACTAACTATATTTGTTACAATGATTATCTTTCATCGTATTCATTATTCACAACTTGTCTCCTCTCCCAAGGGCACTGATCAATCATTCCTTGACAAGTTACATCATGAAGTACACAAACATCCTAACTTTATCAAAGGAGAGGATAAACGAAGATGGGGAATCGAGTTTGGTATCAAACATTACGCTGGTCCTGTTGTATATACTGTGGAAGGTTTTCTTGACAAGAACAAAGATGTGCAACAAGAAATGTTCTTTGATGCTATGGAGAAATCAACAAGTCCATTTGTTAAAGAGCTCATAAAATTCAGGGTAAGAGGTTGTCCTCTCATTAAATATAATAATAATTAATAATGACATTTTTAATTAGGACATGTTGACGACTTATCTAGAAATGGCAAAGAGTAAAACCACAAAGTCTCGTAATCTTATTTCAGGAACTAAAACAACAAAAGGCAAACCAACGATTGGTGACACATTTAGAACACAGCTGTTTGCATTAGTTGATACACTTGATTCAACCACACCCTGGTGAGTTGTATAATTATATTCATAGGTAAATAATGTTTTTTGATTAATATGGTAACTATAGTCATAGTTTGTAAACAGCAAAATGTCTTTGATGGCACCACCGATGAATATCAACAATTTTTATTTATTTGTACATGCATGCCTTACATGATGAATATATGTACATGTACATGTACACATAATGGTACATGTACACATAATGGTACATGTACATGTATATGTAATGGTACGTGTATATGTAATGGTACATGTGTATGTATTCATTACATATGCGTGTTATAATGTAGGTATGTTCGTTGCTTAAAACCCAACAATGATAAAGCAGGGAATTCCTATGATGATGACCTCATCATTTCTCAACTTCGTTACTCAGGGATGTTAGATATTGTCAGAATACGGAGAGAGGTAAGACACACCCTTTTAATTAATCATGTTACCCTTATAATCCTCAGGGTTATCCCGTACATGTCAAAGCTCGAGAGTTTCTTGAAAAGTATCGCTGTCTGGCCCAGAAAGACCCAACTCCTTTGCCAGATGATGACAAAAAAGCCGTTGCCTACATCTTAAAATCTCTAAAAATTCCTGAAACAGAATGGCAAATTGGAAAGACAAAGGTTTTTTTGCGACACACGGTCTTTGAGCCACTTGAAGAGAAGCGAAGAGCTTTGCTTATGAGTAAAATGATCATTATTCAGAAAATATGGAGAGGCTATCGTATTAGAAGACGCTATCGAGCAATGAGAAGTGCCTCTATTATTATCCAGAAATATTATCGAGGAAGGCAAGAAAGACTGTTGTACCTACGAAAGAGGAGAGCTGCCATTACGATTCAAGCACATGTACGTGCTATGTTTGCAAGAGAGCTGGTTGAAGAACTACGGCGTAAGAAAAGAGAAGAAGAGGAGAGATTGGAGAGACTTCGGAGAGAGGAAGAAGAGAGAAGACGGAAAGAAGAAGAACAGAAACAGGCAGAAATGGAGGAGAGAGCTCGTGAAGAAGCTTACAAAGCTGCTCAAAGAGAGTTAATATCACTTGCACAAATGGCAAACATGAAAGCCGAGAAGACAGTTGATAACAAAGGTCAAGTGAACTTAGATGAAATGTTCCTGTTTTTGAAAGAAGAACCCCAACCACGAGGGGACGAAGAGAAGACATTCCTTCGTAGACTTTCACAGGATTTAGAAGTCATGTTTCAGGAATCAGAGGGAGCAAAACTACCAATGAAAATACCATCAAGACCAGCCCCTCAACCACCTCTTACCAACCCTTCTTTGGACACAAAAGAAACAGCTCGTGCAAAACGTCAACAGAGAAGGGATCGCAGAGTTTTGAAGAAACTTCTAGGAGTGGAAGAAGAAGGGGCTAAAGGAGAGGAACCCTTTGACCCATCAGCATACCCTCTCATCAAATATGCTGAGATGTATTTCAATGATTTCCCACGTGATACTGGAGGATTCAGCACATTCTCTCTACGTCGAATGCCATCAAAAATTAAAGATCCACTTCCAAAAGCAGATATGCTGGTTTACACAAAGAACAGTACTCTGCCAACATCTATGATTCATATACATCTCCCAGAAAACGTAAACTTAGCCTGTAGCATTTTTAAAGATATATGCAAGTTCTTAAAAGGAGAAATCAAAGAGGATCAGGATAATCTTATTATTCAAAGCTGCATAGCATATGGTATTGATCGTCCTGAAATAAGAGATGAAATATTCTGTCAACTCATTCGGCAAGTGACTGAAAATCCCAGCGATGAAGGAACACTTCGAGGATGGCATTTCCTTACCCTTGCAACTATTGCTTTTCCTCCCAGTAAAACATTTAACAAGGTAAGATCATTTTATCTCTTCATTCATCTTGTTGTTTCTCTTCAGTATCTTCAAGCATACTTCATTACAAAGTCTAGTGACCCAATGATTGGAAAATTTGCAGCAACTTGTCTGCAAACAATGCGTCTTATGAAACCTAGTGCTCGCAAACTACCACCATCCAGTATTGAGATTGAAGTAAGCAAGAATCTTTCAACAATCTCTTATATTATTACATTTAGGCTGTCAAAGTACCTTCAAAGTTAATCTGTCGATTTTATTTCCTGGATGGCAAGGCCAAAGCAATGGGCGTTGATCCCTCGGCAACTGCTTCTGATGTTGTTCGTAGTCTAGCCAGTCGTATTGACTTGCTAACTACTGATGGATGGGCACTATTTGAAGTTAATCCTGATCGAGAACATTTTATTAAAGGCCATGAGTATATAGCTGATGTCTTGTCACAATGGGAGAGGTAAATAGATGGACTAACTGATGAAAAGATGGATGGATGGACGGACAGCTAAATAGATCAATAGAGAATCAAACAGATGGATTGTATGTGATAGAAAGATGGATAAATTTGGCAAGCAAGCATGTAAGTGAACAAGTACCATTTCTATTATTTCAGGGACAAAAGGACTTCAATGCGAATGACACAATACACTACTATCAGTAAGAAACCCTCATACACTGCAGCTCTAGGAGGTGGAGACTCAAGATTTGTCTTTCGTAAGAGAATATTTCGTAAGCCCAAGGAGATCCCCGATGATCCAGTTGAGTATCATTTAATGTACGCACAAGCTGTACATTCAGTTATTAAAGTAAGTTCATAGTCAACATGACTTTGATATACCAGTTTATTGAACCAGTTGGACGAGTTTCCATTGAATGAGAAGGTAGCCCTTCAGTTAGCTGGTCTTCATGCACAAGTATTATGGGGGGGCTATGATCCTAACAGACACACTCGATACAATGAATTGGAACAGTACATTCATCCTCGAATTCTAGCTTCTAATAAAATGAAAACAAGAGAAGATTGGAAGAAAGATATTGCTGAAGCACATGAGGTAAATACAAACAATGATCTA
The DNA here is from genome assembly GCA_963965975.1 of Xestospongia bergquistia. Classification (NCBI taxonomy): domain Eukaryota; kingdom Metazoa; phylum Porifera; class Demospongiae; order Haplosclerida; family Petrosiidae; genus Xestospongia; species Xestospongia bergquistia. The sequence goes on from OZ014418.1 coordinate 7,323,209, forward strand.
CCCATTCAATCTCTTCTCTTTAGCTCTTTGGTACTGGAAAAACAGACCTTCAAGCTAAAGTCTGGTATCTCACTGCTGTCAAACACTATCCACTCTATGGTTATACACTATTCCCAGTTTATTACAAAGGATTCTGGTCTCATCCTAACAACATTATTCTGGCAATTGGTGCTGATGGTGTAAACTTTGTCAATCAAAAAACAAAACTTGTATGTTGCAATTAAATATGCAGTTAATTACATCTCTGTCAACAGGTGTTAGCTGAATATGATTATTCTAAATTAGAGAATGTATCAGTTGATATTGTTGAGGATGCTATAACTCTTAATATGAATACCTCAAGTTCTGAAGAGCAAAAGTCTTTTAACTTTGAAACAAAACTGGGACAAAAAGAAGACATAGCCAATCTTATTGCTAGCTACTCACCTGCACATCAGAATTGGAAGAAAGTTGGTGAAACAAAGACTAATGTTGTAAGTATCTGCAAATGTAATGAAATAGTTATTGACGCAAAACTAAGTTCTTTAGTATAGAAAGACTTCCAATAAAATAATACAATTATAAAATCCAAGAACAAGGATTTTTATTGTTCAAAGATTGGTGACCTAATAGTTTTGTGTCATACTCAGGTCAAAGTCAGTGAGGAAGAAAGGTCACGTATCTGGGAAGATTTATCAACTTGTCGTAAGTCTCTCGTTGAACATGGTATTTTAAGAAGACCAGCTGAGCAGTCAAGTGGATTTTTAACAACAACACTTCGTCGTTATGTAAATAAACAGCGTATGGAACAGCTGGCACGAGCAGGAACAGAGAAAGATTATGAAAAGGTTAGTAAACAATGGCCATTCTATTACTCTTTCTCTCTCTCTCTATTCCTTAAATCATAGTTATATAAAAGGTCTTATTGGTCATACACTAAGACAATGTTACAACACCCATTGACTATTAGCTTAGGAGAAGAAGAAGATGACATAAGTCTCAGACTTTTCTACACAATACAACTACATGCAGGTAGTGATCTGACATACACACATACACACATCCTCTTATCTACGTACATTTCGTTGCTGTCTTGTTAAGGTATTACACCCTCCAATGGAAGAGGATTTGATGATGTTCATCCTGAAGATGTTGTTACTCTTGTCCAAGTAGCAATACAAAAATGTCTGGAGAAGGAAGCCATTTGTAATGAGTTTTATTTGCAGCTAATAAAACAGACAACAGAGCAACCTGGTATTTATTGATTTTTTATATATTTCAGATTCAATTGTATCATTGCTTTATTTCGCAGATCCAAATAGTCGAGTCAACATACAAAACTGGAGATTCCTTTGTCTAGTTTGCAGTGTTGTTGTACCTCGTAATCGTATGATACTGAACTATTTACAAACACATTTGCATCGTTGTGCATTGGACGGTCATACCGAAGAAGGATCTTATGCACAATTTTGTCTTCATTGTATGAACAGGACTATTGAAGCGAAGAATAGAAAGTATCCACCTTCTCAAAGAGAAGTCCATTGTATAATTCGAAGGTAAATGAATGTATGGATGAAGACATAATGAATTATTATTGGGGGTATCCTTTTCCATTGCAGGCGCCCAATTCATGAGAGGTTCTACTTTGCTGACGGTCAGTTTAGGGCTCTGGAGTTTGACTCTGCTGCCACTACTGAAGAGGTATGCATATACATCTGATACAATAACTTAACTAGCAGGAATATTTTTAAGATGGAATTTAACAATATTATAATATTATTGATTTTGTTACAGGTTGTACAAATGGTTCAGGAACGAATTGGTCTCCACAAAGATGCTTCTGGATTTTCTTTGTATGAGGTCTTTGGGCAGTTGGAGAGGAACATGCTACCAACAGAAAAAGTCTCTGATGCAATGTTTAAATGGGAAAAATATGCTAGAAGTACTGGTTCTACAAAGTCATTGAAACTAACTTTTAAAGTATAATTTTGTTTTTATGACAATTAGTTTATTATAACTGTCTCTTTCTCTTAGAAACGTCTATTTTTAAGGCCATTCTGTAATTCACAGGATAATGTTGAATTTAACCTTTTGCTTCACCAGGTAACATTATATTTATAAATATTATTAATGTTACTATACAATTTTTTCTAGGCTATTGATGATATTGTTAATGATCGATTCCCAGTATCATTGTTAGAGGCAGTTTATTTAGCAGGACTAAGAGCTCAAGCAACTTTAGGAAATTATCATGATGATTTTGAATATACAGACTATGTGTAAGTAGTTATCAATCCATTCATTCATCTATCTATCCATTCATCCATCCATCAATCCATTCATTCATCTATCTAATCCGTTCATCCATCCATTCATTCATCCATTCATCTATCCTTTACTGATTTATCTATCCATTCAACATCTTCACAGATCCATACTGGAACAGATAATTCCAAAACATTTACGACAACGAATACATCCAGATGACATTCGTCACAAACATCATGAATATTCCGACACTCCTCAACAAGAATGCAACGAAGCATTCATGGCATTTGTTCAACAATGGCCACTCTATGGTTCTACAGTATTTGAGGTAGTCCAGGCGTACACCACAACACTGCCCAAGAACTTGTGGCTAGCTGTTAATGAGATTGGTATACATATTTTAAAGAGAAGAGATAAAGAGCCGTTGGTCACTTACGAATATAAAAATATAGTCAATTATAGGTCAGTTGTTGTTAATCGTTAATAAGTCATTTTTATGATGTTGTCTTTTACAGCCCTTCCCTCAAAAATCTCATGATTGTCACAGAGAGCTTGACACGAGGAACAAAATTTGTTTTTAATACAACTCAAGTAAAAATAATTTCATTTATAGACAACAATAGTGTATCAATCTAACATTTAATACATTCATACAAACATTCTTATATACATAATGATTTGTTTATCTTTATGATTCTACTAGGCCTCTCAAATAGCTCATTTAATACGAGATTATACTCATGTTATCGTTGAACGCCAGCGCAAGTCTGCTAACAGAGTTTCTTATACTTTAATCTAAACAGGGACAGAATACTATATATCATTATATTATATTGTAATTCATAGTCTATCTAAACTGAGGTGTTTTACGTTTTAAAATTTATTGTTTTGTTTTAAATTTAAAGGATTAAAATGTTATTTAAAAATTTAGTGGTCAAATGATGTACTTTATTTGTAATTTTGTGGGTGTGGCTACACGTGTGGTAGAGTGATGGGGAAGAAGTCTAGAAAACAACAACAAGTCGAATCTAAAGTGAAACTATGTCATTCTCTAACTGATAAAAAAACCTGCCAACTAGTAGACACTTTATTAGAAAGTGAGTAATCACATGATCATCACATGACCATCCACAATCATAGGAACTTCCAAGTTCTCTCTTGGTGCACCAATTAATCCTACAGCTACCGTATGGGAGGATTATGAAGCTATTATTAGTTTAGGTCATGCTATTAAGCAAAGACAAGGTAGAACAATTATATGACACTATGATTACCCTCGTATGTTCCTCATAGGTCCCTCCCCTATGCCCCTCCCTCCTAGACAAGAAGCAATACCAGAATTTGTTACATGGTTGAAATCTAATGGAGCTATATTTGATAAAGTAATAAAATAAATAATTATTAATTTATCTCTTATCATTTTCTATAGATTGAAATAGCTGAGTGTCCTGGTATGGAGTATGGTTTGAGGGTATGTGAGAGTGTAAAGGAGGAAGAGAAAGTGATAGAAGTGCCGAAAAACCTTTTATTTTCTGGAGAATGTATTACGAATGACTCATTAGCAGGTTTTGTTAAAAGTGAACCAATATTAGCAGCGATGCCTAATTTAGTACTGGCACTACTCTTATTAAATGAACGCTACTCACCCACGTCATTTTGGAGACCATATATCAGTTAGTGATAATGACAATACATTATATGTAATATCGTAAATACTAGAGTATTCTAAGTATTATCAGGTTTATGAGGTGTTCATTTCTATCTTTATTTTTCTGCTAGATATATTACCTAATTTAGTTGATCTCCCATTATATTTTAAAAGAGAAGATCTTGATGAACTACAAGGCTCTCATGTTCTTTGTGAGTTTTATGATATTCAACAATTTTAATAATAATTTCCTAAAAAGTGGAGTGTATCAGTCAAGTTAGAAATATATCTCGACTTTATGCTATCTTACATCAACAATTGAGAGTAAGAACATATCAACCTCATTGATCATAGTCACATTTCTCTCTCTTCATTTCTCAAGGCTCATGCTAATCTCAGTCTTCCACTTTGTACTATTGGATTTAATTTCAGTGACTTTTTGTGGGCAGTAAGTTGCGTAATGTCTCGACAAAATAAAATCCCTTCATCTCGTAAACCCGGCGAGTATGTACTGGCACTGATACCCCTCTGGGATATGGCCAACCACACTACTGGACGTGTAAAATAATATAGTTTATTATTGTTGTTTATAACTATTTATTAGATTTTAACAGATTTCGATCCTTCCACTCAAGCTTGTATAAGTTACAGTATGTCTGATCTTTCTCCTGGAGATAAATTTAGAATATTTTATGGCCCCCGTGGAAATGGTGAACTCTTTCTAAATCAAGTAAATAAAAATTCATTTATAATCATCTCTTAATATTCTCTAAATATTGAAGGGGTTTACTTATGAGGATAATCCTTATGATATTGTGAAAATTTGGGTTGGACTAAGCAGTGGAAAGGATGATCAAAAACTTTGTAAAACAATATTTGAGCGTCTTCATTTACCAATGTTAGTTAGTCAGTTATGAATACAAGTCATAACTCTGTCATATTTTATAGATCTGGTCAATTTGTATTAAAACAAGACAATATTCCATTTGGTGTTGATATAATTAGTTTTGTTCGTCTTTTCACTGCTACAATAGAACAGTTAAAGTTGTGGGAAAAAGATGACATCAAAAGCATCAAAGAACAGCTCTTACTTAAGAAATGGGTACATGGAGACGAGAAGGTACTGGAGTTCTTAGAGAACAGGTAAGGAAATGCGTTTATTATTCTTATTTCCTGTATTATTCTTTAGATGTCAATTGTTGTTACATCCATACAAAACAACAATAGCAGTATGTATCCATTTCTTTTACTATACATCCATTCATCTGTGTACTTTAGGAAGATGAGAGGTTGCTAACAACGGTGGCACCTGGCAGGAAAAGAAACACTATTATTCTAAGACTCTCAGAGAAACGAATTTTAAATAATGCTGCAATATTTGCTTTAAAAACTAGACAACAGTTAGAGGAAGGATTTGAAATAGAATGGAAAAAGAGCGAAAAGACAGAGGAAGACAAGACACAGGCCATATACATCTCTGAGGAAGTAGAAGAGAACAAGATACAGGTTAGAGATAGCCCAGGGGAGTTAGATGGGGACAAGATGCAGGATGACCTGAAGGATCAGGAAGGAGATAAGGTACAGGTCAAGGATAATGTTCAAATAGTAGAGAACCAAATACATGTAAATGATGAACATGATACAAATAATTTATTAGAGGTCAGTGATCCTTGATGGAAATTTTATTTTTTATTTTTGTTGAGTCATAATGATATTGCACACAATAATAATAATAATAATTAATTAATTAATTAATAACTATAACTACATCCTTTTCTGTTTTCTCAGAGCTATACAAACTAAAATACAAAATAGGGGAAAACACCAAGAGTATCCTGGACTAACGACCAGTGTTAACCAACCATATGCATATACAATTCTCTTCAAACCCCATATAAAATAGAGAATTACCATAGTTAGCGTAACTAGCCAAGGTAAGGACAAACAGAAATATCGACGAGACTTATATCTCAAAAGATATCCCAGATAAAGCATGACTGGAATATGAAAGAAGAAAAGCTACACAGGTATAAATCATTATATAGCATTCAATGATACCTCAAATACTCCATGTAAATAAGTCATAGAACCAGGTAGGAAATGTCCTGCTACTAGAACACCATGAGCAAATACCAACCCATAGACACCTGTCATTAATTCACCAACATACCATGGTCCTAATTAAACGTATGATACTTAAGAAAAATAATGTGGTTTCTTACCTATTCCAAAATAAACAAGATTAAGAAGAAAGGGATAAAAAACAGGTGGATAAAGTGTGAGGTTCCGTAGACATAGGCAACCTGTATAGATATGGATGATAGACAAATGAGATATTCTACTTACCAGATCCAAGCCAAGCTGTAAGTAAACAAGCCAGTACTAGTAACCACAAACAAATAAATCCCATTCTTGCCTGTAAATATAACCAGTTTTATTAACACAATATGTACTGTAACACTAACTGTGGATCTGTGATCTGTCAATAAAATATATTGCGGTATTAAGTCCATTGGATGTATAGTACCATCCAATGAAAATGTTTCATCAACTGTTATCTCATTGTCGGCTAAATCCTACAGCAAATATCACATAATTAGTGATCTGAATCATGTGATCTCACTCTAGCTTTAACTTTCAAAGTGTGCATACCATGAGAATACATTTGTGGTTGCCATGGTAACACGTACAATGGACTATGTTGGGAATCAGGCTGGGCATCTTGGTAAACATGATTATCAACAGATACCATAACAGAAGTGATTGGCCAAGGAGAGAACACTAGTACACTAAAAATTAAGTGCTATAGTAAAGGGACCTTTAACTTTCAATAATTTTACCGGATATGAGTGGAGTGTCTCATTCTACCAATAGGTTCTCTATTAGGTACAATATACTGAGCATTAACAGGATTTGTTACTAAAACTAAAGGCCAACGATGCAAAGAAGTATCTTTGAAGGACAACATATCATGATCGATAGCTAATAACCGGTACCTTCAGGAAAAAGAGAGAGAGAGATGAAACACAATTGACACTTTTCAGTTACATTCTATTATATTTCCAATCAGCTAGTTCCAATTCAAGATGACCATCACGATGTCGACCATACATATTTTTCACACAGTCTCCCAGAGTATGAAGATGACCACACAGATGAGCTACGGCTCCACTGATAAAAGAATATATAATGGTGTCCATCCATCAATCCAGTCCATTTTATATACCTGAAGATAGATCTCATACGATAGTGATCAGTAGAGATAAAGGATGAGGGATAGTGGGTAAGAAGAATAGTTAGATTATGAACTCTTGTTTCCTCCATTATTCCTGCAATGGTAGACAAGTCTTCCTATTAACAATAGATGGATGGATGGATGAATGAATGGATGCTCTACTTCATGTAAAACTCCAAAAAAATTATAAGGTCGTTTCAATCCAGGAGATGGACAAGCATCCACGCCCACAAAAGAGTATCTACCGTATTTAGTAGTATAAGTCCACTTGAAGGCAGTAGAGGTGTGTCTTTCATTACTAATAGCATATCGTCTAATAAAAAGGAATTAATAATGACCCTTAAAATAAAAACCTCATTTGTAACCTATACATGTCTTGTTGATGGTACTTCCAAGGAACATCAAAAGCATCTATAAAAAAAGTGTTATTTAATAATGTAGAAATTCTTTGTTGGTTACCATGGTTTCCTCTTAACTCAATCCATGGTATAGTTTGTAATATATCGTATGACTGGTTTAATACTTTTTGATAAATATTCCATTCTAATTCAAATTGTTTTGAAGCAATCAGATTTTTCTCTTTAGCATCAGTAATATCACCTAAAAGACAAAGAGATATACAATATGCCCCATTAATATACTATTAATATACTAGATACTAGATGATATCCTATTAATATACTAGTTGTAACAAGTAGCATATAGTACAAGAGTGATTGAACCAAGCTGCTATTTCGACTTTTATAGCATTAGAACTTGAGATAATACGGGTTAATAACAGTTCACAATAAATAAACTTTATACAATACTGAATAAATAAACATTAATTGAAAGTTTTATAATTTATTTATTTTAGTTTCTTTAGATAGATTTATTTATACAACAATTCACTGATAATATACTGACCTGTTACAAAAACAACAATTGGTTTTATAGTTGTCACAACTTGTTGAATAAATAAATTTAAATCATCAATTCTGCTATGCTCATGATAAATACTAATGTGTATATCTGAGATCTAGTGAGAAAGAAAGGAAGCCAAGTGAGACTAAAGAGCTCCTACTAGAGTACCTGAAGAAACCAGAAAATATTATCGCTTTTATTTCCAGGAAATGGTGACTGATTATTTCTCTGATGAATGGCACTAGCTGTTCTCCCATTCGTTGGAACAGCTCCATACCAGTAACAATCCAAAGAGAAAGATAGGAGCCATGAAAAAAAGATTACAAATACAACGACCACGAACTTCATGACACCATGAGGGTCGTGGCAGGAGAAGGGGCAGGGTCATCATTTTTATATAATAAAAAATTGTGGGTGTGTGCTTTTAGAGTTACTTATTAACAAACAATTACTTAATGTATTCTCTTCCAACAGATTTGTATGGAGAAGTAGAGATATTAGATGATGGCAAAATAAAAGTCAGTCAAGGTGTACAAGTACCATCAGAAGATGATGACGTACTTATAAAATCAACAAGGGAAGAGGTACATTAGATGCAAATATATATATGTTTAATGAAGTATGACCCTTTATTTCTATAGTTGATGAGTCGAATAAAAGCATTTACACAGTTCAAAAGGAAACAGTTGGACATATCAAACCAATTGGAATTTATACGTCATCCGAATTCCAGTAAGTTGATAATATATTAAATGTGTAACAGATGTATTATATTAAAGGTGAGGATAGCTGTGCCCGAGTAGATGCTGTGTACATGGGCGGAGCTAATCAAAGACACATAACAAGTAAAAAATGAATATAGATATTGGAAATTAATAGTTAATTAACTAGAACGTCAGGTTATTAATACAGAAGGACCCAGTTCTCATTTACCCACGTTAAAGGAGCAATTATGGGCAGAGCTTGTATTGGAAGGGCGGGCATTTCATCGCCCAGAGGTCAATAGTCAACATGTGTTAATGATCGAAGAGAGAATACAGGATTTAGAAGATACAATTGATAGTAAAGGTCAGCACAGTGAAGTTTGTATAAAAATAAAATTTAGTTTATAAAAAAAAATTAAATGGAGTGCAACTATCTTCATTATTTGCGCATATAGGTTCATCACAAATGAGTTTATTAGCAAGAGTTAAAAGATTAGAATTAAAAGTTCTTGCTATGAAAGGTCATAGTGGAGAATATGAACACATGTATAATACACAAGGGAATGATTGATAAACATACTAACAAAAATATTTACACACAAGAGACAAAAACTAATTAATTTCCTTGAAAATAATAAATACAATCTCTTCTAACAACTTGACAAGTGATAATAATGATAATTAATTAATTGAAAAATGATTACTCAAGTTATGTAACCACGATATCTACCATGTATGCAAGGAATTTCTCTGTTCCATTATAACTCTCCAGTTCCCAGTTGATATTGATTTCTTGTGGGTAATCTGCCATATCTAATTTAGTAGCTGGAGTAATGACATATTATAATATATGAATTATTCATAAGATAATTATCACCTTTTCCACCAATACATGTACAAAGAGCATAGTTCTCAGGGTCTGTTATTTTAAACCGGTCAGCAATCATATCACCTAGTGTGTGAAAGAAAAGGATTATAAATTAAACTACACAGTCCAGTGAGAGGCTTATCACTTACTAACCTCGTACCCAGTCTATCGCGAAAGCCTGGGTACGAGGCTAATTACTTACATATCTCCGATACTGTCATAGTAGGTAAAACAGGAAATGAAAAAGGACCTGTAAACTAGAATACAATGTATATTATGACAACAATGTCATTGAAAGTGAACTTACTTGTCCAGGCATTTCTTGATTCTCTATATGTATTTGTAACTCAGTTTTTAAACTGTTCATATTTTTGTGATGCTGTTGTGACAGATTCTTTTCATCTTCGTCACCACATAATTCTCTCAGTACATTAACTATAAGATAAGGTACTATGAGGATAGCTAAGCAACATCTGTGTACCTGCACTAGTTAATGTAGTAAGATAGTAACCTCCCTCTCCATTGAACAGCGAAGGATGAGCCAATCCCCAAATATATTCTGCCTCAATTTCAGCTGTAACAAAACCTGTATGAGCTAACACCCACACAAATAATGGAAGGAAATCTAAACAACATGGGTAACCATGACAATATGTAACCATAAAAACACATTACCATCTGCTCCCAAGTCATTCATTGACTTCTTTAGATTATTGATGTCCTTGACTCCTTCATAAGTTAGTCTTACAGCCTCCAATAAATACTCTAACTTTCTCATGGCACAAAATGTCTTCTTTAACTTGTCAAATATACTAGAAATTTCTTGAAGTGATTTGTCTGTAGGGACCATTAAATGAGCCTATATGAGAATGACATAAGTCATCAAGTCTCATTTATATGTTCTATGGGTCTCATTCCTATGTCCCACAGTTCTTATTTCTATATTCTAATGGCCTCATTCCCAGTTCTCAATCCTATGTTTCACAGGTCTCAGTCTTATGCACTCACTACATGCAGACTTACCCTGATTCCTAATTCTTCTGGAGTCTTGTTTTTGGCATTATCAACAGCTCCTTTTAATTGAGTTAGTGAACCTGTGTTTGTCATATATTCCTCTAATTTACTATAAAGAAATTTGTGAAGAGGTTGTGTAATACATTGCTGCAATGTAGCCTCAAGTAAATGCTCGAAATTATTACATGAGTCCATTCCATGACTCAAAAGTTCAACACGATAATTGTCAAGTAAAACTTCACGCATACGACTCAGAAACTGTCTTACCTAGAGAGAGAAAGAGATAGAGAGAGAAAGTAGACAAGTAGCAATATTATATATTAACATCACTAAGAAGTTTCTGATGAGATTCTGAATTTCTCATGAGCACAGCTTCAAGAAAGTAATGCACTCGTGCACCAAACTCTGTTGATTTGTCGTCTGCTAAACTAAAATAACAAATAACCTCAACTGTTTTGACAAAATATTCTAACTTACTCAAGGATATAATGTTTCACTCTACTCCGCGGTTTTCTCCTCCATTTAACAGCTTTATTCACTAACAAACGAAGATACAATTCAAAGGACACACACACACAAGGTGTTACTATATAGTACTTACATTTCTTAGCCCATCTTGGTTTCTTCCATTTATGGTGTTGTTTAGCTGGAGTAGATGACGATGATGTCACAGGTGAAGGGGTAGATTCCTCTAATTGTTCTATTAATGTCCATCCCTCAATTTCTTTTTCTGTTTCCTTTGGTATCTCTTTCTTTTTTGACTCCTCCTCCTCCTTTTCGTTCACAGTTACATGAGTTAAATCTCGATTGTGTCTCTGTTTAGGAGGAATAGGGGGCGGAGACTGAACAGGCTCCTCTGATAATCCAGATACGATACTGGAATCTGATGCCGCTCGACGGTGGCCTCGAAATGGACTTATGACTTCGTCTGGAGGAGGGTCCTCAGTACTACGTCGAATTCTTGGTGGGATAGGTGGAGGAATCGGCTTAGGAGGAATGGCAGGGGGACTATAGGAAAATCAAAATAAGGAACTAAGAGGATTAACTTACGTATCATCAAAGACTCTTTCAACACGAGGGGGAAGGGGAGGTGGGTGTGGCTTCAAAGGAAGCTCTGATATTGGACGCTGTAGAAGTATAGATGACGGATTATTTCGACGTACATTTTGAGCGTGTTCTTTCAAGATTTCAAAATTTTTATAGCTTCGTGTGATTTCTTCTCTGTGTTCTGCAACAGTGGGTGTGGCTGGAGCGATTTCTTGATGTGTTTTTACTGGTTGGTCAATATTAGAGTTCTTTTGTCGTTTTAATGTATCAAAGAGAGCACCCCTATCACTATCAACTAATGAGGATACTCTACTAATTGCTTGAAGATCACCATGCTATATAAATAGATCTAATTATATTCATTGACCAATAAAATTAGTAATCATTAATATTATTACAATATAATTCATTATTAATGAATATTATAAATATACCTCAAATTGTTGAGAGTGGTCGAAGAGGGGTTTCCGACGAGGGGGAACAGGGGGAGGAACTGTGCCACAAACAAATAATGAACCATATCATTACATCAAGTATTACCTTTTTTATTGGGATGTTCATGTTGATACAATTCTAAAAATAGCTTTTTCTTAGGGTTTCCATGTTCAGTATCATCCATTTCAGGAGAAAAAATTTCATCTTCTTCTCCCTCACTCTCACTTTCATCAGAGTCTATAAGACGTAGTACTCATTTATTAGCCACACCTCCCTAATTAACTTACCTGAAAGATGGGACTGCAATGGTGGGGGAATAAGTAAGCAGGGCATGCCTCCACTAGAGAATATTATGCAATAATGATGTCATTATTAAATACATTACCTTTTCTGAAAGCAGAAGAATGCTAATAAGTCATAGAGGGTTACAAACTGAAGATTTGATCCTTGAATTCCGTAAAAATTTTGAGAGTTACAGTAAATTAAATAATGCATCACAGGAGTTTCTTTGTCATCCAAACGTACTGATAGAGCATATTTAGCTCTACTTGAGGCACGTACAAAAAATGACTACATTAAACAATACCAGTTAGTGTTAAAATACATTATAGCAACAACTAACCCCAGTCTTTCTATCAAATAGTTCATTGGTTGCTATGGGAGATTAAGAATTAATTTAGTAATGACTACGGTCTTACCTTCTTGTCTGGATAGATCCAATTTTAGCCATAATGGTTCAGTTTTTTGTAAGTAAGTTTTAGCAGTGACTTTTGAAAATTGATGAACTTTTGGTCGAAGTATTGGACGACTAGTATGGGATGGACTTGTCCCATAATCTACTGAGATAGCAATAATGGAGTCATGACATTACAGACTCAATCATAAATCACCTTGATTAACTGAGACACTTTCATATGTCTTTTGAGCCCTAAGAATAGACAGTATGGTGTGACCACGCCCACTTGCCACACCCACTTACCAACTTTTTCTGAAGTGTACTTGCTCATAATCGCCTAATCTCCGCGTCTGAACTTCTAGCGCCTAATAATAATGAACGTAGCTTATCTTGAATAGTTCAGTAGGCAAAGCTAACCCTTAAGTAGGTACTTCTTCTGCCACCGTCCACCATATCACTCGCACTCTTTCTTCAGTACATGTAGAATGTTGATAAATTAATAACTAAGTAGTTATTAATAAAAATTATGTATGTTATTTAACGAATAAGGGTTCATGCACTTGTGTGGGCTCTTCCGTTTGTGAACTCCCACTAGTGACTAGCTATTTGAATATAAGGAGCTGTTACTCTCCATTACTATAGATCTTGTCGATTGTTTTGACGCCAAAGCTGTGTGGTCGACACGAGTCTTACAGTAGGATCTTTCATTATATTCTCCAAGTTTCAAAAGGTACCTTGTTTTTTGCTTGCTATTAGATAGTGTGTTAACATAGAGGCTTGAATGCAATATCTATAGAATTAATAATTACAGAATACATGTATTGTTATGTACAAGTACATTGAAGTAGTATTAAAAGATTTTTAAATATTTTTTTTCACCTTTTAAAAATATTACTGTTTCCAATTGCAAGCAATATCAGTGCAAATTAGTATCTGATTTCACAATTAATTCATCCTCTCTTTATTTTTAGATGGCCTCTATAAGAACTCATCGACGAACCACATCTCTTCCCATTCCACCTGAAATTAATAGTGGAGAAAGTGATGGTGAAAATGAGAGTGTAGTCGATGAACAAAGAAGACCATCAGAAATATCCAATGACTCAGAGAGCATCATATCAGAATCAGACACAATGTCCACATACTTAGAAGTAAGTTATGACAGCACTAGCAATAATTGTAGTAAGTAGCTCAAGAGTGTTAATTATTTACTAATGAAGTTAGTACTCAGTAACCTTACATAGACCTGGTGGGGCAATAAGCAGACCTAGAAATGGCTGTACATATTATAGCACTAAACAAGCTGCAGTCTAAAATGGGGTATTTGCAAAGGATGCTATTAATTTGTTAAATTGTTCTAACTACTACTATAGAAACAGAGATAGCAAAATAAGTACATTTTAAAAATTAAGTTTAAATTTAGGAGACTAGTTAATTGTGTTATTGTGAGCTAGAAGCCTCAAAACATACTGTATTAAATACTGAAGCATAGACTGCTTGTCCTCAACTTGTGTTTGGTCAATACACCCATTAGAAGGTACATTATTCCATTGACCTAAGTTGTAAGACAGCTTGTGGTATGTAATCTACTCTAAGTAAGATATTTAAGACAACGAAACTTGCATTAGCTTGGCATTGCCTGAATGGCTGTTTGTCATTTGAGTTGAGTCATATTGTGAGTGTTGACTGTAAGGTGAGCTGGATTGTGTATCTACAAGACTATATCAAATGTATCACCTTGTTTTGGGTGAATAGCCGGGGAGAGGATATTAGTAGAAGGGATTTAGAGAAAGAAGGTCATAGTGTGTTTGACTACACAAGCAACTTGGCTTGTGACATAAAAATATTGACAGACAATCAAAAAATCAGTAACTATAAAAGTGTATGCTTAATTCAGCATTTATTTTGATGGAATCCTTTGTTTCTTGATTAGGTTCCTTCATTGCTTCATTCTCCTACTCTAAATCGCCGCTCTGTCTCCATCTTTAACTTTGAAGAGCTCTTCTCACACAGTTGTCCACCTAGTAAGTGAACACTAGAGACTGATTTCGTGTGAATATTATTTTACTTGTTCATGCGGAGACAGTAATCTTATACTATTAATGATGTGTTAAATAAATTCAAAGTTGTGGGAGATTATTCATGGCCAGACAGCTCAGCTGTAGGCCGATGGAGTAAATGGCCCCACAGAGACTGAAGGTTAAATACACTATTAGAGTAATTACAAACAGATAAAAGACAAATCAGCTTTGATTGCATTTATTTCTTTTTTTAAGGTCATAATCCTAGTCCACCATTGATGGAATCTGTAGTAGTGACTAAAATACAAAGGATTATTCATAGTGCATCTACTTCAAGTACTGAGTCATTACGAGAAGGTCAGTTAAATGTACCTGATTACAAAATAATTAAATTATATCAACAAACTTGTCCTAACATCAATGGGAAGGAACCAAATTACTACTATAAACAATGATATAATCCCCTCTATAAACAATTAAGGTGGATCATTAATCAGTTCTCTTTATTATTACAGATCAACGCATTATGGTTTTAAGAGAACTACTTCAAACGGAACAACGTTATATCACTTCTCTGGAAATTCTTCTCTCAATTTTCTTACCAGCTCTCGAAAATATCATGGCTCCACGAGACGTTCGTCTCTTGTTTCCATGCCAACTTGAACCACTTATTGCAATACATCAAGATTTGCTGACAAGATTAGAAGAGAGGATTGATGGCATTTCTCGATGGCATGGAATTGTTGGTGATGTATTTGGCAGACTCTGCTCAGATAAGGAGGTGATTAATAACCATTTACCATATTAAGTACTACCAATAGGAAGATATTTATCATTAAGTACAACACTGACATATGCATGTCCTTTTTACAAAGGAATTATAGAGCTTCCATGTCTCCATAACAGGATGATTTTATGTATATCCTAATGGCTTCATAATCTCAAAAGAGACAGTATTATTGCTACAGTGCATACTTTAAATACCAAAGACTAATATTCTAATAACATTGGCAAGATTTCAAGCTATTAGCTAGTAGGAACATTTATCAATACAATATAAGGTTCCTGTTTTATAGTAATAATACTTTGTTTTTAAACAAACTTGTTGTTATGTGCGGTCTACTGGTCATTTTGTCTAAGTGGTTAAATCATAATCTTGTGATATGTTATAAACAAATTACTCCATTACACTTTGTGTATTATTCATAGGATGTGTGTGGTGTGTGCCAGCTGGTATTGCTTATATCATTACACTTCTTTGTTGTCTCTTAATCAATTTAGGGGGAGTTTGTTTCTCTATACAGTGCCTACATGAATGAATTCAAAATTGCTATGCAAACATTAGCACGCTATGAATACACTTCTCCACTATTCTGCAAGATCACTAGT
Source organism: Xestospongia bergquistia (assembly GCA_963965975.1). Lineage (NCBI taxonomy): Eukaryota > Metazoa > Porifera > Demospongiae > Haplosclerida > Petrosiidae > Xestospongia > Xestospongia bergquistia. Next base: position 7,339,396 of record OZ014418.1, read on the forward strand.
GTAAGTAAGAACAACGTATATAGAGTGTTAAAATAACATTTAACACTAGTGTGCTATGTAAGTATAAGCTGTACCTAATATCCTGTGATATTGTTAGCTTAGTCATTTCCACACTATACTGTACTGTTGAACTTTATATCACTACTGTCTAGACAGAGTACTGATGTTGTGTCTCTCATTTAGAATTGCAGTCAACAACCTGATTGCGAGGGGCTTAGTTTAGCGGCATTTCTTCTGACGCCAGTCCAACGTCTACCTCGTTATGAGCTTTTATTAAAGGTAATTAAACACTAATGAAAGGAAGTTTAATTATTAAATGTTCTTTTAGCAATTACTGAAGCATACATCAGAAGATCATCCTGATTCCTATTACATTGAAGCTGCATTAAATACACTCCATGCAAATTTAATATTATTAGATCATTCAATACAATCTTGTCAATTTGCATGTACTGTGAATCAGTTTAAGGAAGATGGCCGAAATAAGAAGTAAGTTAATTCTCTATCTTCTCCTTTTCAAGTCTGACTGGTTCCTCTCCCCTCAGATCACAAAATAGACGTGGATCAGGTCAGAGACACAGAAGAAGACATCAATCTTCTCGTTTTGCTCGTATAAAACGTCACTTTTCACAAACTAACATTGATGAATTATCATCTCCTAATGATTCTCCTCGGCTACCAAGCAGAGAAACATACACACGACCTAAATCTGTACTTGAAAAGAGTAGTAGTTTTGCGAGGTCAGAGTCCAATCTTCTAGAAAAGGTACGTATCACTCCCTCTAATCTGTTTAAGATGTTTGATCCCCCCACATTTGGTAATATAATTAAACTATTGATGGTCCTACACACCATAGTTAAAAATAGCTTTATTATCACATATCAGATTGCAATAATATGATTTCTAACTTTGTCATGCTTTGTTGATTACTGTCAGGTAAGTGGGAGTACACTTCCTACATATGCAATGTACTCATAACTATCAGCTGTGACTTTGTGACTATTGCGTGTGTATCTATAGTTTACATTGCAATGTGTCATACTTCCATTTCTCTTACACTATAGACTGGTTTCCATGACGACAATGAGAGCCAATCAAATTTGAGTGGACTAACTAATAGAGCGATTAGTTGCTCTGATATTCGTTTTTCAAATTTTGGTAATAATAAAATAAAAGAGAAATCATCGCTACAAGTGGAAGAGCAAAAAGACTTGGAAGAAGAAGAAGAAGAGGAAGAAGCTATACTTCTAACACCCAATATCTCCCACTCTCCATCAATTATAAGTCATGATGACTCAACTACTGAAGTATCTGTAACACTCAATAGTCAAAGAACTTCAATGTATTCAACAAATTCCAGTAATTCAGGTAATACACATATTAACTATACTTACCATAATTATTAACTATAATTACCATAATTACTAACTATAATTACCATAATTATTAACTATAATTACCATAATTATTAACTATACTTACCATAATTATTAACTATACTATCATATCAACAGTACTTTAATATTAACACATGCCAGTGATAATTTTTACTAATATTTGTTATTTCCTTGACAGAATTTGACTCATTAGGTGGTACAACTGAAGATTATTCTTCATACAATGACAGTGGTAACTGCACTACATTAAAACCATTACAATCACTAGTTAGTACTAACAGTACTGATAGTGGTTATCGAGAAGGACGCACTGAACAATCAACGCCTAAATCTCCCGCAAAACAAAAAAAGAAACATCCTTTATCGAGTGCTTTGAAAGTCTTTAGGAGATCTAGTTTAGGGGCAAGTTTAGGGTAAGTTTTTAGTATATTTATAAAGTCATTTATTATTGTATATTGTAGGAACTCACCCTTGACTCGACAGAAGCGATCTACAAGTATGGGACAAGTCAATAAAGTAGATATAAGTCAGCCAATGGACTTTAGACACATACAACATGGTTTTGCTGACAGACCTGTATCAACTGTATTGTAATATTAAAGTGTTGTGTATCATCTTAATGTATCTCTTATCTCTTCTCTATCTCCTTCAAATAACTTCTCTTAATAATCAAAGATTATCAATTATTTCAAATCATCTCATGTACTTAATTTATTTTGTTATTATTTATTTACAGTTATATCATCATCTCTTGACATTGTTATATTCAATGAATACAATTAACTATAACACGTCCATATTATCACCTGAGGGGTAGCTACAGTACATTCCACAAATTTGTCCCTATAGCAACATGTAGAAGTGACTTTACACACATACAATGTTCACAGTTATAGTTGTACATGAGACATCTAGTCCCAAGAGAAATACATTTCAAATTAAATATTGTCATAATACAAATTATAAATAAAAAAATGTTGCCAAGCACAGATTCCCTTATACAAATTACATCATGGGAAAACTATTTTTAACTACAAATTGAGCATATTTCCCTTAATTCATTCCACTATAGCTACCTTTACATGTATATTTGGTTGCCATGGTAACATAATTGTACAGAATAATCGATGAACACTATATATATTATATCTTTAATTTATCAAAAGATATCTTCTGATATTTCCCTAGTAATAAATACTCCTTTTTGTCTGAGTAGCTCTTCTTTGCGTTCTTTTTCTTTTGATCGTCTTTCTAGTTCCATTCTTTGAGCTTCTAAAATATCTTTAATAGAAACTTTCTCTAATGTCATCTTACTCTCCAGATCTGAGTCCTACAATGGTATCAAATGGATGAATGATTTATTAAATGGACAACTGATTTATCAAATGGACAGATAATTCATCAAATGAATAGAGAAATGGACAATATACTAAGTGAACAAATACAAATGGATCAATGTTATTAGAATAATGAATGCAGAATGGACAGATAGTCACTCTTACAATTTCTCCACACAACATCATATTTTCTCCTCGTACTAAAAATATTCCACGTGGTATATCACCATATTGGTGTGCCACATGAATACGTTCTATCGTATCTTGTAAGAGAAGATTAGCTACATAGATAACAATTACAATAAAATTAATAAAATTAATAATGTACCAAATTGATCAACACTTCGTAAGTAGCCAATTAATGTTTTTCCATCTCTAAGGACAACCAGAACTCGTTCTATAAGTGGATAAAGGATAATATTATGAATTATTCATAAATTTCTTACTGTCTATTTCAGCAACAAGGCTAGCTGTTCCAGGAATATACATATTATCAAAGCTATCTTGAGGGCTAGTTTCTTCCTGTATATTGGCCTGCTGTTGTTGGTATTGATGTTGTTGTTGCTCCATGCTTAGGGGGTAAGTCTAGAGGGTGTGGCTATAGTACTAACTGATCATGGCTGATGCATTAGTGAAAGAATTAGGCGTTGAAGATCTTTACGGATTTCTTAATGTGTCAAGTACTGCTACTGAGAAGGAGGCATGTTAATAACATCATTGGTTCTATACTATCTTGTTCCCTTAGATCACTAGGGCATATCGTAAACAAGCTCTCAAGTACCATCCCGATAAGAATCCTGATGATGCTACAGCTGGTTAGTATATAAAATGCTCATTGCTTTACGCTTTATCTCTTTAATTTTCAGTGGCCATGTTTCAGAAGCTATCACGTATTTATAATGTATTATTAGACCCAGCTGCTAAGGTAAGTTGTAATTAATTAGTAGGGTTTTACTCATTGTTTATATAATACTTTTAGGCAGCATATGATAAGTGGTTGAAAACTCGAGAAATGGTAAAGAAAAGAAATGAAGAATTGACTACAAAAAGACGGAAAATGAAAGAAAGTAAACTTTATTTTATTATAATGCTATTAAATACATGTAGATTACTTGTATTTATGTTTTATTAATCATTGAAATTTCCTCATACTGTCTGATCTTTTAGCATTAGAGAGTAGAGAAAGTGAACATTATGCAACAGTTGCTGCTGAGCTAGAGGCGCAAAGACTCATGAAAAGAGAGGTCACACACCAGACAATGTCCTACTTGTAATCCTCTCTTTAGATTGAGCGCCTTCGAGAACTTGGACAAGAAATGATTCAAAAACAAGAAGAGCTTCTTCGACAAACACTGCATTCAGCACAAGAGGGTCAGTAGTTGGTATAGTAACAAGTTGCCATAGTAACTATTGTTACTACTTTAGAAGAAGCAGTAATACAAGTTATTTGGAAGGAGGGCTCTTATACTCGTCAAGATCTTTGGGACATATATTCAAAGGTATCAATGTAACCACTATCTATTAATATATCATACTTTATAGTATGGATCTGTTGAGCAAGTACTCCCTTCAAAGAAAAAGAACAAAGCGTTGATATCATTTTCAAGAGTCAATGATGCTGTGAGTGTAGAACCATTATTTTTGAAGTTTTATATTACTTTTAGGTGAAGGCTATTGAAGATTTAAATGGCAGTTCATTTCAAATATCATGGATATCTGGAGAGCCTGTACCACTAGTCTACGAAAAAACAGACCAAAGACAAAAGGTATTTTGATATTATCATAAATGATATTACATTTATTATTTAAGAAGGAGTCTTCTCATGGAGGAGCAATGTCCTATTTTGAAGAGACAAGAAAACGTCCTAGCAGTGTTAGAGATACTGAGAGAGCATGTGAACTTGATATAGAAAATTATGAGAGTACTGTTCTGGAGAGATTACGTCAAGCACAACAAAGAAAAACATCTGATATAAAAACATAATGACTGACATATTTTAAATCTCATTACTACAATCTTTGTTCTGATAAAGCAATTTCCTGAGAGTATAAATTTTGCCTACAATAAGGTTGGGTGGAGCTAAATAAACAAATTGTTCCACGATGGAGTTTTGGCTAGCACTGCTATTATTCTCGTCTCTTTTTTATAAAGGATATTCATGTAGTTGTATCTCTGGTTACCAGTCTATTACTCGCGCACAGACTATCTGTAGTAACTACTTTAACAGCCCAAATGTCTACAAAGCTACAGTTGAAGTAGCTTATTGTAAGTGTTTACCAGATCTTCAACAGCGAGAGCAGTTCTCTTGTATCAAGTTTTGGAAACGAGGAGAAGAGATAGTTGGTGCGGCTCAGAGTAGCTACATTTGTGATAACAATACATACAACAGTCTTGGGTCTTCATATTCTAAATGCAGTAATGTTATTTCAAGTGCAACTAACATGGATGCTGGTATGTACCTTGTATCTAAAACTGTAAGATTATATGACTGTAGTACATCTCTATTATATCTTCTATTCCAATACTTTCAAATATACAGACTTATACTTCTATTCTAGTACATAGTATGAACATAGCCACTAGCTAAACTGCAGGGAGGGGCTGGTTACTACCATTATATTTAATCACTTATTCCCTAGCTGCTGTTAATGTAAGCGAGAGGACAACACCAGTAATAAATGTCAGTTGCAGAGGAAATTCTGACTACAGTACAGGAGAGGGATGTGATTTAACTATTCAACCTTGTTACTATACAGTTAGTATTGATGAAGTATATCGAGGACTCTACAAGGTTAACAGCTAAAGTAATGCAATTAGAATATTGTCACAATTTAATTTGTAGGCTGTGAGCTAAAACAATTTAAAGCTACTGTACTAGTAATGATTAATAGTTGTTGTGTTTTCCTTAGGTTGGTCAAAGTCTCAATGTATCTGGTCCTGATGTCCTGACATCTTGTGGTCAGTATGGTCGTGTACTAACAGTAGGACAGTCCTATATTGCTGGTATAGGTGGAGCTTGTTATCCTATAAATTCATGGGCTATCTCATCAAGTTTCTCTACTGATGAGTTTAGACTATTGGCAGAATTACAAAATGGTTCAATGACATGTAATTCTAGTACTAGACTCTACATATATATTCCACTGCTGTTTATTGCACTGTTTATTGTCATTACAATGTTGTAATCACATAAAGTACTATATATTTTAATACTGAACTTATAAAAATAACTATGACATCATAACTAATGAATATTCAAGTTTTTAAATTCATTTGAGCTGATTCAACAATCTTGTAAGAGTTCTTCTCTAAGTCCTAGCTACTATCATAGTAAGTTTGTCTATTAATTTCTATTATCTTTAGTATTACTAGTTAATCATTGTTAAGGTTTCTTATAAAGAGGACACACTTATTATATGATGTCATAGCTATGAGATATATCCCATTAGATCACTGAAAAACATCATATAACATGCTATAGTTGTATTTGACTCTCATTATTGACTGATAGTAATTTGTAGAGAAGTCTGGGACATAATTAATGACACTTAGAAATCGTTGTATGCAAGTCACTAACAATGCCACACCCCCTTTATATATCTGTTCTCCTGTTATTAGATTGTTATTGATTAACCTCTGTAATAAACATCACCTTATTTGGAGTTAATGGCTTGGACTGTTTTTGTTAAAGGCATTGAAGGAGGGACGTACACAATTATATTACAGCAACCACCAGAGGTAGATAGTATTATTATATGTAATAATATTAGGTCATTCACTACATATTATTATCTATTATATTATACAGAATGTTACAATAAAATATCTTAAACAACAAATCAAGGCTAAATGTGGCATTAAAGTAGACCAACAACGGCTCATATATGCAGGACAAGAATTAAGGGATGGTGATACAATAGCTGATTACCCTTCGATCAGACACAATTCGACTTTGTACTTAGTATTACGACTTCCAGGTGGAGCAATACGTCCACCACCTCCAGGAATAGCTCCAGTACAACAACCCTGTTTAAGATGCAACATATCTCCTTCCTTGTCCCTTCCTTGTAATGACACATATTGTGCTACTTGCATATTTCAACATGCTACAGAGGAGACAACAGATAACGATAAATTAAAGCCTCATATTCAATGCCCTACATGTAATGCTACATGGAACATTGATGTTATAAAGAGATATACCGGAGCTAGTCCAGACGAAGTGAATGATTTAGCCACAAGGCTATCTGAGAATACTATAAGATCAAGTGATACGATCTTTGTTTGTCCAGCTTGTGGTACTAATTGTGAAAGAGATGTGAGAGTTACTCGTGTACATTGTATTATGTGTAAAAAAGGCAAGCGTCCAGCTGATTATTGTTGGAATTGTAATCAAAGTTGGGTCAATCAACGTAGCACGACCAACTGTGGTAATGATAAATGCAGACATTAAAGGAACACAATTTATATATTTTGTTAATAAACAATAATTTCACTTAGTTATTTGATATTGTTTGTGTAAATTATTGAACATGTCATAATGATGTCATAATAATAGGCCAATAGAGGAAGAGTTCCTGTCTCTGACAGCTAAACCTGCTAAGTCAGAACTGATAGCACACTTACTCTAGTGTTGGTTGATATAGCATTAACTGCTGAGTAATTGTATTAGTGTAAACATAATGACACTAGAAGGGAATGACCAAGGGAATTTACCAAATGTTGAGTTGTACATCTCTGAGACTATTTAAGTGCTGTAGATCAAATGTTTTGTTAAATAATATTTTAGTGTTTTGCAAAATATGTCAAAGCCGTGGCAAGTTTTTGTTAGTAATGGTGATAGTGGGAAATCATATCGTATCCTGTTAAAGAAGCCTCCTGAGGCAAGTCTTTTAACTAATTCAAATTAGTGGTATGTCTGTCTTTTAGGATGTTACTGTCGAGCAGTTCAAGAAATTAGTTAAAGAGAAGAGTGGATATGAACCAAATGAACAGAGATTGATATATGGTGGTGAACCAATGGAAGATAGAAAGACACTCGCTGACTATCCTCGTCTAAAAGATAAATCAACTGTAAATCTTACATTCCGTTTAGATGGAGGCGAGTGTAATATCTGTTATAATGATCTTTCCATTACATTGCCATGTAAACATAATTACTGTGTTGATTGCCTTATAAGGCAAGTTAAAACAAGTACTATTACTGAAGAAAGACCCTCTTTTAAATGCTACGGAGACAAGTGTAAATCTCATTGGGATCTTCGAATACTTGGAAAAATCAACGATCAGTGATGCTAATTTCAACATGATCTGTATAGAAATATCTAAAGCAAAAATTCGTCAAGATCCTCTTGTTGCTGAATGTCCTGGATGTTATGGATTGTGTGAGCGAATTCACACATCACAACCACGAACACGATGTCGTACCTGTCACAGTGAGGGTAAAAAGGATTTCTGTTGGGAATGTAAAAATCCATGGGAAACGAGTAATAATAGTTACTGTGGTAATGATGCTTGTAAAAAGGCTTGGATAAATTATGAATTAAGTTCAGCGACACTTAAGAAGGCCTCATGTGGTAATGAGATACGTTCAATTCGTATGTGTCCTCAATGTCGTACAATTATTGAACACATAGAAAGATGTCGAAACATGACATGTAAGTGTGGAATAACATTTTGTTTTCGTTGCTTGAAGCAAAGTTGTTCAGGTAACTGTTCTTTATCACCTGTACAGACTGTTTGAATTATTGTCAATAATGAGAGAACTTGATATCAATTTTTTGTGACTTGTTGTATTGTAATTTTTAAAGTGTTTTGTTTACTTCTCAATTTTTTACATTTATTTTAATGATTAGCTAATTACCCTTCAAACACAATTCAACTTTGTAGTTAGTACTACGACTTCTAGTTGGAGCAATACATCCAATACCTTTAGGAATATCTCCAGTACAACAACCCTGTTTAAGATGTAACATATCTCCTTCCTTGTAACGACACATACTGTCTACTTGTGCATTTCAACATGTTATGGAGGAGACAACAGATAATAATAAGTTAAATATTTAATGTCCTACATACATGGAACATATAATGTTATAAAGAGATATACTGGAGCTGATCCAGAGAAGTGAATGAATTAGCCACAAGGTTAATATGTTTCCATCCATTCATCTTCTTCAATAGAATCATTTGATGTTTATAAAAGAATCATTATTTCTGACTGAGACATTTTTAAAACTTATTTTTATCACACTGTTTGTACTGTAACGTCTTAATATAGGTAGTTGTTATAAACCTCACTAAAGTCTAAACGCGCATGCGTAGTATTGTTCGGTGTTACGTGGGGCGTAAAGACATAAGATAATGTCAAACACTTGGCAGGTATTTGTTAAGAGTGGTACTAATGGAAAGTCATGGACAATTATACTACATGGCAAAGCTGAGGTATCAAATATTATTACTTTTCTACTTTAGAATTCATTATTTTTTAGAGTATTACAATTTTAGAATTCAAACAGTTAGTATCTAAAAAGACTGGATTCAAACCGGATGAACAATATCTGGAATATGGTGGTGAACCAATGAAAGATAATGACACACTTGCTGATTATCCTCGACTAAAAAATAGATCAACTATTAATCTTACAGGACGTCTACTCGGAGGAGGAAAGAATATTAGTCGTCCACGTCAGTTAAACAATGACTGTAATTTCTGTTATACAGATCCTTCCATTATGTTGCCATGTAAACATAATTACTGTGTTGATTGCCTTATAAAGCAAGTTAAATCAAGTACCATTGTTATGGTTGGAGGAAGACCCTCTTTTAAATGTCAAGAAAACAACTGTAAGTCTCACTGGGATACTCGAGTCCTCGGCAACATAGACAATCTTACTGATATTGATTTCAACAAGATTTGTACAGAAATAGCTGAAGCTCGAACACACCAAAATGCTTTTGTTGCTGAATGTCCAGGATGTCTAGTATTATGCCAGCGACCTGATGTAAGAACATTACGTGTACAATGTCCCATTTGTCACAAACAAGGTAAACCAGATTTCTGCTGGGAATGTAAGCAGCCATGGAAAGGTTCTGGCACGAGTTATTGTGGTAATGAATATTGCAACGATGTTTTAACAAAAACTAAATTGCTCAATGCACCACTTAAGAAAGCCTATGGCATTGAAATACGTTCAGTTCGTATGTGTCCTAATTGTCATGTAATAATTGAGCACAAGGATTGTTGCAGGAATGTTACATGTAAATGTGGACTGACGTTTTGTTTTCGATGCTTGATACAGAAGGAATGTAAAAAAGATTGCCAACTAGCGCCAATACAAACTGTTGATTAATACTTGTTGTATTAAACAATAATAAGTTTTTCATATACTGTTTACTTTGTTAGCTTTTGTTTAAAATTTATAATAATAATAATAACACACATTTTATTTTTTGATTATGTTTCTTGATTATTGTTAGTTAAAAATTACTGGCTATTGATGGAATATTTTCCCAATTTTTGCTGCTTTATAATCTGCTCTCAATTGAATAGTTCTCATAATAACATTACGATCAAAACTAACCTGTAAAATAATACAAATATATATATAATAATAATAATAATACAAATATATAATAATAATAATACAAATATATATATATTACAATTATGGCTTAATATCAATTACTTACATAAGGTTCTTCGGAACAAACTTGTTTCAAGTTCTCTGGCATAACAATAAAAAGATTACAAAGTGTTTGGAGGTTCTCAAATACCTCATCCAAATAAGGGTTCTAAAAGAGAAGGAGTAAGACCCTAGTAACTAATAACTAATAATATCACATACTTCAAATTCTTTGAATACTTTTCTATATTCATTAACATCACATATTAGGTACATGGCACCTAGTATGAAGAGGGGTGGAGTCAAAGTACAACAACTATTATTAGTTTTACCTATTGAGTTAACAGTAAATGTGAGAATATGTTCATATAGTACTCTATGAACACGGATACCAAATTCAAGTAGTATCACTTCTTGGTTTTTACCATCAAGTGATATTTTTATAACTTTTGTACATTGTGTGATATGACTGACAGCTTTTAGACAAATCTGTGTATGTATGTGTGTGTAAGAGGGATATATTTATAAAGACGACTTCTTCTTACAGCTGATGTCTCAGGTATGCCAGGCTCTTCAGGTTTATAATCTGTCTTCTTCTGATTTGACAATATTTGGCTCAATATAGTAACCATATTAGTGATAGATCTATGATACAAGACAAAGGAATAATGGAGTATACATCTATTGTGTATATATATATATATAATATTATATTATATTATAGACCTGCTCTGTCTAAATGATATCGAGCACTCTTCAACAGACTTAGATACTTTAGTATAATATTATATTATATTATATTACATTATATTATATTACATTATATTATATTATATTATATTACATTATATTATATATATCACTTACTTTTCAACTCCAGTTTCAATTTTAGATTCTAATTTTGTCATTCTTTCTCTTTTCTTGTCATTACAAGCAGCAGCAACTGGTGCATATCTATAATAGACAAGATCTTTATATTTTAGTTCTATTATTAGGAGTAATATTTACTGTATAGAGGGTAAGATAATATCTCTAAATTGTTTCTCAATGAGATGTACATTTTTATTAATACATCCAACAACTTGAAGGAATAGACCAGGAGGACCTACTTTGATGTCAACTGAGAGAGAAAGAGAGATATAATGTTACATAATAGTGTTAAGTATAGTACCTGCTAGATCCAATGCTACAGTGAAGTGGTCACCACATAGTGCAGCAAGTACAGTATGAAATATCTCTCTCATAGCATGTGATAGTTCTCTGTCCATTAATAACTGGAGGTGTGGTTAATTACAGTTATTTATTAAAGGATTTACCTCTTGACATCTTTTAATAGAGTTCTTAGATTCTGTCAAAACACTTGTGCAGACATTTTCTGATATAAAGGCTTCTTCAGGACTTGTCACACTATCAATGACTGTTTGATGAGTTGTAGCACGACTACTATATATGAAACATTACATCATTAACTATATAGTTACTATATTTAGAACTACATGAGACATTAAATCATAGACTAGTTACTATATTTAGAACTTACGCTACTCCATTAGATTTTTTCTGTATACCAACTAAACTATTGAACTCTTCTAATAATTGATGACATTTTTGTTCTAAATGTTTCACTTCAGATCTAGCAAAAGAATAGTATTGTAAATAATATCACTTGAATATTATACCATTATACCAATGAAGTAATGTACCATTATACCAATGTATTAATGTACCATTATACCAATGTACTAATGTACCATTATACCAATGTACTAATATACCATTATACCAATGTACTAATGTACAACTATACCAATGTATTAATGTACCATTATATCAATGTACTATTATACCATTATACCAATGTACTAATGTACCATTATACCAATGTACTAATGTACCATTATACCAATGTACTAATGTACCATTATACCAATGTACTAATGTACCATTATACCAATGTACTAATGTACCATTATACCAATGTACTAATGTACCATTATACCAATGTACTAATATACCATTATACCAATGTATTAATGTACCATTATACCAACGAAGTAATGTACCATTATATCAATGTATTAATGTACCATTATACCAACGAAGTAATGTACCATTATATCAATGTACTAATATACCATTATACCAATGTATTAATGTACCATTATACCAATGTACTAATGTACCATTATACCAATGTACTAATGTACCATTATACCAATGTACTAATATACCATTATACCAATGTATTAATGTACCATTATACCAACGAAGTAATGTACCATTATATCAATGTATTAATGTACCATTATACCAACGAAGTAATGTACCATTATATCAATGTATTAATGTACCATTATACCAATGTACTAATGTACCATTATACCAATGTACTAATATACCATTATACCAATGTATTAATGTACCATTATACCAACGAAGTAATGTACCATTATATCAATGTATTAATGTACCAGGGATTCATACAGGGGGGGGGGGAACCTGGGATTTCCCCTCCCAAACTCCAGTTTCCCCCCCAAGAAGTTTCACTTTGTACATAACAATAATGAGATTGATTAATAAAAACAATTACTCTTAAAGCATGCAGTCTTGTTATTTACAATAACCGTTTCCCCCCCCCCCCCCCTAAGAAAAAATCCTGTATGAATACCTGTGTACAATTATACCAATGAAGTAATGTACCATTATATCAATGTATTAATGTACCATTATACCAACGAAGTAATGTACCATTATACCAATGTACTAATGTACCATTATACCAATGTATTAATGTACCATTATACCAATGAAGTAATGTACCATTATACCAATGTATTAATGTACCATTATACCAATGTATTAATGTACTATTATACCAATGTATTAATGTACTATTATACCAATGTATTAATGTACTATTATACCAATGTACTAATATACCATTATACCAATGTGCCAAATTGCCAATGTATTAATGTACCATTATATCAATGTACCAATGTACTTACTCAGCATATCCTGCTAAATGTTCACTAAATAATGTCACTCGCAATGTTTTGGTGAGGAATACCGGATCAAATTTTGCATCCAACTTTGCCAATGTATCCCTCAAAATCATAGCCCTAACAATACCATATATAGTCTAATTAACCAAACTAAAAATAATATTAAACTGACCTTATATGTAGTCCATATAATTTATTGAGATAGCTCTCCACATTTTTGTTTGTGTCTTGTAACTCTCTAGAGACGTGATCCTATAATAATATTCATAGTCTTTAGACTCGATTAAATGGGTGTGACTAACAAAAAGATACTTCTCAGTAGACTGTTGAATATATTTCAACATGACATCTTCAGGAGCATCAAATACCTCTGTCATTTGTTTGTACACCTGAACATCACATGACAATCATATGATAGTCATGTGATCATAATACTAACTTTGGCAGAACGCATTTCGACATTTCTGAACATATCTTCAGTATAAGTAGATCCACTTTGATTAAGATTCTATTATTATAATAAATAAAAGTCTTCATAATTATTATAATGACATTTACTTACACCAATATGATGAGAGACATAGTTAACAATACATTTATTAGCTCCCTAATGGAATAGAATTGAATGTACTGATAAAAAATATCTTACTTCTGGAAAGTTTTGTAATGTACTAGCATAAAGACGCATTCTCTTTACATCAGAAGCAGATAATGCTTCATAAAATTTATCCACTAACTGTTTCTCAATATCAGCATATCTTGTAGCAATATTTTGTCTCATAAAATGATATCTAATAAATATAGTGTTACATTAATAGATATATTAGTTGTCATATATTATAGACTTCCTTATAAGGTCAGTATTACTAAAATACTCACTGTTCATTTCTTGGTAGCTCGGATGCTAAAGTATTTAATTTGTTAATTAAGTCAGCTGCTTCAGGAAGCTAAAAAAAGTAGGTGTGTCAATACAAATATAGTACATGTATGCTCACTCGTGTTGGATCAGTAAATTCTAGACGAGAAGGTTTCGATTTAGTTTCAAATTCTGTCATAATTTCCATAAGTCTTTGAGCCTCTATATCTCTTTGTCGATGAGAATTTGAGGATTCCAACTGGTCTCCAAGGTGGACTACTTTACGAGCTACATATGTGATTCTATCTTCCAAGACTTGGAACTCCTCAAAAGCATCCTACAATGAAATGAATCATGTGATCAATCATGTGACATATTACTAACACGAAACATAGGTTCTAGTTCTCGTACACGTCCCACATGATCTCTTTCTTGTTTGGCACATACAAATTCTAATTTTTCCACTCTTTTATGAATCTTATCATTTAAATCTTGTAGGTGTTCCAAACTGACCTGTAATGAGGTAATTAGTGGTGGGTGGAGCTTATGAAACAACCCCTCCTTACCTGAAATGACTCTAATAGTACTTTAGGATCAAATGGCATGCCTTTCTTCTTACTAAGAGGACCTAAACCAGTATTTGGATCAAGTTGAGCAAGTTTCTCGATATATTTCTCCAGAACAAAAGACTCCTAGAAATGGATATACAGGACTATGTAATGGACAGACAGAACTATGCAATGGACAGACATATCATTGCAATGGACAAACAGCTTACTGGTTCAAAGTCCTTTAAAGTGTGAGCAGAATAAGTAGGCATATCCCTAGCCATCTTTGCTATTACACGTGATTATCACATGACCAATAAACCTCTGGTAGCCCTAATTATATATTAGGTGTGGCTGTTATAATATTTGCAGTATTAATATGCAGCGATCTCTTGTTTAACGTTTTTCGGGAATATTCCAATTTTTAGAAGTATCTAGTAAGTCTTAATTTTAAAATGATTAACAAGTTAAATTTTAGTATAAAAAATAACTGTTTCTATCAGCGTTCCAAAAAAATGTTACTAAAAATAACTTGCCATGTTACTATTTTTAGCAACAGACTGCAGCATTATAACAACACAGAGATGGCAACCAGTCCTAAAGCAACCAAGTTTGTTGAGGAGCCACCAGCACTAATATGTCCTATCTGTCAACGTATATTCCATGAACCAGTGATCTCCATTAAATGTGGCCATACATTTTGCAGACGATGTATTGAGAGTATGGCACACAGTGGTAATTCATGTCCTATTGATAATATCACATGTGATGCTAGTCAGTTGGTAATAAATCGTGCTGTCATTGGACAAATTGATGATCTCTCAATTTATTGTTGCCATGGTATCATATCTTATGATCATGGTCTGACGTATGAGAAGGATCCTAAAGGATGTCCGGAGATTTTGAAACTTGGACAACGTGATAAGCATGAGTCTGGGTGTGGTTATGCTACTGCCGTGTGTCCTGTGGGCGGAGAGGAATGTGGGAAGTTGAGACAGAAGGATTTAGAGGCACACATGTCCTCATGTTCACGTGTGCCATGTCCTTTTTCAGACTTTGGTGAGTAATCATTATTTATTACAACTATTATTATATAAACAATTATAACTTAATAAGTTATCAATGTTGTACTACTACTAACAATCTCATTTTCTCTCTCTCTCTCTCTCTCAGGTTGTCTTTTCAGAGGAGTTAAAGAACAGGTCATAGAACATAAAGTTGACTGTGTATATCGTGATGAATCTCAGTTATTAGCAATTACAATGAAAGAGGTATATTGGATGTTATTTTGTGTGTGTGTGTGTGTTGTAATGTATTTGTCTTATTCTCTGTTTGTTTTCTGTGTAGCTTAAGATTGTTAAAACACAGAACAATGACTTACAGCAGTCTTTAACAAAAGCAATTAAATCATTAGAAAAATTGTCTTTAGAAAAACAAACAATGTCATCTCAAATGGAACAGCAGGCACTGTAAGAAGTGCATCGATTCATTAATCCATCTATCCATTCATCCATCCATTCATTAATCCATCTATCCATTCATCCATCCATTCATTAATCAATCTATCCATTCATCCATCCATTCATTAATCTATCCATCCATCCATTCATCCATCCATTCATTAATCTATCCATCCATCCATTCATTAATCCATCCATCCATTTATTAATCCATTCATCCATCCATTCTCTTAGTACCATCACTACACTTACATCAAGAATGGATAAATTAGAGTCAGAAATAGAATCATTTAAATCTGTTAAATTAAGAAAAAATACAAATATGATAGTCACTTCTTCTCCAATGTCTGTTCCAACTAATAATCATGCAATAGAGGGTAACCACACCCCAGTCTATCAGAGAAGGTATTACAAGTGACTCCACCCACTAATTTAATGCTTCGTTATCTCTTTAGATCTTATGCTGATCCTAGACGATGGTCTATAGAGTCTACCTCATCACTCACGTCTCTTCCCCCATTACCTGAGGCACAACGAGGAGCATTTGTATGGCAAATGCCATTTACATTGAAATGTATTGGTACATTCAGGTACATGTGTGTTAGCTGACCTACAAATGACCTTTGACCTTTACAGAGGTCACAAGGGTACTATCTGGTCTTTAGTAACGTATGGTGACCGTTTGTTTAGTAGTAGCAGTGATGGTACTATTAAAGTATGGGACATTGCAGATCTAAGAAGAGGGTGTCTAAAAACTATACCTGCTCATAAAGAAGCTGTAAGGAGAAGAGAGAGAGAGAGAGAGAGAGAGAGAGAGAGAGAGAGAGAGAGAGAGAGAGAGAGAGAGAGAGAGAGAGAGAGAGAGAGATTATAATTCTCTTTCTCTTGCAGACCATGTCTTTAGCTATTGGACGTGGTATTCTCTATAGTACTGGTACTGATTTATCATTACGATCGTGGCAAGTAGAATCAGTATCTGAATTAGGAAAAGTAGAAGTAAGAATTGAACAGTAAGGAACATAGACTGATACCTATTCCTCATTAGAATGCACATGAGGGTATTATTAGTGCTATGATATGTTCTAAAGATTATATCATTACTTCATCTTTTGCTTCTATTAAAGTAAGTCTATTAATATAATAAAGTTTTAACTGATGTGATCTGGGATTTAGTTCTGGGACCCTTTAACTCTTCACGAAATTCATAGTATAGGGTCCAAGGAAGGATTATCTCACTGGGTCCGAGCAATGGTTCATGATAAAAGAAAGGTACAAACCAAGTCTCAGACTCAAATATCCATACCGGTATGAGTTCATGTCTGTTTATATAGGACATATTATACACTGGTTCTCATAATAAAGTTCATGTTTGGAAAATTGGAGGTGATTTTAAACTCATTAACGAAATGAGTACAAGTTATGGAGCAATCTTTTCGCTAGCAATAACAAAAAAATATGTCATTGTTGGTAAGTGACAAGATAATAGCAAACGTCATCTCTCTCTCTCTCTCTCTCTCTCTCTCTCTCTAGGTACTCATAATCAAAACATACAGGTCTATGATAATAACACATTACATCATATTTGTTCCTTAACTGGTCATATTGGTTGTGTTACTACATTAAAAGTTACTGAGTCACCAGCTGGTGTTTATATGTTCTCAGGATCATCTGATTCAATAGTGCAAGTAAAAAAAATGGATGAATTAATGAATGCCAGATAGGAGATAGACCTGTAGTTTAATTTATATCTGTTTTAGGTATGGAATTTAGAGAATATGTTACCAATACAAGCATTACAAAGACATGAGAAACCAGTACAAGCAATGGCTGTTTGGCATGATACAGTATTCACTGGATCAGAAGATGAGGAGATTAAAGTAATGACATTGTCTAACATATATTATTACACTGGTTTTGTCTCGTCTTATAGGTTTTTAAACATTTCAAATTATAAAAAATCATATATTTTTGAATGGAATTGTGTTTTATTCATTGTACTTCTTTTAAATAGAGAAGTATTCCACCACTGATATATATATAACACTGCTCTAATGAAATAGAAGTGCTTGACTAGACAATCTACATCATAAATGTCATCGATATTGCCATTAATGGTCATATAATGTTATATATGGCATTTAGTAGTATGATGTTCTTGAAATATTCTAAGGTATACCCATCTCACTATACCTATTACTAAATTAACTACAGCTCCCAATACTCCTCCAACGCAACAAGGAATAGGCCACACCTACAAACATAAACCCACTATAATTATAATGTCATATGAATATGACCACACCCACCTGCCAAGGTACCTTCCAATCTAACAGGAGAACAAATGCACCTATCCACGATCCCAGTAATGTTAATATAGCATTATAAAAACAGTAATTATATGTACTATATTTATGTTGTCTAATATATAGACCAGAAATAATATATCATTGTCTTGGTATGCACCACTTACAATAGAATGAAAGTCTCTATCCATGGTTCTGGTTGCCATGGTAACAGTATTAAAGGTGGTATCAATATAAGACTTGTCATTAGTACTGACCAAAGTAATGTCTCAAAGAAGTGTCTATAATTAATTAGATATCACCATGGAAACGTTTATTATACTAACTGGATAATAGCTGCACCAAATAATATCCCGATCAAATGAAAAATAATAACACTAAATAAAATGATCTTCACTGGAAAAGACACATACTTCACAACAACTTCCATCTTTACCTGCTGAGACAGCAAATTATATTCTTATTAAAGCACATCTCATATCCTTGTTCTGTCTAATAAAGTTTGAGGAAGATGATCAGAAGAATTATTGCTTTTCCAGGTCGAGCATGGAAGTTTGCACTCGACTCCACAAAGGAGATTATAATGAAGATCTTGTTAACAATTCTACTGTTTACAGGATACCTAATCTTTGCTATGATTGTTTATGTTGCTATGAGGCATGTTTTGGTACCACAAAAAACACATGTGGTACCTGTACATTTGTATTTTAGGTATGTGTGTGTTGACTAATAGTGCGTTAAAATGTAGTGATTATAGGGGGAATCATAATAATGGAAATATATACTATGTTTTCATTATTTAGTTCTCAATGTGCTTCAAATACTCATATCAGTCAAACACTTCATAATAAATGGCCTCCAAGTAATAATCACGAGGTATTATTGTTATATGTATGCTTTAGTCATATATTTCTCAACTCTAGACTCTCTTCTCTCAAAAATGCCATTATCCATTTGCTGAGTTTTTCTTAGCAGGTGGCGAGAGGTTACTTAGCCCTGGTCATTCATACACAATAGCTGTTGAACTGGAGATGCCAGAAAGCCCTCAAAATGAACTATTAGGTAGTGAGTTAAATATATCACAACATTACATATGATAACATTTGATATCCAGGTATGTTCATGGTTAACTTGACTCTATACTCTAACTCTGGTAAAAATTTAGGCACTTCTATTAGACCAGTAAGCTCCACCCACTGTTGATTATACTGACATAATAATATTTTAGGCAATGCTCCATTATAAATCATCATTATTACATACAATGTCAACTATGTTATTTTCTTTTCCGTTAATACTGGGACTAACTGAAGAAAAACAGAGAATTACCATATCTATGATAGAGGATTATCAGGAATCATTTTTTGTAAGTTATTGTAGCAGAGGTAGTAAACATTTTAAACCCTTTTATTTCTAGACTGAAGGCTCTATATATGCCAGAGTCACTATAATGACATACGATATTCAGCTATATAATGTTTATTTAACATTTGATGCTAATTTTAGTGGAATTACGTAAGCTTTATCTCCACTATTGATCTATTTATTTTATTTACTCATTTAGTTATTACTTATATCATTGGCCAATCTCTATGGCAACCATTGTGGTATCTGGTATCTTCTTCTCTATTACCATGGTAACCATTTTGGTGTGGATACGTCGAGGTATTGAGAGAATGAATCGTTTCACATATTATCGGAGATTTACAGGCCAAAGAATGCAATTAAGAGCACCAGGAGTAAGTCATCCAACTATATTATGTACACAATCTCTCTCTCTCTCCTAGTTGGAACCAATCCCAGAAGAAGAAGAGGAAGATGATCAAGTTAGAGAAAGAAGAGTTAGAGTACATGACGATCATGTTGAAGAGGTCTTAACAGGTTTGTAAAACTATTATCTTAATTAATGTACACACCCACACTCTAGAAGGCTCCCCAACTCCTACTGATACTAGTTCAGTTACTGAAATCACAACCAGTGATCTCAGTGAACTAGATATTTCTCAAGACAAAGAGGTTACTTTTCCAGAATTTTCAACTCCTGTCGGTACAGAAGAACGCAGTCTCCAGGACGCCAATACAGTTAGACACAGAACTACTTAAAAATTTAGTGATATTTTAAATTATTTTTATGTTTTGTGATTTCAGTATGATTAAAGTTACATTATCATGCATCATAATCCTCGTCCTCATTATTGTCATGGCAACCACTACTTCCTCTTCCTATTTGTCCAAGATTTGTTAAAACTGACAAGTTTTGTTCTGTCGTGGGAAGAGGAGGAGAAGCTTTAGAAATAGTAGTGGGTTGAGATATAGAGCTAGCATAAGCTAAGAGAGGACTAATGGTGGTATTAAGAGAGCTCGGTAATACAGTAGCCTTGACTGATGGAGCTACATCACTATGTGTGGTTGATTGTTGAAGTCCTGCTGCCAAGGCTGTTAAAGGTGAGATATTAGATTGAGTAGTAGAGGCTACTGTAGTACCAGGTGACAACGGTCCACTGGATAAGTGTCTCTGTAAGATGGCTAGAGGTGAGGGTTCATTTGTCTTTGATTTTTGTAGTAAAGTAAGACTGTGACTTGAGCCAGGAGAACTAGTATCTGACTCCTAAAGAGTTAAAAATAAATAATGTAACATCTGATTACATGTACTGACTTCATCAGTTTGACTGTCTTCATCTTCATCTGTTTTTTTAACCCTTTTCTTCCCAGGTGCTGATGCTGCAGGCTTCGAAGAATCACTGGTTTTACGTTTCCTAATTAAAACGATATTAATTAATTAATTAAATTATCGGTCTTACCTTCCTCGTTTTGGTGATCCTTCGTTCTCGTTACAAGCAGTAACGTCAGGGACCTTAGCTGTCAAATCTTTTAAGAAATCCCATTGTTTCTCGTTCTCAATACAATGCTTTCTGTAACACATCTTAATTAATAGCAGAAAAGTGGGTGGAGCTTACATGTGTCCTACAGTTAACGTCTTGGCATTTCTTGAAGTAGCATACTCACTTGATTTTGTTAACATGGCTTGCAAAAATATCTCAACAGCTCGTGCTACATACCAATATTAAGGTACATATATGTACATGTACATGTAATAGATATGGGGGTTTGTTAGGGATACATATGACAATGGGTACTGAAGACGCCACTCTCCCGACATCATCATCCAGTTGCATAATCTTTTTAATACGTGCCTAGATTAATGAACATCACTATAGGGAACTTTTTAGGTGACAACTTACTGCAGGAAAAGTAGATTCAAATTTTCTTCTTTTAGGAGGCATGTCTCACCAGCTGAGTGAATTATGATAAGCTCCTCCCATCAATTAAAAAACGATAGCAGTTTGGCCGACCTAGAAGATCACTGGTGACCCAACCTACCAAGAATTTATCACCTAGAAGATCACTGGTGACCCAACCTACCAAGAATTTATCACGCGACCAATAATGCTAAATCAACAACTAAATTCCTAAGCCGTCCAGTAATATTGGTCTATAAAGTACCACAACCTTTAGTGTATAATCATTCTCTTCAAGTTTTCCACTCTTCATCAACTCTTCAACTTCAAGAAAACATGTCTGGTCGTGGCAAAGGAGGCAAAGGTCTTGGCAAAGGAGGTGCCAAGCGTCACAGGAAGATCCTTCGTGATAACATCCAAGGTATCACCAAACCAGCTATCCGACGTCTGGCCCGCCGTGGTGGTGTCAAACGTATCAGTGGTCTCATCTATGAGGAGACTCGTGGCGTCCTCAAGGTTTTCTTGGAGAATGTCATCCGTGATGCTGTCACCTACACTGAACATGCCAAGAGAAAGACAGTCACAGCCATGGATGTTGTCTATGCCCTGAAGAGACAAGGACGCACCCTTTATGGTTTTGGTGGGTAAACACCTTCACTACCATTCTACTCCTCCAAAACTTTTTCTTTTTAACGGTTCTTTTCAGAACCATTACTTTTCCAAAAGATATCTCCTGAATCTTTACACTTTCTCATTTATTTCTCTGTATTGATTTGTATGTTATCACATTCTATTATCAAAAATTGTGTACATGAAATTAAGGTAGTCATTTTCTAATCTTCTACAAAGAGGAGTCCATGATCATAGAGAACATAGCAGATATCAACCTATTAGGTTTATTGAATAAATTGTTCCTATCAATAGATAGTCACTAGCCTAGCAAAGGGACTGTAACCCCTGACTTAATGTTGCCATTGGTTACTAATAAATAAAGAGGATGGTAACCAATGGCAACATTAAGTACTAGTAACATTTGATGGTAATTTACCTTACCTTCTCTTGTTCTTTGTCTAACGGGAGGTCATTCACTAAGATATAGTTAGGATAAGATTGGATCAACATTTCCACAGCAGGAGCATCCTGTTAGTAGACAAATGACATCTGTAATAGTGGGAGGTTATTATTATTACTTCATAATGGATGGTCATTCCTTGTTGATCTTTCTCCTTATAAACTCTTGAATTATTAGTGGTATAGTAGAGAACAGGACCTAACTCTTCTTCTGTCACTAACCTATGTAATAATTATGTCATTAGCCTATAAATTAATAGGAGAACCTCAAAGCTTTACTTCGAATAAGTTTGACTTTAGAATTCACTGTTATCTCTATACCTCCTTCAATTTGACCCTGATCATTGGGTCTAGGACCTTGTGTCCAAATCCCCACAGCCCTGTCCTCTGAAAACATATTATAGATGTGACTCTAACATAGCTCTAACTTACTATTAGTTAAATATGGTGGTAGTGAACTATGAATAAACTCCAGTCCCATCTAATAAAGATATGTAAATTGTTATGTTATGATATTTTAGTATCTACTTGATCTACAGCAGCTTCCATTGGAGCATATTGGACAATTCTTGACATCAAGTCACATAATTTATCCATAAAACTTTGTTTCTCAGTTGTAGACTAAAAACAATAGTTAATGGAGAAAGGTGTACAAAGAGGCTGAGAACAGTAAGGCAATGCCTACTCTCAAATTATACTATTTAATTAATAGGACACATACTTCATCACTGTGAACCACGCCCATGTAATCAAGATAGTTTGAAGGAAGAGAATGACGAAATTCTTCATCTTCTTCAATAGCAGTTTGTAGAGCAATAGGGACCATCTATAAAGACATTAGATTCATTAAGTATTAATAATAAATACCTTTTCTAACAAATCTCCCCATGTGTTCTTCTGACAAGTAGACAAAGTGATATGAAGTGAATGCTCATCAGGTAATGAACTGGCCTACACATATTAAGACAATATATCAATGATTGTTATGATGCTAACTTGATGTATGACACCTCGAGGGAAATACAGGAGATCACCAGGTTCTAATGTGACATCTAAAATAGGTTCACCTATCTCATCTTGTTGGAAATTCCCTAAAAACGTGTCATATAATTACATCATGTCATGTGACTTACTGCTCGACACTCGAGGTAGGATTTCATAACGATTACATGGTTTATATAATCTCCATCGCTTCTTACCCTCTATCTGCATAATAAATGCCTCAATATCATCATAATGTGGAGCAAACCCCTGTGTATCAGCTGGAGTGAGATATCTAATAAATAAAATAAGAGCTTAAAATAACTACATTTATTACTAGTATTAATATTTAATAATTACTGGATTTTATTAATCTGTATGTACATACATGTTTGCTCCAACAAATGAACTAAAGTGTTCCTGTAATGTTGCATTTAGTAACCACATTGTGTCTGAATAAGATTGTGGATTGAGAAATTGAATTGAGTAACCTTGCTAGAAAGAAAATAAAGTTGCTGATGAGGAGAACCCTATAATTAATTCTCACACTAAAGAATTGCCATACAGCTGAGGCATATGCTCGACCAGTTTGATTTTCGATAACTTTCTCACCATTCTGATAACTTGTGATATTAATATTCACTGTATATTCCAAGTTGTGCTAGGAGGCAATGAGATATTAACAATTCATAATACATACCTCACAAAGAATTTTGTCTAGTTCTCTACAACTAAACCAGCCCTCGTTGTACATAGCAGATTTCCTTGACAAGAGAATTGGTTTCTTCTCCCAGACTTCACTACAAAAAATATAGAGGCACTTCAAGGCACTTTATATTTAAGGACTCTTGTCCTAGTACTAATACTGGTATTATTTAACCCCTGTATTAAGTACATCAGACAGTTACCATCCTAAATTATAGAGGATTTTACAATATATATATCTACTGCACAAATCAGTACATTATATGAACCTGTAGAATTTATCTATGGGATAAGGTTGGATAAGTAGTTCAAATAGAGCCTTAGCAGCTTCTCGGCTATCATCATAATTGTCAGGGTTAAATAATAGTTTGAACGGAGTGCTGAAATGATCCTGAAGTAGAGATGAGGGGAGGAGTTTGGTTGACGACTGATCCTCTTCTTGATCAGTATCGTCTTCAACTTCGGAATTGTTGTCTTTAGAATCAAAGGATGTTTCTTCTGTAAATAATTTCTGCTTCTTTTGTTTTTGTATTATTTTAGTCTTTCCAACTGCCTTTTTCCCAGCACTTGCTTTCCTACTTGATTCCCATTTACTAGTAGATTTTTTAACTCCAGGAGATTTTGGGGACTGCAAATATTTAAAACATTGTAAACATTAGCTATTAGTTACCAATTTAGTAGATGATAATCGTTTCTTTTTAGAAGGTGCACTTTGATGTCCAAAGAGTCTTTGCCGTTTTTTTCCTGATCCAGGACCCTGAAAAATAAATAAGATTATAATATTAAAAAATAATTAATTTATAAATTATAGGATCATATTTTAGAAGTTTATTCCAGCAAATTTATTTAACCTACTTTAGGTCTATCATCTTCGTCCATTTTCTTCCCTTCCTTCTCAAGTGTCTGCTTGTAAACGGCAAAAGCAGACAACAGTCCTGAAGCCATATTGACCTCACTTTTCCACGTGGGAGGTTAAAAATTCAATCGTTTCCATGACAACATCATCCAAGAAAACACGATGGCTGCTCTTGAAAGTGAAGAATTGAAGTCAACAATGACTATTAGCAAAGCCATCATGTTGATGCAGGACAAACACTCAGTAAGTGATAGTAATATTACAAGCTATTGGTATTGTTAATACTGTCCTACAGAGTTCTATGATCCAGCGACATCAAAGAGCTTTACATAGAATAGCACTGAACAATAAGAGTGGTTATGTAAGTAAATAAGGCATTGAAATGATCTTATTACTTGTTATTGTCATAGTTATTGAAAGATTTATTTAGCTTGTGTCATTTGCTGCAAGAATGTGCTGATAGATTACGGAAAACTCCTGACTATGAAGAACCACTCAGAGAACTTATTGCCATATTTGGGTATAGAAATTTTAAAATATATAGCATTCTCTCTCTCTAATATATCTTCTAGTATGGGATTCTTAAAACAGCGTGTATCAGATGAAAGCACTTATGCTACTAATGCTCTTGAAGTTCTCTCTTTATTGGGGAAATTATGTAAAGAATCTACTGATGGAATACGTTATGAAATAGCGACTGCATTTGGTGCATTTTATGAAGGAAAGACCAATGAAGAACTGGAGCTACCTGAAGGTGAGTAGTACAGATAGATAGATAGAAGAGTGAATGTACAAATAATGATCTATATATGATTTAGAATTGCAGAGTACTCAGAAAGCATATAATATTGTTCTTCTAGAACGAAGTGGAGTGGTATCTTCATTAGTCTTAGTAAGTTGTAATGTGTTAGAAGTTAGTTATAGTTTATTGTAGAGTTTACAACTTACTCAAGTTATAGCTACTCAAATAGCATTATTGGAGACGTTATTGTTATTATCTCGTAGTGGTAAGTTAATGTATTGTAGTTATGTTACTAGTTCTTGTTACAACTTTGTAGCTGTTAATAGTAATAATATCTTTTCTGTTGGTGGAGCGTCTCTGGTTTGTGAATATCTCTCTACTGGTGATAATAAAGTTGTGTTTTTAGCTGTTGAGGTTTTGTGGAATTTGTTGGAAGAAGGATCACAAATACAGGTACATGTGCGTGTGTGTGTGTGTGTGCTGGAATATTTTGATTATATTTTATGTAGGTGTCTGAGCAGTTGGGTTCTTTAAAAAGTATTCTGTAAGTAAAACCTAGTGATAGATTGCATCATCTCTCTATCTCTATCTAGGATATTTCAAAGATTAATGAAGGAACTTATGTTAACTTCAACAAGTCAACAATACAAACAATTGAGGAATGATGTTTTAATGGTAGTATCATTAATTGCTTCTAATTGCAGTAACTCACCCTTTGTAGTAAGTAATACACTAGATATTGACAATAATTATTGATATATTAAAATAGGAAACTGGATTTTTAAAAGACTTATGTGAATATGCTACCTTTTCTGAAGGTACTTATAACTAACATCTAATCTTTGACATTGATGTTACTGTTCAGATGAACATCAAGTGACTGCCACACATAAACAACTACATTTATCGCATGATGATGAAGATTTTCAGTTAAAAAAAGGACTTTTCTGTTTACTGGTTACATTGAGCAGTCTACCAGCTGCTATTAGAGTAAGGAACAGGTCTCAAATATTTACTATGAGTCTATATATAGGTGTTGTCACAACAGAAAGTAATTAGGTCGTTATTTTCATTTGTGATTTCAAATGATACTGCTAATACCAGCTGGTATTCAACACAATTTGAGGAGCTCCAGTTATTAGTGAGCTAATGAAATTAATTTAAGCTACTAATGAGTGTTCATATTTTGTAGGCATTGTCTTGTTTATCTATCATATCTCCTCATTGTATTGAGGATTATATAACTTGTCAGGGAAATAGCCGATTACTGCTAATGCTTGAATGGTGCATTAAAGATGACCGTGAAAGTAAATGGATGAATGAATAGATGGATGGACAGACAGATGGATGAATGAATAGATGGATGGACAGACAGATGGATGAATGAATAGATGGATGGACAGACAAATGGATGAATGAATAGATGGATGGACAGACAGATGGATGAATGAATAGATGGATGGACAGACAGATGGATGAATGAACAATATTATATTTTCTTCCATAGCTCAATTCCGTGGTCATGGTAACAGTTTCCATGGTAAAGGTGGTCGTGGTAACAAAATGGCTCAGTTACGTTACAGTCTTCGTTTACTTCTCAGTATGTGCAGTACAAAAGATAATAGTATACTTCAAGATCTTCATGAACAAGGCATTATACCAGTACTGATTGGTAAGGGTAACAGACATCATTTTAACAGTATTATTGTTAATACATTAGTTTTATTGAAGACTTTGCAAAAGAGATCAAATTCGGATAACAATCAAATATTGTTAGAAATTCAAAGTGATGCTTTACTAATCCTCTCTTGTCTCTGTGAAAATAATCATCATAGAAAAGTTAGTGCGACTTGTATATCTGTCCATCCATCTGTCCATTCATTTAGGAGTTATTTGGAGGATATGAGGGTGTCCCTGTAATTATCGAGTACTTAAAACGAGACTCAAGCAACTTTTCAAGTGCACTAGGTCATCGTCTATTTTTAGCTGCTGTTGATTGCACATGGTATGAGGTCATAGTAGAAATGTACATCCATTGACTTATCCATGCATCCATTGATTGATCTATATGTCCATTGACTTATGTGTGGGTCCATTAGGTCTGCAGTGGCTGGGAATAGTTCAGTTGAAGATATCTTTTTGGAAGAAGGCGGGATATTTGTTTTAATGGACTTATTACAAGTGAGTGAGCGAGCAAGTGAGAGAGAGAGAGAGAGAGAGAGAGAGAGAGAGAGAGAGACCACAACCATATCATTAATTACATTATAGTTATGTCCCAAGAACATGCAATGTCTTGTACTTGGAGTTTTGGTTGATCTGTGTGATAACTCTAAAGTAAGTTATTTTTACCATATATGGTATTTATATCCATTGGAATAGACTATAGCACATGTAACAACATGGCAAGGTAAGAATGGTGTAGGATGTTGGTCTATATTAGCTCAGCTCTGGAGACAAGAGGAGAAAGATTTAGAAGTCCCAAGAGATGTTATGGGCACATTAGCAGGTAAAAATCTTATATTAACTTTAATTAATTATATCATGAGGGTATTTTCAGGGACTACCCTTCCTCTGGTTGGTGCTGCTCAAAGTGCCCGGGGCATGCCCCCGTTACCAACTCACCAACTGTCACCTGCTATCGAGGACATTACTGATAATATGAGAGCAAAAATTTACTCTCTTTGCGCTAAAATTGGTCAGTTGATAACAAAATTATTAATAAGTGATTATACATTATAATGATAGGGTTTGGTAACCAATCTGAGAGTATTACAACTGAAGATAAAATCTCTTTATGTTTAATTGAGAATTACCTTGATTTTAAGGTATAACATTGTCATATTATAACTTGCCAATTGTATTGACTTCACTCAGACTGGTGAAGTCTGGTATGAAGTGGCTGGAGAATTAGCTCAAGAAGGACTTCGCCCAACCACTCCAGATCAAGAGAGTCTTCAAGAGATTCTACAGTGTTCAGAAGAGCGAGCTGAAGAAGTTATGCGTCAACAACATGAATTAATTGATGAACAACACAGACAAGATCTTGATGAAGAGTATCAGTTTTATGAACGACTAAGAGATGCACGGGTATCCTCAGAAAGAGCTCAAGAAAGAAGAGAGAAATTAGCTATGAGAACATCAAATTACAAACATTTAAAAGTTAGTAGCTGTTGGATCCAAATCTCTATTTATCCGTCCATTGTCCATTTATCTCTCTATTCATCCATCCATTCTTCAGGAAGCTAAGCAAAAACAAACTAATGCCATTGATGCATCTAGACCCAGTGCAGTCAGTTTAGGGTAAGCTCCTGTAATTAACATTAATTAGTTTTATGCTCTTTGATTATATTGTAGTGAACGATTTCACACGGTCAACCAATCATCACTTAATGTAACAGTAAGTAATTATATCATAATGATTACAAGGAGTTACTCTTTTGTTTAACAGGCATTTTGTAGTCGTCATGTTACCGTGGAAACTACACCAAGGAAACTATTGACTAAACACGAGATACCTATTCACAAACAATCAACTACATTATCTTTAGTAAGTCCCTAATCATTAAATTAATTATAACAAATTATATTTTATTTATTTTAGAAATGATGATGACAGCAAACACTTAACTTGTACAGAAACTAATTATTGCTCGATTTATAATAGGGATACAGTTCAGTTATAATTAATTATATTAATAACAGGAGCACAGTTTAACTTACCCACCATGTAAAGTAGATATAAAAAGTATTTCATCTCCGTCTTCTATACAATAGTCTAGTTCTCCTAATAATGTCCAGTCTGTCATATTAATCATTACAAGTATGCCTGGACGTACGCTATCTTCTTGTACAAACAGTTCAGGACGCTCTTGTAATAAGTTATCTTTTATCCATGCTATTAAGTCTCGGAGAGTCCATGATCCTCCATTTAGTTTGTCTGGTAATTCTATTTGATGTTTCTTAACTTTGTTGAAGAGTAGCTCTGCTCCTCCACTAAACTCCAACTGCAAATGTAAAGGCATTTAGTAATATTTATTATACAACTATAGTTTTATTATAATAATATTCATGAGCTATGCGAGATTAATTAATCTTAAAATGGTGAAGTTTGCAAAATCACTTCAAATTTTTATGAATTTACTATATAGGTCATTATTAAATAGATTAATTACTTTTAGTCAAAAGTGTTGTTCAAGTCTGTTAAAAAATCCATGGTTCAAATTAAAAAAATGGTCCAAAGCGATAAATAATGAAATTGCTTGAAATTTTATAGACTTAACTATATAAGTCCTTGTTAAGTAGAGTATTTTTTTATGTTCAGAAATGTTGTTAATGTCTGTTAAAAATCAAGAAGATTCATTAATTGACATGTACTTGTACCAGTAAAACAAAGAGTATTATTATAGTATTTTTAAAATTCTAATGGACATTTGAAAGGAGTAATATTAATATTACTTAACAATGTAATATCATAGTGTAAAAAGATGAAATATATAACTTGTCTTATTATCTTTTTTCAAAACTTGACCAGCAAAAATGAACAGCAAATATATGTAAATGTATTTATTTCGTAAATAAAAAGTAACACAGGAAAATGTGTCACATTAAAATATGGTGTTTCTTCATAAGCTACTAAGACACTCAAAAATATAAATAATGTAAATATTAATTGCTCCTAAAAAATAAAATCTATGTATATATAACTATTATTGGTCTGGTATTATGACTTCAATCATAATGATACTTTTGTCATTAACTTTTTGTATTTTTGATATCAGGATTTCAATACATCTAATAAAACAAAAAAATTATGTTAAATAGAATTATAATTTATAAAAAAAAACCCTTGTGTGTTGCCCAAACGATTCCTACTCGCTCACCCACTCAGGCTTCCACTTAGGCTCCAGGATTCCCTGCTATTGCTAGCTGGGACCGCCACCTGGCTTGGTAACCCTCGTCTTCGCGAGGTAATCCTGGCTGGAGCGTCGCCCTAACTTAAAACCAGCCGTACGGGATTCCAGCTCTTAGGGAATGTCGCATTCAGGAACCGGGAACCACAAATACACCAGCCTCTTCTCGTTTAAAGGGAGACTACCAGCCCTATCCTAGTCGGCCTTTCGGATACTCCGTAGAGTATGCTGGTAACCATCTCAGAGGTCTGATGCATTGCAGAACGCTGGCCCACAACACACTGGCACTCATGACTGCTTCAGTTTCTTTTTATATGTACGTAAGATTTTGTCTTCATGCTCTTGTGGGGCGCGCTGTGTTCGTCTATGAATCTCATTAACGATAACTGCCCACGATTGCCAGCATAAAAAAGGTTGTTCAAATAACTATATTTTTAATGGACAAGAATAAAACTAGACCAAATTAAGCAAACTAAAACAACACTACTAATTATAATAATTTTTATTATTATTTACTTTTATAGGGGTCACAAAAAATTAACAGCTTTTGTGATTTCAGCTTTGATACTAAGAAGGGTTAAATTTTTTCTCGTTGTAATGGCTGATCTAAGCAATTATACAATATCAAAAGATACTCCCATTAACAAGTTAGACTGTACTAAGGCGTTCTTGGGACTCAGTGATAAGGAGAAACTGTATGCTCATCACTTGGGTCAGGCAGGATGGGAAGGTGCTCTCATCTGTTTAGCACAAACCTCACCAGAGTCTCCGGGAATATTTCTTCTTTTACAACAACTGTTTAGTGGACAAAATCTGTCATCATTGAGAGAGATTGCTACCAATGGGTGTGGTCTGTCCAACGACGATTATAATGTAAGGTCAATACAGTTACATGAACATTTTATATGGTGTCTTGTATCTGTAGTCATTCTTAATGTATGCTGCAGCATTTTACAGTAACCTTGGCAACTATAAGAGTTTTGGTGATACAAAGTTTATTCCTGATCTTCCATGTGATAAGCTCCATGCTCTTATCCTTGGAAGTGAGGCTTATAAAAAAGATGAAGCTACTGTAAATAAATTATGGAAGTCTGTTTGTGAACGAATGTACAGTCTTGAACCAGCTGAAAGACAAATGGGTTTTCCACCAGAGGTAATTTGTACAATTAATTATTCATTATTTATGATAGATTAAATATTCATAGTTTGTTTTCTAATTAATTATTCATAGGGACTAACAACTTATTATTCTGGTAACTGCACAAAAGATGATGCTCAGTTTATTAATGATTTCATGTTAGAGAAAGTAATGTTGTTTCTTATCAAACCAGATGTCATTATTACTCGTTTAAATTAGAACCTTAGCCCCTATAATACACGAGTATTTAAAAGAGAAACTGAATCAGGAGAAGTAGAGTATGAACTAAGATTAGCTTCATCAATAATATCAGGTAAACAATGTTTATTGTTTGTCTATTCTTCTATTTCATATTTAGCTGATCCTATTAATGACTCTGACTGTATTGCTAGTCTACTTGGACGACATCAATTCCGTGATGTTAATGTGGTCATTCAGAGAGGAGATTATTCACCTTTAATGTCTCGTGTAATTAGAGAACTCGCTCTAGCTAAAACTTATGCTGCTAATACCAATGAAACTAACATGTTAGAACATTATATTCTAAGCTTCTCCACTGGATCTGTGGAAGAACACAAGGAAGGCTCTCGATATTGGATTAAAAATAAAGGACCTGTTGTGGAAACGTGAGTCACATGACTTAATTATCATGTGACCATCACATGACTTAATATCTTTATTTAGATATATTGGGTTTATTGAGAGTTATCGTGACCCTTTTGGTGTTAGAGGAGAATACGAGGGTATGAGTGACCTTTAAATGACCTTTATCTGTAATCTTTGACCTCAGGATTTGTCGCTGTTGTCAATAAAACAATGAGTGCCAAGTTCTCTCAGTTGGTAGAGTCTGCTGAGCAACTCCTTCCTCTTCTTCCCTGGCCCAAAGAGTTTGAGAAGGACACTTTTCTTCGCCCTGACTTTACTTCTTTGGATGTGCTAGCATATGGTTGTAGTGGTATACCTGCTGGTATTAACATACCTAATTGTAAGTGAATGGAGTTAGTCACATGATTTTCTCTGATCAACTTTTATAGATGATGATATTCGTCAAAATGAAGGGTTTAAAAATGTATCTCTGGGAAATGTCCTCTCAGCAGCTGCTCAAGATAAGAGGGTCTCTTTTATAGCCCCTGAAGATCAGGTACTTGTTAGTTTAATTAAGGGTTAAGTGACTCTTGGTTGCTATGGAAACAGGAGCTGTTTGTGAAGCTAAGATCAGAAGCATTTGAAGTTCAAGTAGGTCTTCATGAGTTACTAGGTCATGGATCAGGAAAACTGTTTAAACAGGTAAGGACTCATTTCCAGACACTCGTATTCCATTTTGGTTTGGGTGTCTGAGTATCTGTCTTTTAAATACTGGTTTATACATGTAGGAGGAAAATGGTGAATTTAATTTTGATATATCATCTATTAAGAACCCTATCACTGGAGACAAAGTTAGTATATGAATTTATACATATAATTAAATTCTTGTAGATTACCAGCTGGTATAAAGCTGGTGATACATGGGATACCAAATTTAGTGTCATGGCTTCATCTTATGAGGAATGTCGTGCAGAATGTGTTGGTATATATCTCTGTACTAATAGAGATATACTACGGTATGATGTCATTAAAGTGACATCATAATGACATCATTATCATTTAGTATATTTGGTCATGAGGGAAAGAATGCTGATGATATTATTTACATTAATTGGTTAAATATGGTGAGGGCGGGGCTTATGGGACTTGAGTTCTATACTCCAGAGACTCAGAAATGGCGTCAAGTAAGTTGTATGTAATTAATTACTCTGACCCCACTCTTTTTCAGGCTCATATGCAAGGCCGTTATGTAATAATGCGTGTCTTAATGGAATGTGTCACACCTCTTTTTAGTATTAATGTTACAACTGGTTCTGATGGCAAGCCAGATCTTGTAATTCAATTTGACAGGTCAAAACTAGAGACTGTAGGTCAACCTGCCATT
Source organism: Xestospongia bergquistia (assembly GCA_963965975.1). NCBI lineage: Eukaryota > Metazoa > Porifera > Demospongiae > Haplosclerida > Petrosiidae > Xestospongia > Xestospongia bergquistia. Next base: position 7,373,539 of record OZ014418.1, read on the forward strand.
GGAGAATTCCTGAAGAAACTCCAAGTAAGAGCAGCTGAAATAATAGCAAGCTATCCCCTCCTCCTTTTGATAAGTTAATCAGTTTATCATAATGGAGGACTAGCATACTAGACTATTGCAATACCAGTACATGGCATCATTTTTTATAGGTCTACAAGTCTCTTGCTGATGTGGTATCTGGTCAACAGTTATATAACTCTTATTCCACTGTTCCCCCTCAACATTTAGCTCTCCGAGACATTGTCATGGCTAGAAAGTTACCTCGTCGAATGTTTGTACAACCTCATACATTCCTAGATAGCAGTGAGATATGACCTGTAATGTATTTTATATTCTCGTTTTCTCAGATGGACAAGTCACTCTATCAGAGTTTGATGATACAGCTGAGGGGATTATCTCCTCATTTATGGCTCGTTATCCGATTTATGATAAAGATGTTGAGAGTATATGGTTGAAGGACATTGACTACTGGAAATAATGAGAATGTCCCTGATAAATTGGACAAAAATTACCAATGAATAGTATGAATTAAAATTTGTAATCAACATTTAGTTTTTTTCCTCTTAAGTTGGTTGGTGTACAAGTTTTTTTTCTACTAATAAATTGTAGATCTTTCGTGTTTTATTAACATCGATACGACATAATTTTCTTGCATCCATTAATCTCAAATGTCCAGTTTTCTTATTCTCAGCTAACATTAGGTTCTTACTGTGAAGGTAAACATCAGGTAGAATACGATGTGTAGAACATAACTAGTGGGGATATAGAATGGAAACTGGTATAGGAATGAGACTAGTTAGTATAAGAATGGGACCTACATCTTTCTCTTCTTGGTCCAGTAAATCTATTCCTGGTGAGAAGGTGATGTCCAATGGAACAACAGTGTTTTTTGGTTTTTGAGTCATATCACTTTATAACACAAACAATAGAATACATTTAATAGTTCAACATTTACCTCATAGTATTATTTGTAACATTTCCTAATATCTACAAATAATGTAATAATGTTAGATGGAATTATACATGTTACCTCTACTCTACGAATATCATCAAAAGCTTTTCTTCTTTTTTCTTTCATTACTATTCTCCTTTCTCTGAGTTTTTCATATAATTTACCAGCTAAAATACAGGATATAAAACAGGTTATAAAAACCAGTTTTAAATACCTTGTAATGATCTTATACCTAGAGAGCGATAATGTTGAAGTTGTTTGACTCTGTGGACAAGCTTTGATTCATCTGTTCAAAATTTACATATTCTACAATTATTTATAAATTATAACTTACATAATAAACTTTGAATTATTTTCTCAGTATTTTCTGCATTAAGAAACCTTGTCATTCGTCTCATTCTTAATCGTATTTGTCTAAGAGAACAGGGTCTACCCCTATTATCAGTAATAACTTACTGTTCTGATTGTGGAAGTAATGTCTCTTTACCTATTGTGTTCAAAATGATCACCAAATAACAATGATGTCATAATTACTTAATATCTTGTATATATCAATAAGACTATGTTGTCTGATAATACTAGATAAGTAATGACATCATTATTAATTAAGAGGGTGGAGTTACCTCTTCACTTTATCTCTATATCTCAATGTATGCCAGTAACTATCAACTAATGCTAAGACTAATTGTTGTATTAACTGGTCTTCATCCGTAGTCTCATCATCTCCAATAGACTCCAATGCAATTGATGAAATAGTTAATGTTTTCTCAGCATCATTGCATAGTTCCTAAGAAATATCTGTACATAAATTTACCTGAGGTAACAATCATTATACAGTTATACTTATTACATTTCTGTGGAAATTTGGTCTCTTGCTCAACTTACTATATCAAATTCAGCTCTCAATGGATGATAATGTGGGATTTCTTCTCCAGGATAATTAGTTAGTAAATCATGTGACTGATCATGTGACGTGTTGTAGATTTTTGATTCTTTTTTAATGTTTGTTGCTGTGACAATAACTAGATATTAAAAATTTCCAACTATATCTCTTACATTGCAGTTGATATGATACAGGATTATCAATATAATATTGATGATAATGAGAGGAGACTTCTTCACTTGATCTACACATACGTTGTCCTATACTGCTCCTATAATTAAACATAATAATTACAATGATTGTTTTAATTAGATCTACCAGTTTCCATAGCCTTGTTCTTCTATAATAGTTAATAGTTTCAGTTCTTCTTCTCCGGTCCATCCATCACAGAACAAAGATACATCCATTATTTCCACGTGGGTTTACAATTACGGAAGTATACGGAGACATTCTGAAATTTGTATAGAAATGTAATGCACCTAAATAAATCGTCATTCCCGTATACTTTTAACTGCCACGCCCTCTTTCACGTGGAACCATGTCTCTTCTAACTGTCAGTAGAGGCTATTTATCAAGTAGATTACTCTCTCCAGCAACTTTTATACCTTTGAGAGGTAAGAAAAAAGTGGCAAAGAAACAAAAAAAGAACAAAAAGGACCTTCAGAGGTAAGGTCAAATGTTGTAACAATAAATATATATTTTTTGTAATAGAGAGGCTATGAAAGAGTATTTGAAGGCACTTGAGTTAAGGAAGCAAGCTGAAGAAGCTATTATGAAGGTGGCTAAAAGAGGAGAGCCTCTCGATCCTGAAATGCTTAACCCAGCCAGAAAACGAAAACCTTATCAAGTGAGTTTGCTCAAGTTCATTAATTTAATTAATGTACTTAGCTTAGTGATGAAGAGAAGAATCAAGAATTACTGTTAGTTAAAGAATGGACTAAATACCAGATGGAACGACACAAACAGGTTTGAAGAACTGGTCTTACCAGTTAGTATAGCAACCACCATTATTAGGAATTACAGCAGTTACAAGCTATGATAAAATCACGGACAAGAGCCTTGCATGAACTCCGTAAAGTGTCCCTCCCTCTGTACCAACAAGCACTCGATTTACGTACAGACTTATTTCCATTTAACAGAACAGGACCAACAACCACACCCCCTCTACCTGGGTACATACCACCAGAGGAGGTCTAACCTATGTATGATGTCATAATGTGGTAATGATTGCAACTTAAGTAACAATTAGTACAATAACTAGTTTTATAAATCCTCATCTTCAGAATCAGATTCCTTAATAGCATCCTAAATAAAGTGATAATTAATAAGAGGTGTGGTCTTATATTCAAACCTTGGCATACTGTTCGGCTTCATCAAAAATGTCTTGAGGTACAAGCTGATGTTGGTTATCAGAAACTAAACAAACAAGTAAACAATTTGTTTAAATGTCAAGACATTTACCTTCTCCAATCCAACTCAATTCAAGCTCAAATGTTTTATCTTTGACTTCATCATGTACAGTATAAATACTATATAATAAATGAGATATAATGTGTGTTACATTGACTAGTGTAATATACATTTTAGCAGCCTCTTTAATTGCTTCTCTACATGTCATATCTTGTAGCTATTGAGAGAGAGAGAAATAGTATCATATCAATCATTATATTCCTAACCTTTAACTTCTCTATTTCAGTTTTAGCTGCTTGTTTGGCCTTCCCAATAGCACATCCAAAATAACCCTAAGATAGTCATTTTTAACGTATTCTTCATACACCAGTATTTACCCAATAAACACCTGAGGGATCAATCATGAATAATTTAGGGCCCTCTGGTCCATTACTACCAAACATTACATTGACGCCAAATGGCCGTACAGCACTGTACAGTGTGTGGGCATGAACATACCCGGCAACTCTATCAACAAGATGCTATAAGTTTAAGATAATAAAACGTGGTTTGAAATGGAATGAAGACTGACCTTTACTGGAATGGGTTCAGCTAATTTAAATCTATAATCAGAAGACTCATCTCGTGCTCTGTTTACAATCTATTAATTAGAAATACGTTAATTGCTTTTATAACAGGGGCTTACTCACCTTTCTAGCATCAGCAATCAGACCAGCTGTAGCCTACAAAATAATGTCATGATACAAGTCTAATGATGTAGAGAGTACATTACCACTCCAATGTGTCTGTCAACAGTGAATAGTCTTCTATTAGAGCCTGACTCGTGAAGTTTGGAAGTCACTAATTTCTCTACAGCAAATACAACACCATCTTTACATTGTAAACCTACAACAGTACTATAAAGGAATGACATAATAATTATAGGGGCTTGCGAAACTTACCCACTGTTTTCTATAGCTTTACTGGCATACTCAACTTGGAAGACACGTCCATCAGGAGAGTAGGTTGATGCAGACAGATCATACTATAATGATTGTAATAATAAATAGTATTACAAATTATAACTCACCCCTGTTCCTATTGAACTCATTATGAACTTTAAGGTTCTATGCTGAATGTATCTTCACGTGCATATATCAATAAATGAGCCACACCCATTTCATAGTTAGCCCCACCTACATTTTATAACAGGAAGGTTCCAGAAATGAAAGCATTAGTTGGTTTTGTTCAAAATCGGAAGTACAGAGCTGAGATAGCGACTGGTTTGAACATACTAGACTCTCATGAACTCAAGATAATGTGTATCCAAAAATTACTTATGTCTCCAAAAATTATGCTACTGTTTTCCTTAATTTATGTATTTAGACTTTTTTATTCTTCTTTTCACTTTCAGTGCTCTCTATGGCATCTACTTGTATCTCCCCTCTCATTTGAGACACATAGCTCATCTTATTGGAATCTTGTAACATTTTAAAATGCAATTAAATATAATTATTAAAAAATTATATAATTATTATCAACAAGAGCATTTACTCTGTAAAATCAATTTTTATATGTAATGAACATGTATTACATCCAACAATTAATTCATTTTCTTTGTCTCTCACTGTCTCCTTCACATGTTCAACACTCACACTATACATACCTCCACATCGACACTCGTACCAATACACACCCTCACTACTATCACAGTTCAAATCACACAATGAAATGATATCGTTAATAATCCATTTCCCAGTTATCTCATTAGTTTTATATTCAATATCATATTGTTGTCTGGTCTCATTATCAGTAAGTAACTGATAAGCACTTGATAAGCTCCGAAAATGATCAGTTGCTACAGCTCTTTCAGTGGGTGTGGCTTCAGAACTTAGTTTATCTGGATGATACTAAACAAATATGTTATATACAACTTTAACACCAGTTCATTACATGTATAATTTTAAGGTCACTGCTATAACTGTCAAACAAGTTACCTTCTTTGCTAATTCTTGAAATGCTTTCTTTATTTCTCTGATATCTGCATTCCTACTCACTCCCAATACATCATAGGGATCCATTAACTGAGTCTCCTCCTACTCTAAAATTATGAAGCAATAATTTAATTTCATTGAAAATTTATTACATTCTAAATACACCAAATTTAGTCTCAGATATTGGTGCATTAAGAGCTGCACTCAAACTAAGTCCTAATATTTGACGTGTTTCAGCAGGATCAATAATACCATCATCCCATAATCGAGCACTTGAGAAAAAAGGGTGTCCCTCTTTATCATACTTCTCAATAATTGGTCGTTTAAGTTCTTCAACCATTTCTGGTGTGACCTGTTTACCTTGTTTTTCTAGTTTCTTTACATCTAATGATACAAGGACTCCAGCTGCTTGTTCTCCACCCATTACTGATATCCTAGCATTAGGCCACATATAAAGAAAACGTGGACTATATGCCCGCCCACACATACCATAATTACCAGCACCAAAACTCCCACCGATAATAACAGTGATTTTAGGGACTTGCGTACAAGCTACTGCAGTCACCATTTTTGCTCCATTTTTAGCAATCCCCCCGTGTTCTGCATCACGTCCGACGATAAACCCAGTTGTATTTTGAAGAAATAGGAGTGGTATTTTTCTTTGAGAACACAACTCAATAAAATGAGTGCCTTTGACTGCAGACTCTGAGTTTAAAATTCCATTATTAGCTACAATACCAATAGGATAACCATATAGATGGGCAAAACCAGTAACTAATGTCGAGCCATATAATTCTTTAAACTCTGCAAATCGACTTCCATCAACTAATCGAGCTATAACTTGTCGGACGTCGTAAAATTGTTTCAAACTAACTGGCACAATACCATAGAGATCTTCAGAAGGATATAGAGGATCTTCAGGTTTTTGAATTGTAATTGTGGGGTTTTTCCTGTAATTTAGGTTTTTAATACATTGACGAGCTAAATAAATACCATGATGATCATCAAGAGCATAGTGATCAGCCACACCTGATATTTTACAATGGATATCAGCCCCACCTAAATCCTCAGCACTAATAACCTCATTAGTAGCTGCTTTAACTAGGGGCGGCCCTGCTAAGAAAATAGTCCCCTGTTGTTTTACAATAATACTCTCATCTGCCATTGCTGGTACATAAGCTCCACCAGCTGTACAGGAACCTAACACTACGGCAATTTGAGGAATAGCTTTAGATGACATACAAGCTTGGTTATAAAAAATTCGTCCAAAATGATCACGATCAGGGAAGACATCTTTCTGATGCTTCAACATAGCTCCGCCGGAATCAACTAAATAGATGCAAGGCAATCGATTGTCTTGAGCAATCTCTTGAGCACGCACGTGTTTTTTAACTGTAATAGGAAAATATGTCCCTCCTTTTACAGTAGCATCATTAGCAACTATTATACATTCTATGCCACATACACGACCAATCCCAGTGATAATTCCACCAGCAGGGACCTCTTCTGGGTGGCCATGTTCATCCTCGTACATGTTGTGTCCAGCTAATTGTGAGAATTCCAAAAATGGTGAGCCAGGATCTAATAAGAGATTAATTCTCTCGCGCGGCAATAGCTTGCCTTGCTTTGTGTGTCTTTCTCGATCTGAAGGCCGACCGCCAAGCTCTATTCTTTTCACATTCGTCTTTAAATCAGACACAATATTTTTCATTTGGTCAATATTTTTTTTAACTTCATCTCGGAGCTCTAGAGGTGTACCAATTTGAGCTGCCTTGTTCTCACCATGATACCATTTGATAGTTAATGCCTGAACCTGACCTCTAGACCTAGTGAATGTAGTTTTAGACAACTGAGCGAGGCCTTTCAGCATTTTATGCTAAAGTTAGATAAAGAAACCTGTAAGAATAAAAGAGAAAGATAATAAGAGTATACTAGAATATACTGGTGTGTCCTGAGGGATAGTATTGTCAAGACCCCGTGGAGTCTATTGGGAAGATGGAGGTCGGCTTCTCGAGCGTGGTTATGATCTCCCCCCTTATCGACAGGAATGCCTCGCACTGCAATCACAGCTCGGTCTGCCACGCCACATTCAACTCTCTCAACACCACCTCCTTTCTTTGTCCGCAGAGCCGTCTCCTATCCTAGACTTATGTCTTCTTGAAGATCAAGAGAAAAGAAAGTGAGGAATTTGAACTCATTATTTAAGTCTTATCTCATCTCTGTCATTTTGTGTGCGGGTCTGTCACGATGTCAGTTAGTTAGTATGATATCAAGTCATAGTCGATTTCCGTTTGAAAAGACAGACATTTGCCTACCTCTCTGGCCCTTCTTCTCCTTTCTTTACCTGGATAAAAAGTTTTTCCTAGCAATACTAAGATTTTATAGATAGATAGCTTTCTTTCTCAAAATTAGCTCTTTAGAGGTATAGCATTCTCCTAGCTATCTAGCCTCATACAGAGTGACCTTTATATTCAGCATATACTGATACACACCAATGACTAAAGTCTTTGTAGGTCAGAACATACTTAATAAGATATCGTGAAACTAACCACCCTGACTGATCCTTCATCAATATGATACAGTGATATAACCTTAGGACATTAGATCTATTTAATATTTTAATAAAGTACTTATCATTATTATATTATATTGTATAGGTTGTTATTATATTTGGTGGTATCTGGGCACATATGATAATGGACCAACCATTACATCACATTGCACTTCCGCTCCATATACAAAGACTGGACCAAGTCCTTGACCTTAACTCATATCTTTGTCAACTAGAAGATATTATAAGAGATGACGAACCAAAGACACTGAAACAGTGAGTATTTGTTATATCATTGTTATAATAGTCTGTATATGTTATTACTGAACAGACGATCAGACTCTTCTCATGACATACATTTTAATCTTTCTTACATCACACCTGAACGTCACTGGATTAAAGTAAGTGATCTCTTTACTTGATACATTGATATTATTATAATAATACAATAGGATCTTCTACTTAGTGATACAGATGACTCAGATTCTGATTTAAGTGAATCGGAAAAATTTCAACTGATGTTGGAATTACATTATAAGAGGCGACAAAAATGGAAGAAAAGATTAAAAAGACTAACTAAAATACGACGTTATCAATATTTAAGTGCTGGTCTATTACTTTCTGATGACAAGTATCCTGAAATACGTAAAAAATCTGAGGCAGACAGAAAGAAATCCACTAAGCCTGTGACAAGAAGAGATACTAAAATCAACGATGCATCGAGAAAAGTATTATTATTATTATTATTATTTAATAACTTACCACACCCACACTGATCTTTGTAGGATGAGAATGATCACGATGAAGATTTTAGTATGGAAATACCTGAGGAGGACCCAGACAAATATCGTCACAAGTTATGGAGTTATATATCAAAGAAGGAAATACCTAAAATGGCAAAAATATTTTCTCAAGCTAGACACATGTGTCTGAATAATAACAAGAAAGTAAAAAATATATTGTAACTTTTAAAATAGACTTAATTTATTTATACATCTATCATATACTCATGCATCCATTAAATTTGTTTGTTTTATAGGTGGCTGTTTATTGTCAACGTGAGGTACGTCGTTGGGCATCCAAATCTCAGCGACAAAGCAAAGAGACCAGTAGTGTTCAACCTCGAGCAAGACGTATCATGAAGGAGGTGCTAGGATATTGGCGTAAATATGAAAAGATTGAGAAAGAAGCGAGAAAGAAGGCAGAAAAGGAAGCACAAGAGCAACAAAAGTTATACGATGAGATGAGAGAGGTAACTATGGTGATAGTTAGACCACACCTATTGACACACCCATTTTTAGGCTAGAAGACAACAAAGGAAGCTGAATTTTCTCATCACGCAAACTGAATTGTATGCTCATTTTATGTCAAAAAAACTTACAGGTGAGTATATAATGATGTGTTAGACTCATCTCCAGACTGTCATACCCCCAAGTTTTTTCACCCAGGGGGCTTGGCAGTCTGAGGACGAGACTAATGTTGTATTGTAATACTACGTGTCTTGTTTAGGAGAAGAGAAGTCAACAGAAGATATTTTAAAGAATTTAGAAGACAAACCTTTACAGGTTGACATACCTCAGACTGTGTTGATGAAAATGGATGAAACAGATGAATATGGTAAAAATAGTGTGTCCATTATACTGCATTATTTGTCCATTAATCCATAATATCTGTCCATTATACTGCATTATTTGTCCATTAGTCCATATTATCTGTCCATTACTGTCTATCATGTATCCATTATACTATAGATACTGATAATGTTAAAGCTAAAGCTCTTGCTAATGTTCAGTCTGCAGTAGAAAAACACAAAGCAAAAGTAAGTCCTGTTATAATAATGGAGGACAGTGTTACTATGACTATTTTGGATAGCATCAAACATTTGTTGAAGCCTTACCTTTAGATGGTTGTACAACTGATTTACAACAATCTTGTAAGTAATGTAATAGTTGATTGTTCATGATCTGTACTCTCTCTCTCTCTCTCTCTCTCTCTCTCTCTCTCTCTCTCTCTCTCTCTCTCTCTCTCAAGTTGACCAAAACTTTAGTCTTGCTAATCCATCTCTGGCTATTGATAGAGAAGTACCCCAACCCTCAATATTTAATGGACAATTAAAAGCTTATCAGTTAAAAGGAATGAATTGGTTGGCCAGTCTTTATGATCAGGTATATGTGTTAATCACATGATAGTCATGTGATTGAGTGTTTATATATATAGGGCATAAATGGTATATTAGCAGATGAAATGGGTTTAGGGAAAACAGTACAAAGCATTGCTTTATTGGCGCACTTAGCTGAGGTAAGAAATCACTAAGGACCAATAGGTTCGTTCATTCATCCATTAAATGATCTAGTCATCTGTTCATTCAACCTGTATATCCATCCATTCATCCATCCTTTCGTTTATTTGTATATCTATCTCTACTTAGCATCAAAACATTTGGGGTCCATTTCTCATAGTATCACCAGCTTCTACATTACATAACTGGCAGCAGGAATGTACTCGCTTTGTCTCTACATTTAAGGTCAATATACCAGAGATTGAGAGAGAGTGTGTATATATTATAGTATATTCAGGTCCTTCCATATTGGGGTAATCCTTATGAGAGAAAAGTCATTCGAAAATATTGGAATCAGGTATGTCATGAATCAAATGTTATAAAATTATAATGTTTTTCTTCAGAAATTATTATGTCATCGTAATGCTCCTTTTCATGTGCTTATTACAAGTTATCAACTGGTAAGATCATGTGACCTATCATGTGATCATCACTGATGTCATAATATTAATATACCACCTTATTGAAAGGTGGTTATCAAAAAATTGCTTGACAGAAAAGTCCCAGAATTTACTAATTGTGTATGATAATTTTTTACTGGCTTATAAACTAAAATGTTGATAGAGTATTTGTGGGTTAATGACGTTTATAGTTGTGAATATACTTGATCATGTGGCTTGTGATGGTGTAGTGTATTGATAGTCATGTTTGTCTTGTGAGGATATGTTAGTCTTATCAGTTATCAATGTTGACAGCTGTTCATGTTTGTACTTGCCCTTTATTAGGTTGTACAAGATTTCAAATATTTTCAGCGGCTAAAATGGCAGTACATGATTTTAGATGAAGCTCAAGCTATTAAGAGCAGTTCAAGGTCAGTGGGTGTGGTTAGAGGGTGTGGTTTCATATGTGTCGTTCTTTAGTGTTCGTTGGAAGTTATTGATGAGTTTTAATTGTCGAAATCGTCTGTTGTTAACTGGTACACCAATACAGAATACAATGGCTGAAGTATGTCCATCTGTCTATTCTATTATTTATAGATCTATTTGTTTATTTATATCTGTCCATTATATCTCTCTATATATCCCTAGCTTTGGGCATTACTACACTTTATAATGCCAACTATGTTTGACTCACATGATGAATTTAGTGAATGGTTTTCAAAAGATATTGAAAGTCATGCTGAGAAAAAGTCTGCTCTAGATGAAAGTGAGAATTAACAAACTATTATAACATTCTATGCTCACCACACCCACTTATTAACAAGATATAACATTCTTGTAATCTACTGTAGATCAGCTGTCTAGATTACACATGATTCTCAAACCATTTATGTTGAGAAGAATTAAGAAGGATGTTGAGCATGAAATGGCTGAGAAGGTATAATGAGTCAAACCCTATTAATTAGTAATTATTTTGTTAGATTGAGATCCATTTGTCATGTGGGTTATCGTCACGGCAACGTGAGTTATATCACAGGTTAAAGGAGAGGATATCAATTGATGATCTCCTGCGTTCCTCTCTTTCTTCTCATAATCCTAAAGAGTCCACTTCAACACTTATGAATATTGTGATGCAATTTAGAAAGGTAAAAGAAATGGACACACAGAATTAAGAAATGGATGTATAAACTAGTCAAATGGACATATAAATTTCGTTGTTATTTTAGGTATGTAATCATCCTGACTTGTTTGAACGACGTGATGTCAATTCTCCAATTGATGTGTCCCTGTCTCCTCCTTCTCTCCCTCGGCTTATCTATCATGATTGTCTCTGTCCGTTAACATCACGTCAAAGGTCATTAGATTATTAACAATCCAATTAAATACTATTAAATGTTCCAATAGATTGCTCACTATACAAGTGGGTGTGGTTTCTACCTACCACGCCCATAAATCTTCTCTTTATGATGGGTGTGGTTTGTGGTCTTTCTTGAGACTAGCTAATTTATCACCATCTGAAGGATCTTTAAATTTTATAGCAAATTTATCTCAAAGGTGAGTGACCTCATTATCAATGACCTTTGTACTCTGACCTCTCTAGATTAAAAGCTATAATAAAATTAGCAATTAACTTACAACTAATTTATCTTCAAAGACAATGGCAGTCTTATACGTCGTCACGGTAACATAACTACATGTATATAATAATTTAGCCCCTCCTCTTCGTTAGGTATCAGTTACTATTATTTCCATCATTTTCACTATCTCCGTTTTCTATTGCAAACAGCTCTGTCCTTTCTGAACTTGTGTTCACTAGCCACACCTCCTCTTTCTATGCTCACCACACCCACATTATTAGTCCACTGAAAGAACCAGACAATGTATTACTACAAGAAGTTAGTACTACACTCATTGAACAAAACAATGAGAGAGAACAGAGAGTATGTCAGCCTACTGAATTACCAAAGTTTTTACAAGATGTCTTGTACCCAAAAGTGAGTTTATGTTATATTGAACCAAATTATTAGTTGTTTATTGAAGTGTATAAATATTTACAATATTACATGAAATAACTGTGTGTGTGTGTGTCTAGTTAATAGTGAAAGCATTTTGACTAGTTTATTTTTAATACTGAATACACGCCGACCTTTCTCTCTCTCTCTCTCTCTCCTCTCTCTCTCCAGGTACTAACTACCATTTCATTGTTTTATATCAATGACCGCTCAGCTGAGTATAAACGTCACATGTGGTTTGAAGGGGGTCCCCCTGCTATTAAAAGTTTAATACAACATGGCTATACTGAGGAGAGAGATGATAATATTCTGTGGTTTTCTTCACCTCAACTTGGTGGTCTTGATATGGTTTATCCTCTTAGAGGATGGTCTCATATTGATATTCCAGGTAATAGTTAATTAAGTCTTAATGACAGGAGCTACCTCATTGCCTTTAGATAAAGAGAAGATGATTACTGACAGTGACAAGATGGCAGTATTAGACAGGTTGTTGGCTAAACTAAAGAGAGAAGGCCATCGTGTTCTAGTCTATTCTCAAATGACACGTATGATTGACATCCTTGAGGATTTTATGGTTTATCGCAGACACAAGTACATTCGATTGGACGGCTCTTCTCGTATTTCTGAACGACGAGATATGGTTGATGATTTCCAGACTAAGTCTGATATTTTTGTGTTTTTATTGAGCACACGAGCTGGGGGTCTGGGCATTAATTTGACTGCAGCAGACACTGTAATATTCTATGATAGTGATTGGAACCCCACTGTAGATCAACAGGTGGGTGTGGTCACATAGACATAGTTATTTAGTGTCCATTCTCTATTTTATCTATCCATTAATCAGTTCGTGCAATCATTATTGTATCTATACACAATACATTGATCCATTTACTAGTTCATGCATCTATTATATATTCCCAGGCTATGGATCGTGCTCACAGACTTGGTCAGACTAAACAGGTCACAGTATACAGGTTAATAGTTAAAGGCAGTATTGAAGAGAGGATATTACAAAGAGCACATGAGAAGAGTGAAATACAAAAGATGGTTATATCAGGAGGTGATTTTAAGATTGATACTCTTAAACCGAAAGAAGTTGTATCATTGCTGCTTGATGATGAAGAGATGGAGACGAGATGTATGTAATATTATTTAATTAATGTCTTAATTAAATGGTCTTCCCCTTTTTTCCTCTCTGTAGTTTTAACTAAACAAGCTGAGAAGAAGGCTCAAGATGAACTTACTAAACAAAAAACTACAAAATCTCGTAAACGAAAAAATACTCAGAAAATTACTGAGGGTATTCCTTCTTCAAAGAAAGCTCCACCTACTAACTCAATCTCCCCCTCCCCCTCATTAAGTCATCCTGGTAGTGTCACTTCTAATGATGTTGTCAATGGTGAATATATTGATGTTGTTGGAGGGACTTCTAATGGCCAGAATACTCCAAAACGTCGTACTTTGGGTAAACGTAGCAAGCAAGGTGGAGTTAAAAGACAAACCAAGAAACCTAAATCAGTTGGCTCAACTCCAACTCGTCTCTCTTCAAAATCTCCTTCTATTCCAGCCTCTCCCACATCTTTACTGCTGAATAATGGGACCAGCTCTCATTCCTCTCCACGTATTAGTCCTAACTCAATGTCTTCCTTCTTACCTTCTACTCGTGTGACATCATCTACGTTAACTCCACCCACACACTCACTTCAATAGAAAATTAATATTCACTCATTTAACCTAATATTCGGTTATCATCATTGAGACAGTTTTTTTCTTTTGATGACATTATCATTATTGTTGTTTATATTTATACTCTTAATCATATTACATTATCACTAGACAATGTAAAGGTAGTGTTAATGTACTTAATTCAGCATTTTTATAAATTAGATTTCAATTCATCTAGTCACGCTGACAAGAACTGGGTAGCAGTATCTCGTTCAGCAACTAACTCCTTTTCAGTTGCCTCCATCTTCTCTCGAGCAAAGTCAGAAATTGGTAGACCTTGGACAAGTTCCCACGAGTGATCTGATTTGATACGAACTGGAAATGAATATATGATATCTTTAGAAATGCCATAGGATCCATCTGACCACACCCCCATTGATGTCCACTCTCCCTGTATGAATAAGATCTAATCCAGGTTGTATATTTGGCCACACCTACCTCATTAGTTCCAAACCACCAGTCTTTCATGTGATCACAGATAGCTTTAGCTGCTGACATGGCAGACGAGAGTTTACGAGCCTTGATAACAGCTGCTCCTCTCTGCTGAACAGTCTAAAACCATTATAAAAACAGTGATCCATTTATCTATATGCATCCAACATATAAGCTTTATACATCCATTTATACATCCATTAATCCATTTATACATCTATTAATCCATTTATATATCCATTAATCCATTCATACATCCATTAATCCATTTATATATCCAATAATCCATTCATACATCCATTAATCCATTTATATATCCATTAATACATCCATTAATCCATTCATACATCCATTGTATTATCAATTATTCCATTATTGTATTATTTTAGAAGACCTAAAAATAATGCTGTATTGTAAAATATGCAATCTCTCTCTCCAACAAATAAACTCTTTAAACTTAATACATACTTACTGTAATAAAATCTCCTTTGACCCATGCATCATCATTGACAGACTCATAAATTGTCCTACGTCCATCAACAGTATTAACAAATCCATGAGCAGCATCTGGAAATTGAGTGGAAGAGTGGTTTCCCCAAATAATGACATTACGAACTGAATTAGTGGCCACACCCAGTTTAGCTGCAATCTATATGAGTAACAGTGTATATAAGTATACATCCATTATAATAACTATGTGTCCATTTGTTACTCACCTGAGCTTGTGCTCTGTTCTGATCTAATCGAGTCAGACAAGTGAAGTTCTCTTTAGGAATGGTAGGAGCCATTTTTGCAGCGAGATAACAGTTAGTATTTGCAGGATTTCCAACTACGAGTACCTTTATTTTCACACAGTAACCATAGCAACAGCGAGAGCATTGACATACCTTGACAGTCTTTTTAGCACATTTATCTAAAGCTTTGCCTTGACTTTCAAAGATTTTAGCATTTGCTTTGAGGAGGTCCTTTCGCTCCATTCCCTCACGACGAGGCATAGCACCTACTAATATAGCAACATCAATGTTGTTGAAAGCAACCTCAGGGTCGTCAGTAGGAACAATATCTAAACAGGAGAGAGAGAGAGAGAGAGAGAGAGAGAGAGAATGAAAGTGTGATATATGTTCCAAGAACAATATACCCTTTAGCAAAGTCAAAGCACAGTCTTGCAATTCCATAACAACTCCGTGTACACTAGACATCATTGGTGTAATGTCAAGAAGTGTTAACTCAATTGGCTGAAAAGATGTCATTATAAAGGACAAAATTAAGGGTAAGATAACCGACCTGGTTGGGTCCAAAGACATCTCCATTAGCAATAGAATAAAGCAGAGAATAGGCTATCTGCCCTGCAGCTCCAGTGACACACACACGTAGATTGGCCTATAATGAAGACTAGATATCAAAAATAATGAATTCAACTTACCATTTTATGAACTTAGAGGTGAGGTCATAAAACCACGTTTTTTAAGAGTCTATTGTCTAATAAAGAAGGGAGGGTTCATGAATAATAATTATTAAATTATGGAATCCTATTTAGTAAAAGCCATTGAAGAGGAGTCAGTGGCAATCAAAAGTTTTTGGTATGGCAAGTTCTTACAGTATCTCTATAGTGAAGGCATAATGTGTGATGATCAGGAGAGTCTTATGAAGAGAACAACTGAGAACTACAGCAATAATGTACCAAGTCTTATCCTTGGTAGATCACTTTGGGTGCATGTAAATGAAGCAAAGACTGAACTTGTAAAGTGCCAATCATCTCTCTCTCCGAATGTACATGTTCTTGTAACACAATCCATACCTTTACAATTACCTGATGACATACCTTGTTACCTTGACGACAATGACCTCACTTTGAACTGGTCACTAGTGGCAACCACTCTGCATTCTTTGACAAGTATACTACATCACATATAACACAAAATATATACTATATCATAGACTACACTGATATTGTGCAAAAACTGGGACTGATAGCTGTACAGGTTTACTCCAGTATTACAAGTAAACCTCAGCAAGATGTTGTTGCAACATTAACACTATGGTTCCATTGGACTCACAGTCCACAGGTTATATAGTATATGAGAGTATAATGTATATATTTTTATAGATATATTGTAACTGTCTTGAGATGACTTATTCAGATTGTCCTCTCTCTGTCTATCTTGCCCTTATGATATCTTCAGCTGCTATAGAGCGCTCTCTTGGAGATGTGAGTGAAATGATTTTAGTATTAAATTATTCTCTTTTACTTATTTAGATTTATCTTCATATATCCAATGGTACTTAACAAAATAATACATTATATTTTAAATTTTAATGTAGCAGAGCATTGTCCAAGATTAATGAGAGGTCTTTTAGATACTAAAGAATTGAGTGATATATTTGGAGAAGTACCAGTATATATTGTTACTATAATTGTTATGATTTTCAATTTTTTGTTTATTTTTAGATGCTGTGTTTAAAAGCTCTTATTGGTCCTCCAGCTGGTCTTAACTTGCGCAATATTTTATGGCATGGATTTGTAACTGAAAATGAAGTCCCTATACAGTAAATATAATACAATAACTTATCATTATTATATTAATTTTAAAGGTATAATATTTTGTTACTAGTTTTAATAGCTAGTTTAGGGAAGATCCTCAGTAAAGTCATAGGATCTATAGCTCACCAATTTTATGCATCATTTCCACAAGAAGATATACTAAATGAAGTATTTCCTGGTAATAATTTTTATTCATTATTAATGGTCAGTTTTGTCTATCTTGTATTTTAGAATATTCTGAAGCAGATCTTCAAGAAATATCTAAATTATTTGAAGATAGTTATTTCATACTTCCATCAATGTTACCTATATGGAAGGCTTCTATCTATTACTACAATATTAGACAGTAATACAATGACTATTGACTATTAAGTTATTCAAGTGTCCATCTTTAGGTTTGGTCATTGCCTCTGTCTTTTATTGCCATCTCTTGAACATGGAATAAGACGAATATATGCTTCTTGTAACAATTGTCCTGAGAGAATACTTACAGCTGAAGTAATAACACTTCATTTACTGATAAATATAATATACTATATTATTGTAATATTTTAGTCTACAACACTTTATACAACATTTGATGAAGTAAGTATTGTATTATAATAATTTATTAGTCATTTTTATTTTCCTTTTAAGATGCTTAGTCCCACTCTAACTGACTGCAATACTCCCAACAAATTACCTCATGAAATAGGCCATCAAAAAATGGTAAAGATAAAGTGTTTGTTCTTTTATATATTTCTCTATAGGAGATGTTAATGGATCTTCTTGTCTATCCTGAGGGGCCCAGACTACGTGATAAAATCAGTCATGGTGAGGTATGTCCTCAATAGCAGTATCTATTTTTATTTTATTGATATCCAATGCTAGGTAGACTTAAGCTGTGTGTCTCGTACATTAGCTAGTCATGTGCTGAACATTTGTATTGTATTCTGTGTACAGTATTCAGTCTCTTTCAAGTTTGAAGTTAGTCAATGATGATTGCTATAAATAAAACAGTCAGTCTATTTCACATATATAAGAGACTGTTACTATAAATAGAACAGTCTTAACCTCAGTCTATTTCACATATATAAGAGACTGTTACTATAAATAGAACAGTATTAACCTCAGTCTATTTCACATATATAGGAAACTGTTACTATAAATAGAACAATATTAACCTCAGCTATTCACATATATAGGAGACTGTTACTATAAATAGAACAGTGCAATCCAGTAAAGACTATACCAGTTTATTTCATCCCATGTCAATGTTAAAGAGAGAGGTATAATATTCCATTGGAACTTTATAATAATATTGTACACTAGATATGTCATGTTATTGATGTTATGGAGAAATGGTGTGAGATAAAGACATTCACATCATTAAAAGATAAGTTAGTATCCATTAATCCACATTACAATGTTGACTCCACCCACTTATAGTGATGATGGTGAACTAATATTATCAACTGATCCTCATCCAAATTATTTGCCAACTCTTATACATTTATTAGACTCATTTCCATACTCCCATACTCCAGATTTTCATGATCAATTCGTTTCTAGTTCCATGTATCAGGATTTTGATGGCAATCCATTGAAATCATTAGTACAATATATATGGAGGAATCCTTTTCTCACATTGTTTATGACAAGAAGTAATCTTGAGATCATTGGTATTTTAAGGAGAATTATCAGTCATCTAGTTATAGCTATTGATCAGGTATATATAATGCATGTCTAACACAGGCCTGTAACAAGCAAAATTTAGAGTGGTCAGGCAAGGATAGAAATGGTTTATATAGTGCCCAATGGTGCTCATAATGTCTATGGTGACCATATTGTCTCCATTATGCCCCCAGGCACTTAATGCTATTACATGTTAGATCCATTTAAGTCAATAAATTATATATATTATATAAAATGGTTATAAACTGTTATATGTGTGATATTAAGGTGAGACATGCAGCCATACAGAAGTACAATCTTTATCAGAGAAAAGCTCTACGGAGTAGGCAAAGGGTTAATTTTGATTGCCTTCTTTCATGGTCTGTTATTAAAATATACCTAATAATGTTATCTTTGGTTTTATCAGTGTTGGAGTGTATTGGTCGTCAGCTGTTATGGTCTGTTGTCTTGTGTGTTTGATAATAACATACATACCTTCATCACATGATCTGTCACATGATGTGGTCAGCAAAGTTATCAAGTACATATAAAATTAATGATTAGTAATATATGATATTAATATTGTCATTGTTTTAAGGTTTTTGAAAAAAGTTCTTCAATTTGTTGAGAATTTTTCTTCGCAATCGACTAAAAATCGTTGGATAGAAATTGAACATTTGTGTTCTGCATTTAGTGATGTCACCATGAAATTACCATTACTAAAAACTCCTCCCACTTAATAAAGTATTATAATATTTTATTAAAAAGAAATATCATTTATTTATGTTTTATAATTACATCAATTCCAATACTTTTAGCCGTACCTATAATTGTCTTACAGATGCTCTCAAGAGGAACACGAACAAATGCTGGATCTTGTGATTTTATCAAAGCTATTTCATAAATATGTTTCAAAGAGAGTCGTCCAACAATATCATGTCCTATAGCATAAAACAATGAACATGATGTATGTGTCCAGTACTCTCTCAATGACCTGGATTAGATGATCCTTTATCAATACTAGCAGCTGCTTTGAGGAAGTACGACACTGGTGGCAAGGTGGTTGTGAAGTTGTATGTTCTATCGGACTGATTATAATGGTAACCATGGATACATTTCATGAATATTTAATTACCATCACAGTGATTCGAGTTGGTATTGGAATACCTTCTTTAATGTGTTTTGTATGTTCGTTAAATTCTTTGGAAAATTTTCCAATATTGATGCCCCTCTAATTAATGTAATTATGTTACCATGGAGATATACAAAGTACTGCACTTACTTGTCCCAGTGCTGGTCCTAATGGCGGGGAAGGAGAGGCTTTACCAGCTGGGATATACATTCTGAGATGTCCCAGTACTTTACCAGCCGATGCCATGCTTGTTGACCGTATTCATTACTATTGATCTAATTAAAGGAATACACACTTAAAGTACAGAATGTCTTGGTTTTCTTCTCTCACAGGTAAGGCAGAAGCCTTTCTCAATCAGTTAGATGAAGCAGCTGCCACTTCTCTTAATGATTCTGGTTTGGTCACTCCCTCTCCCAAGAAAATCCCTTCTGTTGGAGGTCAATCAAAATCTGGATTAGCCTATGAACCTGTAGCCCAGCCCAATCCTAAAATGACCACACCCCTTCCAAGACGTTCTCAACCAGCTATATCAAGTATGATACATAAACCATCTCGTCCTTTGGGTGTGACTCCACCCACTGAGTCAACGTGGGGATCATCATGGTCTGCCCCATTTCAGTCGACTAAAGTCACACGTGATCCTGTAAAGTCCTCTAGCAGTGGGCGTGGTCATATTACAGAAGACTCTTTATTGGAATATTTGAACACTCCTTCCAATAAAGACAAACAAAAGAGTGAGACCAATACTGTCAAGACCACACCTCCTAGACCTCACAGTGCTGACCAGACAGCAGCTGGAAGATCATCAGAGAACACAGATCAATACACTGGTAATGAATAAAATGATAATATTAAATTGTTAATCTTTTTATTACAGAAGAAATAGATCACAGTATGAGTGGTCAGTCTGCTTCTAGTGACTTGTTTTTGACTAAAATTGATATTTCACAACCAAAGTTACCATCACCATCACCCTCTCCTCCCTCTCCTCCTGTTCTCTCACTTTCCACTAATATAGAAATATCACCTACACAAAAATTAGAGTCTGAAACCACACCTACTTTACTTCCGCAACCAGTTATTCTTTCACAGCCTTTCACAAGTCAATCTTCTAGAACTAAAGATAAGGGAACAAATGAGACCAGCTCTGACAAACCTGATAACAATATTGATAGTCTCAGAGATAGAGTATCATCTCTGGAGTTAGAGAATCATTTGTTGCGTCAAGAAGTGAGCTCTGTCAATGAAGAGTTAAACAATATATTAATGAGAGCTAAAGAAAGCAACAAAGGTAAATTGATTAATAGAATCTAATGGACACATAAAACTGTGAATGGATATATACACAGTCCAATGCATGGGAAATGGACACATTATTATATGATGATTATCATTGCAGTTGAATCACAGCTCAAAGATGAAGTCAATTCATTGAGACAACAATGTTCTACACTTGATCAACTCATACGACATATGAGATCACAAGAAGATGACCTCACAGCTGCAGTAGAGGCTAGAGACTCACAAATACACATTCTTCGTACCAGACTTCAAGAATCAGATGATTTACTCAAAATCATGAAAGAAGAAACAAGCAAAGAGAAAGACAGGTTACATTTGATTTAGTTAACATGTGATAGAAGATATGTCATTAGATTATTACAAGATGTTAGTCGTAGCAGTGAAGTTCAAAATCATGCACTAGGATCAGTTAAAACTCAATTGGAACAAACGCTAATTTTATTAACTCAAGAACAAGATAATTCAAGTAATTTAAAAGTAAGTTAATAACTTTGATATTAATACTAGACCTCGTTTATTGTAGGCGGAGTTTGATGAGAGAGAAAGTCAATTAATAAAGGAGAAAGAAGAGTTATCACAATCTTTGTATTCTCAAGGCAAAGAACTTCAACAACATCAATGTCAGTAAATTTATATATAAAAGTATTATATCCAACTTTATCTTTATTAGTACGATATTCTGAATGTCATAATGTATTACAATCAACTCGCAATGAGTTACAATTATTAAAAAAAGAACACGAAGATTACAAGCTCAAAGCGTCCAACATTTTACAGGTCTGTCCATTTGATTTCTATGCGTCCATTATTGTTTTTTGATATGTCCAATTTTTCCAGGCAAAGGAACGTCTCATATCTAATCTAAAATCTTCACAATCAACTGATGGTAGCAGTAACAATGTTCATGAAGTTATTATAGATGAAATTAAGACTGAAAATTATCGTCTCCAGTCTCAATTACAGACAAGTGAACAGCTAGTACTCTCACTAAGAACAGAACTACAGGTACAATGAGTAAGCCCCTGTATATTATCTATAATTTATTTTAATTAGGAGTTAGAAGATCATCATTCTATTGAGCTGGAGCAGCTACTGCAGCAAGTAAAAATAGCAGAGGAAGGTCTTGAAGAAGAGAAGAAGGGCCATCTTTTTACACAAGATGAGTTAGCTAAGTTACAAGAAGTAGGTGGGACTTTGTATCATATGATAGTCACATGATCATCATAGGATGTTGATCGTTTAAAAGATCAATATGTTCAAGAGAAGGCGTTAATGGCAACTCAACTTAGAGAGAAAGATAACAATATTCATCATTTAAAAATGCAAGTAAGTGCATTTACTTGTATACATGTGCATATTATGATCCTTGTTGCTAGGCAACCAGTGGTTCTGACCAATCAGATTCAAACAGAAGAGAATTAGAAGAAAAATTACAGAAATTGACTGAAAGTTTAATTGAGAAACAAACAGAATTAGAACTATTAAAGTCAGAACACTACACACTACATTTACAACTTGAAAGAACTCAAGTTAGTAATATTGTTCTAACAATACAATTTATAAAAACATTTTTAGGCAAGTTTAGTAGAAAGTCAAAAAATACAACAAGTACATCATCAAACAGCACTTAATATGAATACTGTATCAAATGAAGGTTACTCTATTTATCCATACTATTTCTATGCATCCATTTTACACATTTCTATGTGACTATTTGATTATTTATCTATACAGGCTCTAAGCTCAGACCTATGGCGTCTATTCTTCCAATAGATGCTAGTTCTACAACTCCAGTGAGAAGAAAACATTTACAGCGAGTTAGATCAACTCTAGACTCAATTGATAGATTAGGGTATATCACAGTCATAACCATATATGGTATTAAGACAATTTCTAGACTTCATTTAGGTGTTGTATTAAGGAGATATCCCTATGTCAGACTGTTCACATTTGCATATATTGTAAGTGAACTTATTATGATAATATTTAATGTACTCTTTCTCCTTTTACAGCTCTTACTTCATGTTTGGGTATTCTTTGTTTTATTGACTTACAAACCAGAAATTCATGAAAATCATCCAGATATATAATAACTATGAATATTAATATTATAGTCGTAAAAGGGTTAAATAATCTCGTATGACTTCGTTTGCTAAGGTCAATAATAATTCTCCCATCAACGACTTCGATCGATTGCCGTCTCCTTTCTATTTATTTTTCGTCTGTCTTGTTATTACTATATTAATTATGTCATTTATAAGTCGACCCATTAAATTGAGCACGTGCTGCAACTGCTGGAAGACTGGTATCCCACCAGTGTGGTTAGTATGCATTGGACTGGTTATTGTACAGGTACATATTGTACTCTGATATATAGTATATTATATAAGTGATCTGTGTGTGTGAGGTAGTATGTAATGATGTAGTAAATCTCCCATGCTCAGCTCCTCCTCTGAATGTTGGGGGTGCTGAGCTCCACCCATCCCAATGAGTCACTATCATTCTATTACATAGATTGGATTTGGTATCTATCCAGTTATTATTAAAGAGTTTGCTGACTCAGACAAATCAAAAGCTAATCCACTAATACTTAGCTTCTATCGGTATGATCTCCTACTTACCTAGAGGGAACCCCTATTAATTTACTAAAATAATGATATCACTTTTTTCTTCAGAGATCTCTGTTGTTTTCCAGTTCTTTTTCTTTGTGCATTTATTGCAGAACGTAAAATAATGATACCATCTCTTGGTATGTTAGTGGTAAGGAACTATTTGTGTACTTGTCATATATTTTATTCTATTCCCAGCTTTTCATTATAATGGGTCTTATTGGAATGTTTGGGAACCAGGTATGTTTTATAATACAATGATTTGTTTAGTGTCTTCTCTTTTTCCTCTAGTATCTATTTATATTAGGAGTTTACAAAGCTGGACCCAATGTGGCCTCTGTCTTTCAGGTATTTAGGAAAGTAATATTAAAGTAATATTGTAAATTATTTTGTACATAGCCTATTATTCCAGTGTGGACAGCAGTGTTAGCTATCTTTACTTGTATAGAGAAACCTTCATTTCAGAAGGTAAAAGAGATGATGTCACATGATAGCCACATGACCTCAATCTCATATGTATGTCTCTCTCTTTTAGTTTCCATTTTGGTCAAAAATGTTTGGAATATTATTAGCAGCTGGTACAATGAATATTACATAATAGGTATTTCATATTAATATATTAGGTGGTGCTATAGAAATTACATTAATGAGACAAGATATTTCTAGTAACAACAATGAAGACTCCCAGTTTCAAAGAATTATAGGTTACCTTTCCTTATTTGGTAATACCTTCTGTATGGTAAGGATCACATGACTAGTCACATGACCTGTATGTATATCTGTACATAGGCTATATATGTGTTGCTTCAAAAAAGATTTATATTTGACAAAGTTGGAAGTAAATCAGTCACAATGATCAGTACAGTACAATGTATCTTATTACTTAGATAAATGGAGGGACTACCCCGTATCAGTAACAGCATATAGCTACTTCTTTGGTGCTATTTTTATGGGACTATGTTCATTGCAGTATATAGGTACTCCTGAAAATAGAACAAACTATAATATACCAAGAGAAGTTAGTTATGTAATATATTATGATATTATATGATAATATACTTCTCTCATACTCTCAGTCAGTCTATGTTCTGGTATATGCTACATTTGTCACGTCAGCACTTTGTTATCTTCTTATCACTTGGGCTAATTCACAAGTTTCTTCAATTTTAGTCACTGCTTTCTGGCCAGTTCAGGTACCATGTACTTTGAACAAACCTTCCCTTACAAACAAGTGGTGTGTCTAATCTTTTAGGTTCTCATTGCAGTAATAGGATCATGGCTTGTGTTAGGTATTGAATTTGCTCGATTAGTAAGTACTTTGCCCTTTTATCTGTCCATTCATCTATTCATTCATCCATTTAGCAATATATTGGTGCAGTAATGTTAATAGTTGGTTTGTTTTGTGTCCTATGGGCTAATTATCAGGTGAACCTTTATCACCATGGTTACCATTGACACATTGCTATATAGGAGGAGAAAGACAAAGAGGGACGTGGTGGGTACTTTAGTAAGGTCACATTAGATTGTGGTCTTTGTGGTGACAAAGAGTGTGAACAACCTTTACATGGCAGTATTAATAGAACAGTATGTTAACAGTAACACAAGATAATAATGTTATTATAATAATGTTATTATATCCTCTTAATTTAGGATATATCCCCATCTCCTGATCCATCTATTACTTCTCAAGATGTTAACAAGTATATTAATAATTAAATTTAGTGGAAGGACATACTTGAGCTAAATGAAATAATTTATATTTAGATTTTCATATAAACATTATACACAATATCTTTCTTCTATGTAAGACTTGTCGGCGTTAGCCACACCCACCATCCATATAAGTATAACATTAATAAACTGACTCCTGTTTGCATTCGAACCATTACCCGTTTATAATAAGATTCTGCACACTTTTCTTCCTCTTCTCCGATAGCTTGAATACAATATTTAGACATTGTAATAAAGGAGTGGGTGTGGCAATTACTCTGAAGCGTGTACTCTAAGCTACGAAGGAGATCATTTGTTTTAAGGATTAAAAGTAACTGTCGTGGAGCTGAATTCAATAACTGTGATATCTCAGGAAAATAGTTAATGGCATCAATCCTTATCAACTTATCCTAAAGAAAATAGAGGTATTATTATTAACACAGGATAAATGGTTCTTACCTCTTGATTAGAGCGAGCAATAGTACCGATACCATGTTCAATGGAGTTCCATGATCGTCCAGTAATAATACATGCTAATAAAGGGTACAACTCTCCAGCATTAAGAGCAGTACAATATGTTTTAATAGCCTCCATGTCACGTGATATTAACCCTTTCCAAAGTCGACAATAAAGAAGTCTAAACTCATGCGTTAACTGTTGATAAAGACCATGGTCTAACAGGACTAGTTCTACATGTCCAGTGTCTGTCTTTCTCACTAGAACATTCCCAGGATGAGGATCACAGTGAATAAACCCACGTTTATATATCATTTCACTATACATTTTAGCTAACTTGAGACTAACCTATTGTACATGTACCTAATAACCCAAAGAGATTCATTTTTACTAACCTCATTGACAGGAATGTAATGCTCCTTAATATACTTTGAGTTATTTATTTTAACTCCTTCACAGAACTCCATTACTAACAGTCGTGAAGTAGCAGTATACACTCTTGGAATCTATGACACAAAGGGTTAAAATATAAAACAACAAATGTTGATTTACTTTGATAAAATTAAGATGATGTAACATGTTTGAACATGCTTTCATATTGTTAGCTTCGTGGATAAAGTCTAATTCTTTAGGGAGGTTTCTTCTTATCTCATCTGCTAACCATTGGAATTGAAAATCAGGAAATAATCTTGTGATACAGCTAACCAGAAACTAAACAATAAATTTAAATCATTGATACATCCATCCATTCTATCTATACGTCCATCCTTATGTCTATGTGTCCATTAATCACTGATATATCCATTGACGTCCATTGGTGTGTATCCATTTAACTCACATCGACAGTACTCATATCAGTGTATGCATTCTTCTTAACATGAGGATGTTGAATTTTAACAGCAACAACCCGACCATCTTTTAAAACACCACGATGACATTGAGCTAAAGAAGCAGCACCCAATGGTTTGTCATCAAGTTCACTAAATACATTCTCCACTAAATTTTAAGTTACATCAAATATATGTGACATATATAACATGATGTACTTGGACAATGTAACTCTTCTTCAATGACTTTCTTAAGTTTGGCTATTGAGGTTTGAGGAGCATCGCTGTGGAACACTTTAAAAGTCTCTACATATTCCGAGGGTAGGAGGTACTGTAATGCTCCAATGTGTTGACCTATCTTGATAAAATAGCCACCATTTTTACGACACATCTCTCGTAATTTTTGAGCAGATCGTAAGTGGACCTACAATAAGTTAAAAACTATAGAAAATGAAAATATTTAAATCGTACTTCTGATCTTGTTACATAATATAATGACGTCTCTTTTGATAGTTTAGATAGCGTCCATTTATAATCAATAGCCACACCCAATACCTAAATGGATATATAGTTTCTAAATCGACTAACAGCTCACAATGGATCAATATAATAACTTACAGTATATGCAGCTCGCCCGAATCTCACCACTCTTAGTGAAGACCACCATGATGAGCTGTCAGAAGTTTTCTCCTGATATGTAACACCTACTCCAGTACTTACAGCTATTAACAATCCTACTCTGTATCCTACCCTGACCATCTTCAAGCGTGATCATTATATAACATGACATTGTCGTGGCAACGTGGTCCTAGGACCACTTTTGGCAAGGCAAAATTGACTCCCCCCCAGATCATTTTTGGCTGCAAAAAAGGTTCCCAGACCACGTTGGCTGTACTAAATATAATTTTTTATTACTAAATATATTGTCAAGTAGTTTGAATTAAAGTACTTATTGCAGTGATAAAGATTAAAATACAAGTAAGAAACCAGTCATCACTAGATGTCTCTGGAGTTAGTTTTACAGTAAGTTACGATTTATCACAATTAACTTTATTATGAGATATTTAGTTGAATAGATTATTTGATAAAGATGTGGAAAGATAGAAGGGAAGATGAGTTACAAGATTTCATAGATTTTACACTCATTACAACTGGAAGACATGATCTGATTGTAAATGGAACTAATGATGGTGAACAATGGAACATTATGTCATTCACTAATTTTTGGTTTAGGGAAGAATATATTGATCTTAAAGATTATGTTGGAATCTCCCTCCTACAACATCAGGCAGTATTATTAGAATATGTCCCTTGTAATTATCATAACTTATTAACACTTCAATTTATTAGTGTCTGTATCATATCAACGTTAAATGCAGTGCTAATATTAGTGTAAGATATTGTGGTAATGTATGTGTTTCTTATTATTAGAGACAATAATGGGAAAAATGGGAACTTCCTAGATGGATATATGATTCTACTGTGGGTCCTATGACTGTACCATTAGGTATATCATGAGATATCTTGTGAATGATACTTAAGATATAATGTAGATTTATGGAAGTTTAACTTTGATATGAAATGGCCAGACATCATACCAACAACAACAACAATAATAATAATAATAGAGAGATGAGAGTTTATTAATGAACAATAAAAAGAAAGAAAAGTTTAATTTTTCATTATTGATGTTATATAGTTGAATAGTTTATGAACTGTGTGAATTAGTACTAGACAAAAAGATTATAACAGATAACATCTAGTACACTACTCTTACCATGATGTCAAAAAAGTTAATGACATCAGTATCATTATGATTCTTGTACTTGAATGCTCTACACCACATCCATTAAATACCAGACCACTAATATTAATATACATAGATTTTATAAATGTTAAACCAGCAATAGGTTCTCTGCAATTAATCTCAACAACCTGTCACTGCCATTTTTTATAGTAATATCTTTTCCACTGTTATAAAAAGTAGTTCCTGGTGATACTAGTAATTCTATGGGACGCCGTTTGTGTCAAAATTGAAAAATTATCATGATAATAAGTCATTATTTATCAAATTATTGTTCTTATTTATGGAGCGTCATTTGTGTCAAAATTAAATGGATTCAATGGTACATTTAACATGTTATGATTTACTTTTAATTGTTACTTAAGCGGAGTGCCAGTATCACGAGCCGTCTCTTAGAATCGAGTGTCAGGGAGATGTAGGTTGGGTCCCCTGACTTTGGTTGGGTCTATTAAGTGTAAAAAACAAAATACATTTATAAATTTACTAGGACATCTAAGTATAAATGTACTATTGGAACTAAGGAGATTATCATGTTTTTTTAGAATTGACACAACATTTATGAGATGTAATATTAATGTCAATTAACAAAGACCTATAACTCTGTACTAAGGAGATAGATACCCTTACGTCAGACTGTTCATATTTGCATATATTGTAAGTGAAGTTATATAATAATATTTGATATACTCTTTCTCCTTTTACAGCCCTTACTTCATGTTTGGGCTTCTGTTTTATTCACCAGAAATTATCATCCAGATATTTAATTATAATACTATGAATATTAATAGATATAAAAATTAATAGTATGATATTCGCTCAGGCCAATAATTCTCAGATCAACAACGTCGATCGATTACCGTCTCCTTTCCAATTATTTTTCGTCTGTCTTGTTATTACTATATTAATTATGTCATTTATAAGTCGACCCACTAAGTTCAGTGCGTGCTGCAACTGCTGGAAGACTGGTATCCCACCAGTGTGGTTAGTATGCATTGGACTGGTCATTGTACAGGTACATATTGTACTCTGTTATATAGTATATTATATAAGTGATGTGTGGTATGTAATGATGTAGAAAGTCTCCTATGCCCAACTCCTCCTCTGAATGTTGGGGGTGCTGAGCTCTGCTTATCCCAACAAGTTACATCTTATCCTGTTCCCTGTATTCTACACTATGACCAGGACCCAGCAGCTCACTTGGCACACTAAGCAATGTAGCAGAGCATTTATAGTTTAACAGATTCATTAGCATTAATATGATCAGGTCATTTACCTTATTGGTACTCGAGGAATATGTACAATAACATTAGTACCTGGTTGTGATGTCAGTAAAAAGATTCTTTATGCTAAGATCATTCTATTGTATTTACACATAGATTGGATTTGGTATCTATCCAGTTATTGTCAAAAAGTTTGCTGACTCAGACAAATCAAAAGCTAATCCACTAATACTTAACTTCTATCGGTATGATCTCCTACTTACCTAGAGGGAACCCTATTAATTTGCTAAAATAATGATATCACTTTTTTCTTCAGAGATCTCTGTTGTTTTCCAGTTCTTTTTCTTTGTGCATTTATTGCAGAACGTAAAATAATGATACCATCTCTTGGTATGTTAGTGGTAAGGAACAATTTGTGTACTTGTCCTATATTCATCCTATTCCCAGCTTTTCATTATAATGGGTTTTACTGGAATGTTTACGGGTCAGGTATGTTTATAATGCAATGACTTGTTTAGTGTCTTCTCTTTTTCTTCTAGTATCTATTTATATTAGGAGTTTACAAAGCTGGACCCAATGTGGCCTCTGTCTTTCAGGTATTTAGGAAAGTAATATTAAAGTAATGTCGTAAATTATTTTGTACATAGCCTATTATTCCAGTGTGGACAGCAGTGTTAGCTATCTTTACTCGTATAGAGAAACCTTCATTTCAAAAGGTAAAATGAATGACATCACATGATAGTCATATGACCTCTTGTCTGTATGTCTCTTTCTTTAGTTTCATTTTTGGTCAAAAATGTTTGGAATATTATTAGCAGCTGGTACAATGAATATTATATAATAGGTATTTGATATTAATGTGTTAGGTGGTGCTATAGAAATTATATTAACAAGACAAGATATTCCTAGTAACAACAACGAATACTCCCAGTTTCAGAGAATTATAGGCTACCTTTGCTTATTTGGTAATACCCTCTGTATGGTAAGGATCACATGACTAGTCACATGACCTGTATGTATATCTGTATACAGGCTATATATGTGTTGCTTCAAAAAAGATTTATATTTGACAAAGTTGGAAGTAAATCAGTCACAATGATCAGTACAGTACAATGTATGTTATTACTTAGATAAATGGAGGGACTACCCTGTATCAATAACAGCATATAGCTACTTCTTTGGTGCTATTTTTATGGGACTATGTTCATTGCAGTATATAGGTACTCCTGAAAATAGAACAAACTATAATATACCAAGAGAAGTTAGTTATGTAATATATTATGATATTATATGATAATATACTTCTCTTATACTCTCAGTCAGTGTATGTTATGGTATATGCTACATTTGTCACGTCAGCTCTTTGTTATCTTCTTATCACTTGGGCTAATTCACAAGTTTCTTCAATTTTAGTCACTGCTTTCTGGCCAGTTCAGGTACCATGTACTTTGAACAAACCTCCCCTTACAAATAAGTGAGTGTGTCTAATCTTTTAGGTTCTTTTTGCAGTAATAGGATCATGGCTTGTGTTAGATATTAAATTTGCTCCATTAGTAAGTACTTTGCCCTTTTATCTGTCCATTAATGTATTCATTCATCCATTTAGCAATATATTGGTGCAGTAATGTTAATAGTTGGTTTGTTTTGTGTCCTATGGTCTAATTATCAGGTGAACCTTTGTCACCATGGTTACCATTGACACATTGCTACATAGGAGGAGAAAGACAAAGAGGGGCGTGGTGGGTACTTTAGTAAGGTCACATTAGATTGTTGTTTTTCTGGTGACAGAGATTATGAACAACCTTTACATGACAGTATTAATAGAACAGTATGTTAATAGTAACACAAAATAATGTTATTATATCCTCTTAATTTAGGATATATCCCCATCTCCTGAGGCACCTGTTACTTCTCAAGATGTTAACAAGTATATAAATAATTAAATTTAGTGGAAGGACATACTTGAGCTGTAATATGACGCAGTATGGATCATTTTATAATGCTATTTATGTACATGTACTAGTGGAACAAAAGAGATTATCTTTTTTAAAATTTAATGGAATGAGAAATTAAAGGAGGAACAAAAGCCAGAGGAATTAAAGCAAGGATTAATAATGGAGGAATTAAAGTAGGTGAAATTAAAGAAGGAGGAATGCTTTAAATTCCTCCATTATTAATTCCTGCTTTAATTCATCTTCCTTTAATTTCTGTTACTTTAAATTCCTCATCCATTAATTCCTGCTTCAATTCCTCATGCTTTAATTCACTTTCTTCTTTCTTTTCATCCTTCTGGATACAACTTTTGAGTGATGTACTATAGTGTTGTTTTAGTTGAAAAACTAATTATAACTAATTATTATA
Organism: Xestospongia bergquistia; assembly: GCA_963965975.1. Classification (NCBI taxonomy): domain Eukaryota; kingdom Metazoa; phylum Porifera; class Demospongiae; order Haplosclerida; family Petrosiidae; genus Xestospongia; species Xestospongia bergquistia. The sequence continues at coordinate 7,405,811 of OZ014418.1, forward strand.
GTTAGTACTGAACTAAAACAATATATACCTGTACTCAATAAATTACTGCACAAAAGATAAACTAACTGTGATAAGTTAACTGATAACTAAAGGTAACACTATTCAAACTATTCAAAGCAACCATGTGTAGTGCATGTGTCAGTGAGCAGTAAGACCACATGTATACCTTTCACCTTGGGTGTATAATAGGGTAGAAGAGGAAAACATTACAGCTGATAATGATAGTGCTATTACTGCTATACAAGTGAGCAGTAAGACCACATGTATACCTTTCACCTTGGGTGTATAATAGGGTAGAAGAGGAAAACATTACAGCTGATAATGATAGTGCTATTACTGCTATACAAGTGAGCAGTAAGACTACATGTATACCTTTCACCTTGGGTGTATAATAGGATAGAAGAGGAAGACAATACAGCTGACCCCTGATCATTTTTGGCTGCGAAAATGATCCCTCAGACCACGTTGGCTGCAAAATATGAAATAAATATATTACTAAATCTACTAATAATCTGATATATTCCTTTTATGCTTTATAATTCCTCCTTTATTAATTACCTCTAATTTACTTCCCCATCAATTATTTCCAGGTTCAAATCAAAAAAATGGCCAAAAATGATAGGTAACAAAATTACTTCAAATTTTTTATGAATGTAGATATGTAGGTTCTTGTTAAGCAGAGTAATTGTTTCTGCTCTAAAATGTGGTTAAAGTGTGTAAAAAACAAAATACATTTATAAATTTACTAGGACATCTAAGTATAATTGTACTATTGGAACTAAGGAGATTATCATGTTTTTTAGAATTGACACAACATTTATGAGATGTAATATTAATGTCAATTAACAAAGACCTATAACTCTGTACTAAGGAGATAGATACCCTTACGTCAGACTGTTCACATTTGCATATATTGTAAGTGAAGTTATATAATAATATTTGATATACTCTTTCTCCTTTTACAGCTCTTACTTCATGTTTGGGTCTTCTTTGTTTTATTGACTTACAAACCAAAAAATCCTTTAAGTTGTTCTAATTTTATTCTTGTCCATTAAAAATATAATTATTTTAACAGTCTTTACTTTAAGCGATACTGGCAGGAGTAATCGTTAATGAGATTCATAGGCGAACACAGCGCGCCCCACAAGAGCAAGAAGACAAAATCTTACGTACATATAAAAAGAAACTGAAGCAGTCATGAGTGCCAGTGTGTTGTGGGCCAGCGTTCTGCAATGCATCAGACCTCTGAGATGGTTACCAGCATACTCTACGGAGTATCCGAAAGGCCGACTAGGATAGGGCTGGTAGTCTCCCTTTAAACGAGATGAGGCTGGTGTATTTGTGGTTCCCGGTTCCTGAATGCGACATTCCCTAAGAGCTGGAATCCCGTACGGCTGGTTTTAAGTTAGGGCGACGCTCCAGCCATGATTACCTCGCGAAGACGAGGGTTACCAAGCCAGGTGGCGGTCCCAGCTAGCAATAGCAGGGAATCCTGGAGCCTAAGTGGAAGCCTGAGTGGGTGAGCGAGTAGGAATCGTTTGGGCAACACACAAGGGTTTTTTTTTATAAATTATAATTCTATTTAAACCACTGGGATAAAAATATTATTAACATATTTTGTTTTATTAGATGTATTGAAATCCTGATATTGAGAATCAAATAAAAAAATTTAAGACATGATATCAAAAATACAAAAAGTTAATGTTCATTATGATTGAAGTCATAATACCTGACCACTAATGGTAATAATATACATAGATTTTATTTTTTTAGGAGCAATTAATATTCACATTATTTATATTTTTAAATGTCTATGGAGCCTGTAAAGAAACACCATACTTTAATGTAAAATTAATAACATTTTTATCTGTGTTACTTTTTATTTATGAAATAAATATATTTACATATATTTGCTGGTCATTTTTGCTGGTCAAGCTTGAAGATAGTAAGAAGAAATTATAGATTTAATCTCTTAATACTATGATATTACAATTACAATAAGAGACAATAGATATAAACATGTACATATTTATTTGTACATGTACATTTATTTAAGTAACAACTCAAAATAAGTTAAGGTTCTACCTCCAGTGAGGTTGTTATTGGTAACAGTTGTATACTTCCACCTACTCACAAAAAACACTTAATTATATAGAACTTATAGATGTACCCTCATTGCACTTATCTTTTATGCATTAAGTTCTGTGTAGACAGAGTCAGACAAATAGTGTTGATAGTCACAAGGGTTTTTTTTTTATTATAAATTATAATTCTATTTAAACTAGTGGGAAAGAATGTCAGTAGAACTGGTCCTCAGTCTGTCATAGAGAACATTCTGTGAATTTGAGAAGTTGACTAAGAAATTTCATAAAATATTATTAACATAGATTTTTCCAGAAAATAATTTTTAATTGGTTTAATAGATATATAATTATGTTGAAATCCTGATATTGAGAATCTAATAAAAATTAAAGACATGATACTTAAGATACGTCAGTATCATTATGATTGAAGTCATAATACCTGACCATTAATATAGATTTTATTTTATTTTTAGGAGCAATTTGATATTTACATTATTTATATTTTTAAATGTCTAGGTAGCCTGCAAAGAAACAGCATACTTTAATGTGAAATTAATAACATTTGTTTTCTGTGTTACTTTTTATTTATGAAATAAATGCATTTACATGTATTTGTTGGTCAAGTTTGAAAAATGACAGTAAGAATAAACTAGAGGATATGTGAAATAAACAGATGACACAATGAACTACACCTTTAAACCCTTCATTCAATTACACCAGCGCAAAGAACTATCACTAGCTCCGTATATTACGTCAACGCCCACTTACTGTAATTCACGTGTAATGGCAGCCTCTAGACATCTATTTGTAGGTAGACTCAATTGGACACTGTGTGCAGGTAATATATACCACTGCCCCTTAAATTAATGTTATATTACATTTCCTAGAGACATTACAAGAGTACTTCTCCCAATTTGGGAAAGTGAGAAGAGCTCGAGTGATTTATGTGAGTACTGCAGTCTTATTCCATATTAGGGAATGAGACATGTAGGTACACCACACCCTACTTGTATTATTTACAGGACCTAGATACTGGTCGATCAAAAGGATATGGGTTTGTTGACATGGAGTCACCCGAGGCAGTCAATACTATAATGTCTAATGTACCACACCATATTAATAAATTCAGGGTAAGATCTAGACTAATTAGTACTGATATTTATATCATGTAGGTTGATGTAAAGACAAGAATGCCAGCAGCTGAAAGAAAGAGAGATACAGCTTTATCATCGTCATGACAACCGCAGTAAGATGCATATTATCATTAAGTAAAAGATTGAATCAATTAAAAATTAATACTTTAATTGTTCAGTGTTAATCTGATGATTTACCTAACAATGAGAGCTGAAAGAAAAAAAGTATTATATACAACAAAGTTCTTTGTCTCTATGATAACTACTGATGTTAAGTAGTTTAAAGATAATCTATAGTTACCTGTGCTAAGAATTCATTTGCATCCATTAATTCTGTTGTTCCATATGTCACACGTTTGGGTATTTGTTGTTGTTGACAATAGTCTTGAAGATTTTGGTATTCAATATAATTCCCTCCGCCCACTACAAAAACATAAGCCTCTTGAAATGGACCACGCCCCTTTGGTACACTTGAAATGAAAGACAGGATTATTACATGTAATTTGTGGTGGGTGTGGTCTACCTGTCTCCAGATCGCAATAACTTTGGATCAAAATAACGATATTCTTCAATTTCCTAAAAATTCTATTTAATACAACACTTTAATGAAGAGAAGAGTAACTGACCTTTCCTTTCATTTCCATTAATTGATCTACTATACGAGTAACAGGTAAATTCTAAAAGAACCATTACTTCATAAATTAAAAAAAATTAATAGATACTTTTGTTCTTATCACAAGATTACGGACTCCTTCCACCATTTTACTACCAGAAGTATAAATTTGCTGAATCATAGTACTAGAAAATGAACAGATACACAGACAATGGATATATATTATATAGCGATGGTCATATAGATGTATATGGACAAATACCTCATTGAACTAGAAGATGCTCCTGTACCTGTTGACTTGGAGGCTCGAGGATTAGCAGCCATTTTGGTATAAGCCCTAACATAGTAATATTGAGTAACACACATATATATATTGTAGCTTACTTCCATTTCTTAATGTAATCTACTGATGAGATATCATGTAAAACAGCCTCAAGAGCTGTTATATGTTGCGCTAAATCACTCTGCAATGTAGATAGAGAGAAAATGAAGAAATAAATTAATAATATGATTTACTTCAGAAATATCTTGTGACAAGAGATAGAAAATTAAGAATAATCTTAACTTGTCAGCAGGTTCACCAGCTAAAGAGAGTACATTCCATAATACAATATTACTTATAAACAGACCTGATTCGTCTGTAAGTATATCTAATACTGACTTATCCTATACAAGAACAGTGTATTAATGTGATATTACAAGACACACTGACCAGAGATGACTTGGAAATCATTTTGTCTTCCATTTCAAAAAACAGGTCCAGTTTTCTTCTCTAAAAGAAGCAGTGTTCTACTATTAAACATTATTATTAATTACTTTAATTTCATCAAGGAGAGCAGTAGCTATATTTGTATGCATGTCAATACTTTTCTTCTTTTCCATTAATTCAGGGAGAGATCTGAAACAGAACAGACCAAGATAATAAAATCATTATAAATTTCAACTAACGTGATTGCTGATGTCAGCTTAGCTGTACTATCAGAGAGATCACTATGTAATAAGTTAGGGTCATCCCCATTAGATGCACCCTAATATGATGATTGAGGCTTAATGACCATAATGCTAGATCATTGGTTACCATGGCTACTTTGAGTCGAGATAACTCCTCTTCTTTAGCTTTATATTCACTGACTTCTCTTTGTACAGCATCTGCCACTTCAGGAAAGGGTTTGCCACGAAAACTTTGCCAAAACCTACAAAAGAAGTATAGGGGGTTCTTATAATTAGTGGGTGGAGTCAAGACATACCTGTCATTTGGGTGCAGATCATATGACTTAGGTTGTCCAGCTGTTGGTGATGTATCTTCATCTGATGGAGGTATTGTTATTCTATTAAGTTCCAGTTCCTATGTGGGTGTGGCTCATTAATTTATTCATAAAGGCCACATCAACTTACAAACACATCATGTGCTAAAGCTTGATATGTCCAGGTATGATGAAGGGGTGTGGCTAGGTCCATATTACGATCCAAAATAACTAGTAATGGTCGAGAAAAACTATTAAAAGAGTAAGATCCCCTCTGTTAAAGTAATTAAGGAGATAATTATTAACCTTCCAAGAGGTGATACAGACATGCCTTCACTAGTAAACATACTGCTACGAGGATCACGTAAATTATCACGAAGTTTTTTATCTAACGCTTGAGCAACCATATCGGCAGCATTCCCACGAGGACATCTAATTATAGGTACAACACCTTAAGGGAAAGGGAGAGAGAGGGGAGAGAATATTAATATATAGAATGTACCCAGTTACCTGCAGTCACAAAGACAGAGAAGAGAGATTCCACAATGATATCTGTGATAGCTGTTATATCAGTATCCTTAGTATCGGTTCGGTTAAGAGCTAGAGACACAACAATATATTACACAAATAAAGTAAACATTTTAGTCACCATAATATGAAATAGTTTTCTTCTCTTGATGTCTTGTTATAAAGAGATTGTCTTCCAAAGAAATAAAATTCAAATATTGGTCATACACCTATATAAATAAAACATTGTATACTCAAGCCACTTGTCAGTATATTTCAGGATATCTTACTTTGGTGACTTGGGAGATGCAATTTGCATCGACAGCAGCTTTAGCTAGCTCTTCTAAAAGTGGGCGTGGTATGGGTGTGATGAAATTAAAGTAATAAGTATCATATAAATGATTATGAAGATCTCGACAAATTCGTTTAATGTTTCCATCAGAGGGAATAACAAAATAAACAGCAGCTGCATCGAGTACTTGTTCACGACTAGAATCTATCGGACTGAGAAATAAATAGATAGTAGATGAATGGATAAATGGTAAAATGAATGGATGAATGATAAAATGAATGGATAAATGATAAATGAATAGATGAATGATAAAATGAATGGATGAATGATAAAATGAATGGATGAATGATGAAATGAATGGATGAATGATAAAATGAATGGATAAATGATAAAATGAATGGATGAATGATAAAATGAATGGATGAATGATAAAATGAATGGATAAATGATAAAATGAATGGATGAATGAATAGAGGGATGGTTGGATTATGGACAGATAAATGGAATACATAAATAAATGGATGAAATAAAGAAGACATTGATACAACTACTTACAGATATAATGTGACAGCCATATTACGCAGTTCTTTCACGCTCATGAGTGGCGAGATGATATCTTGACCATATTTATCATAAATAAGTATCTGTATTAAATAATAAATATTAATAGTTTAACCCTTTATCAACTCACTTTCCATACAGGCTCAGAAGGAACTGCAGTTTTAGACATTGGAGAATTTAAATTCAACATGCTCTTCAAAGAAGCTAGCAAATAATTTATAATTCCACAACTTAATTTTATTGCCAACTCTATCCTTCTTTCTCTTACCTATTTGTCTACTTTTCAAAGAGTTTGGAACTGATTGAGGAGAAAGAAATGGAGATTGTCCTCCACCTGCTACAGCCATTGTCCCTCCTTTTAAATCAGTCACTAAGGGGTTAAAATTTCTTATTTACTACAGTCTCATTCTGGAACTAGATTAGTAGGCGGTACCGTATGAGACACGGGTATCAGTGTCTGGTACAGTGTACAGTGAAAGGTAAGTTCGTTATTATATTAATCAATAATTATAAATTAACTATTTATTTAGATAATGTATGCTGAATGGTTGTCATTGGCTGAAACAATTCAGTCACAGAGTTCTAAAGGCAATGTACTTCATTCGTTCCCACCTGATGTTGGCAGGGAGGTAGTAGCGTCCATTATCAGACCACTACAAGAACTAGTTTTGGGTAAAAGTTATAAAGATGGACCTCTTTCATCACCAGAACAGGTCCAGTGGACAATGCAAGTTGTGGGTTATGGACTAACGCTACCACTCTCAGAGTTATCCCTTCTTCAAGGCTGTGTTGACGTTTATCATGATTGGTTAACTGCACTTTACTTTCAGAAGCATACTGTGCCTTTACCAATTGTTAAAGACCCTAATTATTATGCAGAGATCATTTTCGATCAATTGTGTTCTCTGTTTGTCCCACGGGAAAATGAGCCCCGCCTCTTGGAAGACCACGCCTTCTTGTGTAAAAAAGTAGTGGATATGGTCCAGTCTTTAGTGGCAATTAAAGGGTTAAAAATGACGCGTGATACGTGGGGATCTCTCTTTACCTTTCTCCTTCATATTTGTGATCTCTTATTAGCTCCGCCTACTTCTCAAGCTCCGAGTCTGGGGACAGCTCTTTGTGAGTCGTTAATTCATGTGTTGTTTGCTGCTTGGGTGAGAGCTTGTCAAGTAAGTATATGAAAATGGATATATATGAATGGACAATGGATGGATAAATGAAAAATGGACAGACATATAAATGGATGTATGAACAACAATTGACTTCTCTTTTTGTATGTATTCATGCTATTATACAAGCTCCTCCCATTACTCCACCCTTTAATTATTACAGGACACGTTCCCCAGTCCTAACCTTTGGAAAACTCTCCGTGAATTGTGCTGTAATTGGCGTCATTATCCCAGTCTAATTAAGGAGTGGTGTCAACTTATGTATTCATTAACTTTTAAAGTAATCTTTATTCTTTATGGCTCAAAGCATCTCTCCATTATGACGCCTCTGCCCCAACAAGATAACGACTTTTTTGGTCTTGTCAAGGAACTATCTAATGATGCAGCTGTACAATGTTGGTTTCGAATGCTGCATACATTAGGCAATCCCATAGATCTTCTTTATCCTGATATTATTACTGGAACGCCTGCTTTTTTACAAGTTATTAAAGAGTCAGATGCCACACCTCCTCCAGACGTACAAAAATGTATTGATCAATTACCTGTCATATTTCACTCACTAATGAAAGGGGTCTCCCTACAAGTTAATTTGTTCTTAGGTGAAAAAAGTTCACAAATTAAAGAAAAACGTCCCAGTCATACACCAAGAACAATGTCTCGTACTTCACCTTCAATGCGAAGAAAAGATCCATCAAAGTCACAGTTCTATGTACCTAGTCCACAACAATCACCTCGTGCACCTCAAGATTCTTTTTATGTTAATATTGTTCCTGATAGAAAGTCTCCACCCATACCTGGAATAGAGGTCCCATTAAGTCGTAATATTGAAGGCATAATTGGCAAACCTAAAGGTAAGAAAAATTAATAACTATTAATAACTATTGTTTTAATACATTTTTAGTTAATACATTACTACATATATTTGGGAATTGGTTGTTTGAGGCTTCTGTGTGGGCGGGGCAAGATCAGGAGGGATTCCTTTCCCAAAGTGAACCTCATCCTACAAGTACTAAAGTGACTTCAAGTGCTGGAGATTTGTCTCGTATTCTATTCAATTTGTCCATTTTATCTTATACACTGACCCCTTCTCAACAAAAGGTTTGTCCATTTTTCTATTCATTGATCCATTTTCATTATAAATCTGTCCATCTCATTTCTATGTATCCATACACTGATAGGTTAGAGAATATGAAGCTGGCAGAGCTGAAGCTCTAGGTACATTGTGTTCAATATTTTCTCATTTATCATGTGGAGAGGATGTTCTTCACATATATCTAGCACGATTTTATCACTCAATTATTGTTGGTTTAAACTATGATCCAAGAGTAAGTAATATGCTATGATATCACATGATGTCACATGATGTCATAGATGGTAGTTCTAAATACAAAGTTCTAATACCTAGGAAGTAATGATGTCATATGATGTCTAGTTTTAGTTCAAAGTTAATTAGGTAGTTCTAGTATCAAGGAAGTGTGATGTCATTGGAATCATAACATAGACTATAGTAATGTCATATGGTTTCATACAAATTCTTAAAACTATTTTAATAATGTCATATAGTATCATAACACAGGTGGACTCTTACACTATTTTAATAATGTCATATAGTATCATAACACAGGTGGACTCTTACACTATTTTAATAATGTCATGGTGTCATAACATAGAGAGATTTACATACTATTATTATTAAATAATGTTATAAATGTTATCTAATGTTATTACATAATTCTTTAGATATGTTCTGGACAGGTTTTAACTCGTATAATATTGGGTTCTGTATCATTACTGCGTAAAGACTTACCTGGGATAAATGTACTAATTCCATACTTCCTCTTAGCACTTGAGAAAATATTAACTGAGGCCACACCCCCATTTCAGTAACTAATTAATTATGTTATATTTTATTGATTTCTATTATATTAAAGATGTGATGTACATTTGGAAAAGCTCCGGCATGCATCCATTCAACTTTTGCTGTCCATTTTACCCTTACCAATACATTATATACATTTATCAATACCAGGTTATGAATATCATTTAAATAATTACTAATTAATATTTTGTATACAGACTTAGCTACTACTATTCAGTTAGTTTCTACTGTTCAAAGCTCAACACCTCAGACTTTCTACTCTCTCAAGAACAAAATTTTGAGTTTATTATTTGCTGCCTTGGGAACTGAGAAAGACCCACTTAATATTCAAATGTTATTACATTGTAAGTGTTGATGATATGAGACATTCCAGTACTCTCTCTCTCTCTCTCTCTCTCTCTCTCTCTCTCTCTCCAGCTGTCCATGTTTTTGTTCAAGACATTATAACATACGAGCATTCTTTATCAGTTATGGTTGCTCAAGAAAAAGAGGGTGGAGATGCTAACCGAGCTAGTGTGAGTATCGAAGACCAAGAAGTTTCTTCAATAAATGCCAAAGCTACTAACAAAGGTGAAACAACTTATAACTCAACTTTATCTCTCTCTCTATCTCTGAACAGATTTACCTTTGACATCATTATTTCGTGATGCTGTAGTGGCTGCCAGTAATGCATTGATATCTTGGAGTGACAGTAATATAGTCACTTTAGCAGCTCTAGAACTGTTATCTGGTTTATCCAGATTACAGTATGATGCACTATGTAAGTAGTACAATATAGAGGAACTTAAGTGTAATGTGAGATTTCTCTCTCTCTCTCTCTCTCTCTAGCACATGTAGATTGTCGAGATGCTGTCCAATGTATTTGTGATTTTATTGAGAAACAATCACAGCAAAAACCTTATCTACATTCGAAAAGTCTTCATACATCTATTGTTGCTGGTTTTGCAACTCTCATTACTTGGGTTATGGAACATCCTCATTTGTTAGCACATGAGGTAATAATGACATCACTGTTTATGGCAGTATTGTTATAATTTACAGAGTTGTTTGACGTCTATCTTAAGAGTGACCGAGTTTGGCATGACTGGAACATTTTCAAAGGTATGATGTGTCACATGATAGATCACATGACTAAATATCGTACATCACATGACTAAATATTGTACATCACATGACTATAATCGTATATTTTTTGCAGCTTGAAGATGGAACAGTTATTTTCAAAGGTACTGTAAATATTTAATGTAATTATTTTTATTTCTTTTCAGACAAAAAAGAGTTACATCCAATATCTGGTCGCGTCGGAGAAGTAGCTGAGTTCTTGCTTTGTTGTGTAATGGAAAGATGTGTAAGTTTAAGAATAATTTCTTTTAAATTTTGTTTTTCTGCAAAAAAATTGAATTTATGTACTAATACTCATTTGTGATGAGCTTCTTTCAGCTGGGCATTGTGGCGGATGCCTGTAACTGTAGCTACTTGCAGGGCTGTGTGCTGTGAATGGCTTGAGGTCGGGATTCCTGAGAGTTGATGATCTGTGTTGAGTGGGCGCCCGCACTAGGTCTGGCATCAATATGGGGATCGCGGAGGAATCCGGAGATTTCCAGGTTGTATAATGAGAATCATACCGGCCCAGGCCCTACAGGGAGCAGGCAAAAGATTCCGTGTTAGGCGGTAGTGGGATAACGCCTATGAATAGGCTTCAGCTAGCAGCCCGGCTAATATAGTCAAACCAGCATGCTTTTTTTTGAAAACATACATTTTAAAATTTTTTTAAAAATTTAAGACAAGACAATTTGCATTAATATTACATTTTCTTCAAATGTACTGAAAATTCATTTATTTATTTTTGCGTATTTCAGGGATCATTTCCATCTCCCTGTGGTGCTGCTGCAAGTGGATCACTGCTAACAGAAGAAGAGCTCATAAAACAGCTGCCATCTTCTAAGAAACCCCAGGTAACTACAATGTTGTTGTAAGAACAGATACAATAGTAATGATATGTCAGCAATACGTGTACTATGATAATAATTGCTATCTAACTATGTATCTTTGCTAATAATGATCTCCTAATAACTTTGTTTACTTCCTCTAATAAGACAGAAATTTACTTTATATAATTGATTATAATGACCATGTTTGTGTAGCGTTAATCACAAATGGTATGTATATATCACTAGAGAATAATATATGTGAATAGTTATCATATTCTATAAACTATGGTGGTAATTCCCGTCTCTTTTCTATTTATGATATATATAACATATATAGAACCTTTATTTGTCAATATTTGGATGTTTTCATGCAGTTTGTTATGATAACATGTTATTAGAACGAGTTATAGGATGTTATATTTCTAAACAGAAGAAGCCATGACATGCTCGTAAACAATGGGATTAGTTTAACACCTAATATGGCAATAGGGTTTGTATTGTAAAGGTAGAGTGACTCATGCTGTAGCAAATGTGCTTATTTCCTGCTAGGATTTTTTTATCATATTATAAGACTAACTTGGACAGATAGGAATTATAACAGCTATAAATTAACCCTTTCATATAGGGTATTCAAAACATTATGACACCATCTTATATTCCTCTTAGACAAACAAAAAATGCCCTCCATTGTCTTTTGACCTTTACTTACAATGAAAGGTTTTTTCTTTACCAAACATTTTCTTAGTAATAGCTAGTCCCTAATTCATTTATTGTCCAATATTATGACCTCTACCTTTAAAAGGTACTTATATAAATTCTCCCTTGCATCATTAGTTTCATTAGTAGCTATTGTTGACATAATTTATCTAAGTACAATATAGGCTCTTGACTTGACCCATCAATGTTATGCCCGGTATGTACAGTTAGGATAACTCTATTCAAACAGTTACATAATACTCCCACTTATTGCAGAGTCAATCATCACTCATAGATTTAGTTCATTTGCAAAATGTGATAGTTACTGTATCAACATTAGCTTCTAGTACTGAATATCCTGTCCAGACACTTTGAAGACTGAACAGTTCTTGTTGCTGTTCTCTCTTCCTATCTAATAGTCCCATTTATTGAATTGTTCCATCTATTTAACTAACTATCTGTCCATTTATCTATTTATTCATCTATTTTCTCCATTTAGTCCAAGTTCCAGTATTATTTAATTGATAATTCACTGATATTAGGATTATTAGAAGGAACTTACTCAGAAGAACCAGGTACAAACTAACCATATATGGTCAATTCCATTTAGCTCCAGCTGCTATATAAAATACCATATAATCTCATTGTGTTAATAGGATTCCATATATGGTTATACTAATACTATTATAGTACCAGATAATGTAGTAAAGCTTGTGATGAGCACATGTTATACTTTTATGGTCTACACATGTTTAGTGGTTACCATCTGGTGACTTTTCTCCAGGGACTTTACCTACTGTTACTGGCATTGTAAGGGGTCCTGCAAGTCGACAGGTGTGGTCTTTACAATTACGACATCATCCTCGAAGTGATATAGTGAGTTTGGTCTATAGATCAATCAGTATCAATGATATGAGTGTCAATGGTCTATGAGCTATGGTGTCAATGATCAATGATATATGATCTATGGGTGTCAATGATCAATGATATATGATCTATCGTGTCAATGATCAATGATATATGATCTATGGGTGCCAATGGTCTATGGTCTATGATCTATGGGTGCCAATGGTCTATTGTCTATGATCTATGGGTCCCAATGGTCTATGGTTTATGATCTATGGGTGCCAATGGTCTATGTTCATGTATGTGCCAAAGATTAAATAGTTTGCTATTTGTTGGTGTGATGATCTAATTCTTGTTTAATTGCTAAGTCATGAAAGGGGCTTTTTAAACTAAACTGATATATAACTGATAGTATTAACTCATTAATACTATATTATATTAATAGGATGTGTATTATTAAGTTATAATAAATAGTTGGCGTATTGTAGTACTAGAGACATGGTTTGCTGACTGTAAAAATAATATAGTGATTCAGGTGGTTGTAACTGAAATTAACTAATTCTATACTATAAGTTATGTCTAGTGGAACAAATGTGGTTTCTAATGAACAAATGTGGTATATGAGATCACAAATGAATGGAGGCTAGTTAGATACCAGTACTTTTTTGTGGGGGCTAATTTTAAGGTTTAACAATTAAAATTTAGCATAACTTTTCTTATAGCCATCCTCTTCACATCTCCAAAGTAGACCACGCCCCACTCCTATTGAAGTCCCACCAACCTGTCCAAATCTCTCGCGTCCACCTTGGCCTCCTGAGGCTGATATTACTAAATAGTAAGCATATTATGTTACCATGGCAACAAAATGGGGCTTTTCTTAATTGTCCCTGGACCTTATCATAATCATGCAGAATTATGCTAATGTAATTGTCATGAGTAATGTCATGTGATTGTCACATGACATGTACTTTTATACATATTTGTACATATAAAGACGCTTACATGTGGTCATGATCACATCCCTCATTGTTTACTTACTAATGATATCATAGTGACATCATTCCCCACTGGATGATGAGATTTCACCTGTTAATGAATTTATGAGTTTGTCTATTATCCATGACAAGAGGGACGTTGATATAGTTTGTGTTAAAGACATTGTAACTGAAAAGATAGCAACAATAGTTGAGAAATGATATGTTGCTATCTGTGTTATTTTTGGACTGGAATTGTGTAGAGTAAATTGTTATTTGTAGGTTAATAGTTCCTTCTATTGTTTTAGTAACTTCTTTTGTTTTAGTAACACATCTATACCATTGTTGGAACAAGTATTAGATGAAAGCTCATCTCCATTGCATCGTGAATTTAGTCAACTCACAGAACAACAAGTAGTTATTGATATCTTAAATATATTATATGTACTGTTTCTAGATTTCTGTCGAGTCAAATATTTATCAGAAATTAGTACAATATCAAGAAATAACTCCTTTTCCGGATCCTTCTACAGCTCAAGAACCACCAGAGTATGAGAATCTCTCTCTCTCTCTCTCTTTCTCTCTCTCTCTCTCTCTCTCTCTCTCTCTCTCTCTCTTTCTCTCATTTTATTTATTTGCTCTAGGGTTACCAAGGACTTTGACACAGCTCGTTTATTTCTCAGTCACTTAGGTCTACTCAACATTAAGTGTCTACGAGTAAGCCTTCAATAATGAACACCTGTTATAATCTTAACACAACTCATCAATTAATGTTTACTCACTCTTCCCACTCATCAGATACACTACTATGAACACTATGAACACGTATTATATAAACTAGAGTATATGTGGGTCTAGCCCTTGTACTGCAGAGTAAACTACCTTACTAACATGAGCATAGGGGATTGTTGTTGTACTAATATAGGACTAAGAATAATTTATTGGTCATTGTGAAGTAATCCTTGGGTTTCCTACAGGTTGACCTTAATAATGGAATATCTATTTTTATATTAACCATATTAGTGTTGTATCTAATGATATATGTATTTTATATATTGTTGACTGTATTATTTAGTTTAAGTAGACACAATCAAACACTCTAAATTTGGGATGAGAAAATTAGTTGTCATTTTGTTTTTGGTCAATTCACACTTATTAATCAATGCCTTACTGGTCACAGTGATTAGCCTAGCTGTGCTATAAAAGGTTATTCCCCTGTTGTGTTATTGAAATCATCTTTAACATAATATACATTGTTCAATTAATGTTTACAACTACCGGCAACTAATGTTGAGATTATGTTAAAGGGAGACTACCCCATCTCTTTGAATAACAATAATTGTCCATGATATTAATACATTATAATATAATTTGTCATAAAGTTATTGTAACAATCTACAGTGTTCTACATACAATGAGATAATAACATAGCTAGGTAACATGTAGTTAATCAACAACTACATTCAATACAATATGCTATCTAGTTTGTATGATAACAACAACAGAAGTCATAATAGTTTGTTTAGTTGCTACAGAGACACAATATGCTATGTAACTATGGAAACTAAGAAATAGACATTTGTAATGTAGGAATCATCTGTTTGTTTTAAAGCTTCTTACAATTTGTCTAGAGTATTCTGACGTTAATTTATTAAAACTTATCAATTGAATTTTAAGATACTCACTGAAGCAGATTATATGACTCAATAATTTCCCTTCATATACTCATATTTCTTTTGATCTATTATTATTTGGGGATATTATAAATGTTTGAAATAATACTCCTTTTACTCACTTCCTATACAATTTATAACATTTCCTTTAACTCACTTCCTACTAAATTGCGTGTCATTTCATTTATAGCCATGCTCTGGTTCCAGGCATGCCCCCTTGATGATGCTAGACTCGTCTTCATTAGGTTTTCGGAGTGCACTAGGGGCTTTAGATAGAATGCCGACACGATTCTGTAATACGGTATTTGTTGTATATTGTCGTAAGGGGCAACATCGTGTTGAAGATATCTTAGCTAACCAAGTAAGTAGGGTGTTTCCATTATTATGATGACTTTAGTTTTTTTAGATTTCTCTTCACAACAAACCACAGGAATTCTTGCAGTTTCTTAATGGATTAGGGTGGATTGTGGACCCTGTTAAACACCCTGGGTTTTCTGGTCGGTTGAAACCAGAAACTGAAGAAGGTCCTCGTGGTATAGGTTTAAGTGCCCAGATTCCATTAAGGCCATTCCCATATTATGCTGACGCTGTCACTGAGCTTGCTTTTATCCTACCTATCCAACGACCATCAGCCAGTGACTCTGCCTCCAGTATACGAAGTGTTGAGTCCTCAGACTCGGGTCCAGAATCCAGCTCACTGCAGAGTGAGTCTGTGCCTTTACCGCCAACCACTTCTTATCCAACTCCTCAAACTATATCAACTTGGTCAGCCCCTTCTGGTAGTGGTGTAAGTGAGTCCTCTGTACAGGCAGTACACACTGGAGAAGGAGATCGATCTGGAGGAAGTATCAAACCTGGACGAGCTTCCACAGGCCCACCAACTGTATCCGAACTTACAGACACGCCTAAACGACGTACAACTCTTTCTCAAGACTGTGCTGCTCTTGTAGTCTGGTTGGATTCATTTGAAGATCATTTGCAATTTCCAGTAGAAACACTCAGTGCTCTGCTACACAAATATGGAAAATCTGGCAAAAATATCCTCCCAACGATATTTGTACATCGTCTAATGTCTGGCCTTTACCAGATAACTACACGCTATGGAAGGTAAATTGATGTAGTATAATAGTTATTTGATTGTTTGATCTAGTTCCTCTGGTGGTCCTCTCATTGATGGTATGGTTGTAAGCCGAAGGTGTCTAAGTACTTTAGTACGACGTACTGTTATAAATCTTTGCATGAGATATAGAATGGATAATGAAGGGTGAGTTAACAGTCAGTCAGTTTTTGACTCATTTTATTGTTATTATTGTCATGTAGTTATTTCCCACCTCATGTAAAACGTAAACGTAAAATTGAAGAGATTTCCACAATATATGGACGACAGTTACCAGTTGCTAACTTTTATTCAGAATTGATTGTAGGCTCAACTGTAAAATAGACTGGATATTAAAACACTTATCACATTTCAACTATCACAAAAATGAAAAATTATTCACGATGTTATAATAATTATTATGATAATATTGCCATATAAGCTGAAAGGGAGATACCCACTGGGTACTACCCTGGTCGCTGTGTACATATATATATAGTTGTACAGCGACATTGAGGTCAAACAAAGAGTAGCTCAGTCAAGTAGTAAGCAAAATGTCGAACTACGATCGTTATCCTAGAACGCTTATCCCTCGTGGCAGTGACGAACCTCAGACAACGTTTCGCGAGGAAGATTTATTGCGTGTTTCAAAAACCAACGTTGGTGGTATCATGTCTGAGAGCTCGATGAGTAATAGAAGTACAAGTTACAACAACACTAAGAAACCTCGAGTGGCGCAGAGAAGTCGAACGGGCAGTAGTGGTGGTCCACGTATCCCTCAACGACGCTATGGTACTGATGCGCCAAAATCCTTATCGCGTCGTAACACCGATCAATTGGATTCAGGCCTTGGCTTGGATGATGGACCATTTACTTCAATTCCTAGCAATAATAGATCAGGAAAACCTAAACTAATATCTAGATGCGTTGACGATGATGATGTTATTGAGAGAGATCACTGTGGAGGACAACATGTTAAAACTGCAGTCCCTCACCTGACACCCTCTCTAGGATCTATGCCTGTGTACCACAGTAAGAGTGCACCAACTCTAACATCATATAATCAACCTAAAAACCACATGAGTCAAGAACAACATCAAAGAAGGGACTTTTTGGAACAAATGGAGACTGTCTCACCTCCCATTACTAATTATGATCCTATTGCATATCAAAAGCACTTAGAAAAACTTCAACAACATGCAGTTGAACAGAGCCGTCTTCGAGAAGGATTATCACTTCTTGTACCAAACAATGATGGAGATACGTAAGTAAAATAATAAATCATTTAAAATTTAAATATTAAATTCTCTTTTTCTCTTTTAATAGTGGTTTTCATCAAGCTGTTATTCACAATCAACCCAGTGTGGTGTCTAGATTACTAGACTTAGTAGCCAAATACCCACAGTTGCAGAGTTGTATTGATGACCAAAACAGTTTATACCAGGTGTGTAAGTGTATAAATTTAATTAAATGTTATGTAATCAACAAGGGTATCCCCCTTTGCTGACAGTAAACAAAAGGTGTGAATTAAAATTCCCTTTTTATCTCTTTTATAGACTGCTTTGCATTTAGCAATACATACACAGCAAACTGAAGTGATAAGACAATTAATACAAGCAGGGGCATCCCCGTTCTTACAAGATCATAAAGGAAATACACCTCTCCATGTTGCATGTGGACTGCCATCAACAAAATGCCTGGATGAATTATTAAGATATTTGCATTATTCAATTGTTTTAAGAGTTGCTGAGATCAGGAATTTTCAAGGGTTGACGTGTGCTCACATTGCAGTACAGTGCGGTAACAAAGACGCTCTCTTGAAATTGAAAAGAGCCGGAGTTGATATTGACATGAAGGTATGTTGCAAAATTTTACTTTAATAGTTCGGTTACTATCTAGTGCATACCATAGCCTCTTAACCTCAAAATGTTACCCAGGGAATTAACTTTTAACCACAAAATTTAATACTGCATAATTTAAACTTTCTCTTTGTATTCTATAGGACTACAATTCTGGTAAAACTTCATTGCATTTAGCAGTTGAATCAGGTTCTTTTCAACTCGTACAACTTCTCATTCGTTCATGTAATGCTGACTATAATATGACAACATATTCTGGTTGCTCTCCATTACATATTGCAGCTGGACGTGGCCAACTTGAGTTGGTAGCTTATCTCATTTCGTTGGGAGCTAACCCTTGTTTAATGACAGATGAAGGAGACACTCCTTACGA
Source organism: Xestospongia bergquistia (assembly GCA_963965975.1). Taxonomy (NCBI): domain Eukaryota; kingdom Metazoa; phylum Porifera; class Demospongiae; order Haplosclerida; family Petrosiidae; genus Xestospongia; species Xestospongia bergquistia. Next base: position 7,424,741 of record OZ014418.1, read on the forward strand.
TTTAGCTATACATGATAGCGTACAAAACTTTCTAGCTGAAGTTTCTAAAATGTATTATAATTAATATAATTATTGTATCGATAGAGAAGACAGCTCGTAAATGTTAATGTTGTGGTGTGGACTGGCTTAACTGCTGTGAAGATGCTAATATATTAGTGTACTTTGAGTCTCTTGTTTTTCTCTCAAATTATGAAGTTTCATTTCTTCTTTTGACATTCTAACATTCTTTCCTAAATTATCTATTATCTGTTGATATAATAACCATTTTTTTGTGTAGTCACTTTTCTTTCATTTTCATTCTTGTATGTGACATATCTTTATGTTCCAACTTATTTGGAAAAACATATAAAAACCACGACTAAGTTAAAGTTGGCACAATTCAATGTTTGTTTACTAATCCAAGCATAGTTCTAGAACTAACATCAGACAATGTATGACAATGTTGAGAGTCAATGTGATTAACACACTGCCAAATTGTTAACAAGTTTGTGTGAACCTTCCTCATATCTCAAAGTAAGTGGAGTTTCCCATAATGTAGCCCCAAATACAGAAGATATCCAATATCAACTATATTCATATAGTACACATATCAATACCAGGTGTAATTTTATTCACAGTCTATACTGTAACAAACTGTAGTGAATACTACTAACAATAAACTAACCTACTGACGTAAGTTAGTTATATAATTAGCAAGAAAAACTCTAAGTGTCAATAATAACATTGTGTAGTTGACATCACTTACCATACCACCCATTACCTCTACAATATGCATCATACATGTGTTATGCCTTTTAACTCAAGTTTCAATTTCCTTGCTGTTATATAACTATAATTAATTTCAATATTCATTGTTCTTTATGTCAGAAGGAAACGTTAACTTAATAGGCATAGAAGTTATAAACAAAGCCAAGTCCCTCTTCTGGTGTCAAAGGAAATTATAAATCAAATTATAAATAACTGTATTGTCAATGATGATGCCCACTGCATTCTGTACACAGGGTATGATCAGTGCTTGGAGCATGGCCAGCTGGTGGTTTAAATAACAGTTTACTTAATATAGAGTATGAATACTCATCAGGATTAAGGGGGTCGGTCAGGGAGGGAGAACTTTCATCTTCTAAATATCTAATATAGGGATAGACCAGTCAGGAAGTGCTGAGAAGAAAATTTGTGCAGAAAAAATACAATGACAAAATAATTCCCCATCATTTATTATTACAAATCATTTCTAAGCACAGGAAATAATAAAAATAACTTGCTACATATCATAATATGTACTTTTTATATTAATTGTACAAATATATTCATTTGCTAGTAGAAGGTAGATTTTACTTACCCCATTTTCTCACGAAAAAATCGATTAGATCCAATATTTTCTAAATTAGAGGGAGACACCCCTAACATTACATATTAATATACAAAAGCTGTTATATATTTAATATAATCTGATATATCATAAACATTAGAGCTGTAGTATGTTATTAGAGATATTGAAAGTTATCATTTGCTCTCAATATCAATAGTAGGGGGATTCTACTCATTACATAGTGAGTTGTAAAGTACATTGATCACATTAATACTGCATTGTTGTATAGTTTGTTACTGACCTTTGAACACTGTTAGTACAACCTTTCTCATGGACGTTTTATGTGCTATTAGTTCAAGTATTTGCATAAAAAATTTCCCTAAACTTTTCCTCCTGACCTCTGATATCAATTGTATCTCATAACTATAAAGAGATCAAGATCAATCCAGTAATATAATACTTCAAAGTAGACCACAAAGGTTTTAATGTTTACTAAGCTAACTTAACTTAGTAAACATTAAAATCTTTGTTAAGGTTAAGTGGTAAGAATGTTGACAATTGCACAATATATCCTTTTTAAAGTTCACTATAAACACAAGTGAAATCATATATTCCTTCAAAGGAACTTCAAAGAAATGACTTGATTCATTACCATACACATTCTCTTAACGAACCGCCCTCTAACATTCCCACACTCCTACTTTACTTCTATATATAACACTCCTACTTTACTTTTGTATTACAATTACATGGAGGACACTTGACAACTAGTCTTATTCAATGCATTTATTCTCCCACACGTTTACCAGTAAAGGACTTCAATATCTTGGTCCAGATCAAATCTAAAGCTAACAAATCCTAACAATTGATGACTGGTAATGTCCCTAGCAAAAAGGTAACTACAAAAGGAAAGTAACAAAAGAGAGAAAGTAAACAAGAAGTCTAAAGAATTGAGGTCATGTATATTATAGATCTTATTAAGGAAATGACTACATATTAGTGCCTTACTTCATGATAAGGAACTCACCATGAGGCCTCATGTGTTAATTCATCCCATTTCTTTCTGTCATTCCACCCCCAACCCCCTAATACATACCTAGAATAACAAACACATACCTTGTACACAGTTGATATCATAGTAGTAATTCTACTAGTAGCCTACTTACTATAAGACAAACTGATAAATGAATCTAAATATGTCAACTTTCATTGATGACAGCATTACTATTAAGCTAACAATATCAGTTACTTTCACTTGTTATAATAATCTCCCTAAGTCTGTTCATATAACATCTTAATCTTCCCAAAAATGTTGTTATATTGTTTAATATCTAGTATGGAATTTTATATAGGGGCCCTTTTCAATTTACACACAATCTTTTCATATTTTCTTTTAACAAGTCAAACATCCATTTCTTATCCTGTTCAGGGACTTCTGAAGCATAGCAGAATGATATATTAGCATTTAACCTGTAGAGATGAGATCATAGAGTGAAATCATTTCAAGATAAGTCCAAATGTTATAGATCATTAGCACATGGTTTCCTGTGTTAGTATATAGATACTTTAGATCATATTACATTATGGTATTGTACTAACCCATTTCTGTTATATGTTTGAAATGGAAGAAAGTAATCCATAAAATTTCCCATCTATCATTATGTAATACATACACAAGCAAAAAAGATAGATTGAAACTACTTTATAAGCTGCTTTCACTTTTTCCCATGATGTTGCTATTTCTGCTTGTTCCTACATAGTATTGATATGTTAACTGATTATGTTGCTAAAAAATAAACCTGTTTTCTTTTCAATTTCCTCTCTCGTCCTTTCCCTGATTTTTTCTAAAAGAAAAGAGAGATCAGTTAGTATTATCACAATAGCGACACTAACTGAAGATTTAGGTGGCATTACTAATGACAGGGCAGGGCCATAAGGTTACACGTGGGTGGTCCTTAATCTGACCAATCAGATTGCTTTAATCACGTTTTTCATGAGCGGCTCACTATACAGCTGTTGTTATATGTGAGAGAGAATGGACTTTTGTAAGTTGTTATGATCTGAGGATTATAAATATAAATTATTATTACTAGGGCCACTTTCACAAGTTTATATCAAGTCTTCTACCAACAGTAACATCACAACATGGACACATTCACAACCAACAAATGTATGTATACAAAAATTAACATAATAACTATTATTATTAACAGGCTCTCGATAAAATACAAAGTAATGAGCAATTGTTGAATATTCATGCACACCAGACCCATCCTTATTCTGACGGCAAGCCTATTTCTCAAGTAGAAGGCTCTGCTGACATGTCCTTGTCTCGCTCAGATGAAAGCGTCTCTTTGAAGTCTGAGGTAGCTATTGAGCAACTTGTGCCTGATGGTGATATTAAAAGTGTCGAATCAGTTGAAGAAAACACTAGATTCTTCTCTCAAAACAATGATATAGAACACAAGAGTCAACTTCCAACCATATTAACTGACCAGTCGATCTCATTAGTAAGTAATTATGAGGAGCTCACTGTTAAAGTTCCAGAAACATCAATTGAATTAGGAAATAAGAACAATTTACTCATTATTCCAGAGCTGGTCTCTGATGACATTGAAACTAATGTACAAGCAATTGATGAAGAGTGTGTTCAAAGATCTCCATTGGAATATAATGGACAATGCAAGAGAACAGTGTGTGGCCTGTACTCTTTATTTGAAGATAAGGCAGAACCACTTGAGTTAGAGTCTGAAGATGAAGAGATATTAATAAATAATGAGGGTGATAATGAAGATACCTTATTGCATGAGACTGGGTCTCAAAGTATTCAGAATAGAAATGAAAATTTAGCATTGGTTAATGGAAATGACAATGAATGTGTTTGTAGCCCTTTGGATGAGACTGAACCCCAGTCTGCTCAACATGAGAATGAGAACATTGTATTAAGCAACAAACCTTCGATTGAGACTGAATGCCAGTCTTTTCAGAATGAAAATATAAGTAAGAAAGAGCTGAGCAGTGAAGCAGAGCATCAAACCTTGAAGAATAATGTTGGGGTTAAAGAAGATATTAACCCAAAGGATCAGTTATCAGAGACCGAGTCTCAGTCTTATGAGAATAGGAATGTGACTAATGAAGTAACTAATTCTCCTCAAGACTCAGAAATATCAAGTGATTTAAAACTTGATATACTCTCTTCTTTCAGATGCACAGCAAGTAATTCTTCTAAAATACCAGAGCTGTTTTCATTTTCACAGCCATTACCTTTACTAACCAAAGTACAACTTATTGAAATGTTAGATAGAGACTTACATGATCAATTACCAACATATTCTCTCTCGTCTGTTTTCACTCAAAGTTCTCCATTAATATCTAGTCCACCCAGTAAAAGAGTAAAGTCGATTGATCAAGTGCAAGAACCATCACATCCTGAAGAATTATCTAATGATGGATATGATACTGTCAATCAAAATTTACCAACTGAAAGTGCTCAAGAATACGCTATAGTTCCTCAACACTGTCAGAACAAAAACATCAATAATGACAAGAATGATCCATCAGGTAGCTCTTCATTGGACATAGCTAATGTTCCCAATTGTAATGATACTACTCATAGTAATGACACTACTGTAATTGTACCCAGTATTCCAACTAAGACCACTGCTACTATTATAACTACCCACACCCATCCAGAGCAGTCTTGTAGTACCTCACTATATGAGAACTTTATTGAAAGCAGTATTACATCATTGGTGGAAAGTGATCTACCTCCTACATTGAAAACAGCATTGAAGATTAATCCAACTTGGTCCCACAGAGTATTTCATAATGGTAAGTTATATTAGCTGAATACTCCATGTTAAACTTTCTATCTTAGTGTTTCGTTTTGATCCAGTTGAACCAACTAGACTGAATTTATCAAGGCCTAAATTACGCCTTGGTTTGTCAAAGAAAGAAACTTGTTCCTCTCTTCATCACTCTTCTACCATCTACAACTAGACACCTGCTACTAACCCCCTCATTTAATTGTCTAATAATCAAAAAATTAAGACTGAAAATAAAAGTATAATTTAGAATGGTTTGCAGGAAAGACAATGACTGTCTCTATCTCCACACACAGTTATCCATTTAGAATTAGCATGAACATCAGGATATCGCATTAATTTATCATTGGTAACTAGAGGTAAACTGATATATTCTGCAGTAGCTGGCAAAGATCTATATATACAATATATAGTTATCAGTATATTAATAATGACTCACTTTCTAAGTTTAATTTTATATATTCTTGTTTGTAATTCATGTTCTAGTAATGAATGTCTTAAACCAGGATGAACTAATAGACAAGACTCTTTCTGGTAATATTCCCATTGATGATCTGATATCTATAATTATAAAGTCACATTCAGAAAATAAAAATCTTACTCTCTTCCAACAAAGTGTACTACTGTTATCCGATATGGCAAAGTTTCCTGGTGAGAAAAGTACTAATGTTTTACCAAAATAAGCATGATCTTGGACATGCTGTGAATGATGACCCAATATTACTGAGACATCTTCAAGTTCAGCTAGATGTCTGGCAATATACAGTACTGTCTCATCTGGAAAACGACTTTGTTCTTTGCCCCAATGAAGAAGGACCACTATATTATCAACACCGTGCTAATAAATGAAAAATAAAACTTTAAATTATTAAGAATCTATTTTATATACTTGTTTAAGTTTTGTGACTGATTCTCTGGCAGATTTAACAAAATACTTAACTGGAGCAAATGGAATGCTGTTTGATTCTATACAATGTCCATGTACTCCACAAAATCCTAAGATGCCAATTTTCATGTTCTTGACTTGAATAATTTCATGACGTTTAGCATTTAATCCAATCCATTTTATACCAGTAGCTTCTAGACTGTGTATTGTAGCTGAAGTGACTGTTTCTTTCACTTCTAAAGTATGATGATTAGCTAAGGAGACTAGAGAGAGACCCAGATCACTGAATAATCTAAAAATACATTAATAACTAAATAATATAATAGTGGTTACTTTAGGCCATTTTTCATGTCTATTGCATCTTCCTGATTAGGTGGACTAATGAGACTGGATACCATAGCTTGGAAATCCCCTAAAGTGTGCTTTAGCATTGAACTATGTATTGAAGAGCTTAAATTTCTCCATTGAGTTGCACTAGTGTTAAGATTGATCTCTCCTAAGGCTACCATAGTCACTGAAGTATCAGTAGGGGTTGTTGCTGTTACTGGAGGACAAGATGTGGTAAAGCTAGTTATATCAGGAGGTAAAGCACTCATTAACCATTCTAGTGCATCTGTAAAAGGAGAAACTATTGCTAATACACAATAAATTATAACCTGCCTTTAGCTTTGGAGTCTTTGAGGGGTGTGTCTGGAGTTACTTGTTCTAGATGTGTTTCTACTTGTATTGCATCAGAGGGACTACCTCTGACGTCTTCTACTATATGTTGACAGGTATTATTGATGTAGTTTGTAGCAATCCACACTAAGATAGAGAAGAGAAGGAACAACAAAGTAAGTTTTGGTAGGAGAGACATCCACGTGGCTATGAATAATTGATTAATTGAACGGACGTGTACGGAAACATTCTGAAATTTGTATGGGAATGTAATGGGGTACAAATAAATTATTTCCGTATACTCGTCATTGTTCTATTAAGTCTTGCAACAGTCTCAGAATATCTTCTGGCGATCCTTTAAAATCTTTCACACAAATACATTTGTCTCTTGACCTTTGACCTCGTTCAATACTCACAGTTGATTTATTCACTTCTAATAAATTAGCTATCATTCTAACAAGTTCGGTATTAGCCTTGCCTTCTTGTGCAGGAGCAGCAATTTGCAGGCCAATATGTGTACTAGTTATATCATTTACTCGGCTTTGTTTAGCACCAGGTGTAACATATACATTAATATAAGTCATTCCTTCTTTTATCCACACATTGTGAGCTCTAGCATCAACAGTTGTATCACTTCCTCCATGTAAAGGGAGCGATGTTTTTGGTTCCTTTCTGGACATACTAGATATTGACTTGAAATAAAATTTTGAAATAGATGATCTGATAGAAAAATAAATTTTTATTACTTCAATGAATAAATAACTATTATCACCTCAACATTCCATTAGGGTTAATACAGTACCGCCCTGCTCAATTTGTTGTGTAAGTTTTTATTATTACCACTTTTATTTAATATCCTCTCTCTATTACTCATACTACTAGTATATAATGGCTGTGATAGTTGTAGTTGGTGGACAATGGGGTGATGAAGGTAAAGGAAAATTTGTAGATTATATGATATCTGATAAAGCTGATTATGTCTGTCGATGTCAAGTAAGACTTGATTATAACACTGATATTACATAGTTTTATTAGGGTGGAAATAATGCTGGACATACTGTAGTAGTGGACTCTATCTCTTATGATTTCCACCTTCTTCCAAGGTATTTTTTTATACAATATTTATAACTCCTTCAACTAACATATAGTGGGGTTATCAACCCTACCTGTGTCTCAGTAATGGGTAAGAAGAAATATGTGTGTGTGCATATATGTACTCATGTGTTTAGGAAATGGGATGGTGATCCATTTACGAGGTCTGTTTGAAGAAATAAAGAAAAATGAAGACAAGGGACTTGTTGGATTGAAAGATAGATTGAAGATATCATCACGTGCTCATATAGGTACAGTTACTTTGATTGTATTCTGTTAACTTATATATATAGTGTTTGATTTCCATCAAAAAATTGATGTACTTGTTGAAGAAGAGATGGCAGCATATGGTTTAGGTTTGGGTACAACAAAAAAAGGAATTGGACCAACATATGCTGCAAAGGTAAATATTAAATTAGTACTAAAATGATTTTGTTGTTAGAGCTCTAGGTCAGGACTTAGAATATGTGACTTGTTCTGTGAACCTGATATTTTGAGAAATAAGTAATTATTTTATTTTATTCATATTTATTTAAATCTGTTGTCTCTAGATTGGAAAATTTGATAACAGGATATCAATTAAGGTAATAATAATAATAATTAAAACAATTAAATAATATATTTTATAGGTTTCCTGACCTTCATGTTGATGTTGAGGATGAACTAAAAAAGTCCCTGGTATAATTTAATACTAATTAATATTAATTAGTATTAATATTGTTAATGTTAGGAGTATGTTGATAAGTTGCGTCCAATGGTCTGTGATACTGTGTTATTAGTAAATGATGCTATTAATGATGGCAAAACAGTTATTGTCGAAGGTGCTAATGCTGCAATGATAGATATTGACTTTGGTAATTATATATTTATATATATATAATTACTTGATAATGACTTCCTAATTGTAGGTACATACCCTTATGTAACATCTTCCAACTGTACAGTTGGTAGCGTGTGTACTGGTTTGGGTATTCCTCCACAGAAAATTACTAATGTATATGGAGTATTTAAAGCTTACACAACACGTGTTGGAGATGGTGCTTTCCCCACAGAACAAAAAAATGTAAGATATCCTGAGGTTTACTGAAATATGCATAAGTTTACTAAGTTTTACAAAGTTTTTTTGTAGGAAATTGGTGATAGTCTTCAACAAATTGGTCGTGAGTTTGGTGTGACCACTGGTCGTAAGAGGCGATGTGGTTGGTTTGATGTGATGGTTGCTAAATACAGTACACTTGTTAATGGGTATACAAGTATAGCATTAACTAAATTAGATGTACTTGACACTTTTGATGAAGTCAAAATTGGTGTCTCTTATAAATTGAATGGCCGCGAGATTCCGTCAATGCCTGGCAAGTTAATTAAGAGTTAATAACAACAGGGTTATCCTCCTTTTTAGCTGAGCAGAATGAATTAGGTCGTGTTGAAGTGGACTACATTACAATGCCTGGTTGGAAAACCAGTATAGCTGGTATAAAGAGATTCTCTGATTTACCCACCAATGCACAAATTTATGTGAAAAAAATTGAAGAGTTAATTCATGTCAAGAGTAAGTTAATACTTATAATATTACATGTATTATAATATAGTATAAATGTAATGTAACGTAATATAATATACTGTTGCCTGTAATTTGAGGTTCATTTATCTATTGTTCTATTGTTCTATTATAGTTCAATGGGTGGGGACTGGTCCCTCAAGAGATCATATGATAATTATGTAGTAATACTTATCATAGCAAAAGTAACTAACATTATTAGCTTATAACTATATCTATAACTTATAACAACTATATCTATAACTTATAATAACTAATATTAATAACTTTATATTAGCTATAACTTATAATAACTAACATTAATAACTTTTAATAACTATATCTATAACTTATAATAACTAACATTAATAACTTATATTAGCTATAACTTATAATAACTAACATTAATAACTTTTAATAACTATATCTATAACTTATAATAACTAACATTAATAACTTATATTAGCTATAACTTATAATAACTAGTATTAATAATAACTATATCATAACTTAATTTTAGCTTATAATATTATAGACAAAAGTTTATAGCATTTATTTTCATATAAGATAATGTCATTCATGTTACTCACACACTACATACATTATATTAATAATTGATAGTTAATATGTTTATTTAATTGGGATCTTGTTCAGCATCGATATTCTTCTTAATATAAAGTAATTGTGCTGTCAACCAGTTATCAATACGTGATATGGAATCATACTCTTGAATCTAGAGAGAGAGAGAGAGAGAGAAAGAGTTAGAAAGAAATATATTTTATATCTTACATGTTCTGAGAATTTATCAGTGTCCTCCTCTTGAAAAGCTTCTATTAAGCTCTACATGAAAATATTATTATTATTATTATTATTGTTATTATTATTATTATTATTATTATTGATATTAATTGAACATACCTCAATCAATTTAAGTTCTCTAGTTCCATCAAAAGCTGGATGAAGTGCTTTATATTCTTGTATTTTATCCTAAAAACAAGAGAATTATCACACATACATACACACACACATATATATATTCTGACAGCAATGTTCTTACCGAAACAGGTTGAACATCATTTTTATGATGACAGAACCAACAGACAAGAGCTTTGAAGAAATAGTCTTTAGCTGAATATTTCAATAAACCATTATCAAGACATCCTTTGCCAATCTTTGTACATGTAAAAGAGAGAGATAGAGAACTATATAAAGATTTATAATACGTCTTACTTCCTCAAATAACTGAGCAGCTTTTTGAAAGTGTTGTAACTGAGCACTCATATGAGCCACTTTAGCTAAACATTTATTAGCAGATCTAAACAGATAAGACATATTTACAATAATAACCTCAAGTCTCCACTTACGCATTAGAATCCTCTCCACGATAGAAATCAGCAGCTTGTTCATAATTCACTATAGCCTATGTCACAAAGGTATTATATAAACAAAGTTGTAGACGATTTTATTAGTACATATAACTGCTCTGAGAATACTACTAGCAATGTGATTAATTAATGATTATTAAATTACATTTTAATCTTCTGGAACATACCTTTTCAAAGTCGACAAGATCGCTCTCATAAATCTCTGCTACATTCATATAATAACGAGCTGCTAAACCAAACCGCCCCTATAATTATATCAATTAATTACATCAATTAACATAACTTTATACCATATCTGAATAGATTTCAATAGCTTTAATATAACTTTCAACAGCATCTGTTGACAGACAAATCACGTGACAATCACATGATATGTCACATGATATTACTTTGTGGTACAGCTTTCTTGTACACTTGAGCTGCCTCAGCATAATCATTAGCAGCTTCATGACGCGAGTCTAACTTCTCTGCGTGTAATTGAGCAGCCTCACTGAAACAATCTCCAGCTTCTGTTGATGTCTAGATTAGGACAGTATGCGATAATAATATAAAATACTTTCAAAGTTCTTTGCAACTTTAAACTGATTAGCTGCTCTTGTGTAAAGATCGGCAGCTTCTTCTAGTTTAGAAGTTCCACTAAATGTATATCGAATGTAAATGAGACATGTGTTGTCATGGTAACATGTACCCAAATATTTTCCCCATAAATCCAGTAGCTGATTTCATTTTATCTCTAGCTTGTGCCATTAATTCCATAGCCTTCTTTTCTTGTTCTGGGTTTCCAGGGGGTGTGGCTTGTTCAGTGCCAGGTTCTTTAACTGGTTCAGTAGAGGGGTCTGCTTCAGCCATTATGTAAGAATTCTAAATAAAGAGAAAATTATAAAGCCACACCCACTTAATAAGCTATTTATACAACTATGTATTACAGACATTACTTTTTAAGTGGCTAATGACAGCTACAGTTCTTCTCTATAAGTAGGTCACCTTTCACAGCACAAAAATAAGAATAGATCACTACCCACTGCTGTCACTAAGTAGTTAATAATTTAAATAATCAGCTTATGAAAATAACACGTGACTTGAGCCACACCCACACCTACATCTGCACAATAGTGTGACAAGCTGTCAGGAAAGGTATTTTTTTTCTGTATCTTATCAAATCTTTATATTCTTTGATATCTCTCCAGGTAATTGCCGCGTCTTTTGTTCCACAATGAAGGCCAATACTTGTTGTAAGATAGTCACTGTTAGTTTAGTTCCTGTGACAGTGTTCCTGCTCTCTGTGACCTTCTTTACTGGTATCATTGTATTACCAACACTCTATTCTGAACTGTCATACAAAGAGCAGGTATAATATATATATTACTATATATGTACATGATCTCTTCCATGCAGTATGCTATGGTGATAGATGCTGGCTCCTCCCACTCTGAAGTATTCCTTTATGCATGGAAGTTACCACTCTCTAATCAAATGGGTGTGGTCTATCAGAACTCTTACTGCAAACCTATAGGTACTATATTTAATTACAAGGTTTAACAACATTTTTTAATACAAACAATTATTCTACTTAACAAGGACCTATATAGTTAACTTCATAAAATAAAGTTATTTCACTACCCGTGGTTTGGGGCCATTTTTAGATCAAACCATGGACTGTTTGTAATTATCTATAGTTTGAATTAAAAAAATTGAAAATTGGTAACATCAAAGAATCTCGATTTTTTAAATGGATTTAGCTATAAGTCCTTGTTAGTGACATTAATATCATTGTTGCATTAATTTTTCAAATATATTTTGATAATGTCCTTGTTTTACTTGTACATGTAAATATATTATTTTATTTGTTTAAATAGTTATTGTTTCTATTATAATAATAATCTTATTCATTTTCTTTTAATAATAATGTTATGTTTGTCTCACAGGAGGTGGTATTAGTTCATATGTCCACAATACTTCATTAGCTGGTCCTTCACTAAAGAATTGTGTTCGTGGAATTTTAACACGTCGAGTTCCCAAAGACTTAAATCAACCTGATAAAGATATTAAAATTAATGTTTGGGTTGGTGCTACAGCTGGTATGAGATTATTAAAGTGAGTTTATATTGTGTGTACTAATTATCTTTAATTAATAATATTAATTAAAGGAGAGAGAATAGTGATATTACTCATGAGATATTAAAGAGTGTCACTACTACTCTGAAGGAGTTAGGTACTCATCCTGATGTCCAAATTTTGTCAGGACAAAAGGAAGCATCCAGTGGATGGATTACAACTAACTATGTAGCTGGTAATTTTAAAGAACAATATGTAAGTTTAATAACACGCCATTGTTGTTTTAATTATACTCTTTCCCCCTTTAATAGCCTAGAAAACGAGATTCTGATAGAAAGACTATGGGAGCTATGGATATGGGCGGAGCTTCAATGCAAATTGCTTTTCATCCTCGTGTACCTCCACCTCAAAATTATTCATCCTCGTTTTCCATATTTGGTGATAGTTTTAATATTTATACTAGGAGTTATCTCTGTTATGGTATCAATGAAGCTATTAGAAGAATATTAGCTTATAATCTACATGTAAGCCACACCTACCATTGTAGTATTTAATAGAGTATGCCCCTGTTTATTAACAATAATTATTATTTCATAGGAGAATGACTATAATGATATAGTTGAGAACCCATGTCTTCATAAGGGCAATACCACATCATACAATATGTCTTATCTCTTTATGAATCAAACATGTACTTCTGATCTCCTTCCTGATACTGAGTTTAATGACTCTCATATTTTTACATTTAATGGGACAAGTGAACCAGATCTATGCATTGCCCTTATAAGGAAAGCCATGAACTTCTCTGATAATTTCTTAGATAATAAAGATAATGTGAAACCAATTTATGAACAACCACCAGTTACTGGAAATTTCTATGTGAGTTAATATCATTAATATAAACTTATATATATTGTAATAATAGGCTTTCTCTAATTTTTATCACACTGCCAACTTCTTTCGAATTAAACATGTCAATGGAAGTACTTTAGAAAAATTTAAAAAAACTGTCTTTTCTTTTTGCAATCTAACTTGGAATGAGGTATTTTCTCTATCTATCCATACCATAATTCTATCTATCCATTTGTCTGTTCATCAATATTTATCCATTATTATAGGTTTGCAAGAAGCACAATTGTACAAACTTACAATATTTATCAGAATATTGTATTTATGGACAATTTGTACTACATGTTTTAAAAGACGGGTTCAGTTTTAACGATACATCTGATTGGTCCATATCATTTGTATACCAGGTTAGATCACATGACCATCACATGACATATCATTTACTAACTTCCTTCATAGGTTAATGACATCAATGTGGGTTGGTCATTAGGGTACATGTTAAATGAGACTAGTAATTTTCCTATTAATGTTTATTACACCCACCATCCTTACTCTACAGTGGATTTAGTTGTAGGAATGATCGTTTTGACATTGTTGTGTGTTGTTTTTGTCGTATTCTTCTTCTTTACTTTCAGTGCTTGTCGTAAAGGACTCAAACCAGTTGCTACTGGTTACACTCATATTACATCTTAACTTTATATGATGAACTAGATACCTATATAATGTTTTTGTGGTTATAATAAATTAATAATAAATGTTCAATTATAATTAATTCATTAAGGGTGTGTTGTGTGCATTAATTAGAAAATAATACTGAATGTTTATTCCGAGTTTGGTCACGCCCACTCTATCTACGTGATCCTGTTACCTGCTCGCAATTTTATATTTTTATCTTAATAAATATTTTTAACAATGAGTGTATTTAGAGGTAATATTCTTGAATATCCCGGTGTGATTGTTGACCATTTCACATCAACTAACTGTCAGAGAGGACGAGCCTTCTTTCTCTCCCATTGTCATAAAGGTAAGTAAAGTAATTATTCACAATAATGTATTATCACTAGATTCTCATATACATGCTCAATATTATAATGTGTTATAAATTTGCAGATCATATGGTTGGCCTGGATTCTGATGACCTATTGCAAACTCTTAAAGAGCGCAAGATTACCCTCTATTGTTCTGAGGTGACACAATTCTTATTATCAAATAATCCAGAATTCTCTCACTTAGCACCACATCTTGTAAGCCACTCTACTATTGTAATACTTGTTATGTACTTTATTAATATAATATAGCAATCATTACCAGTAGAAGAATCTATTATTATTAAGTTAGAGTCAGTCAGAGAAGAAGACACAGTATGTTCATTTTATTGTATTATTTAATTATTTTTTTATTGTAGTCTATATCTGTTAGTGTGACATTATTACCAGCTGGACATTGTCCTGGATCTGTAATGTTAGTAGTACATTTCTGCATTTAATATCATATTTGATTTCCAGGTTCTTGTTCCAAGGAGAACAAGGCAATGTACTTTATACAGGTATATAGTATTAGGTATTTCAAGGTGTTTTTTTTAACTTTTGATATATTTTAGGTGATTTTCGGTTAACAGTAGATGAAGTTAAGAAGTGTCATTCATTACATACTAGTCGTGGTAATGTACTAGAATTAAGTACTATATATCTTGATACAACATTCTGCCATCCAAAGTCAAAAACTATTATTAGTCGAGTCAGTTCTCACAATATTTTATTCTTTATTTAATTATATATATATATATAGGAAGAAACAAGAGATATTATTATTAAAAAAGTGGAGGAGTAAGTACCTGAATTTGTCATTTAAATTAGACAGTTACAATTTGCTATTAGGTGGTTGGTTCAAAGTCCTCAAAATGCTGTTTGTTTTAATTGTCATACGTTTGGTTATGAACACATTTTCATGTCATTAGCTAGTCACTTTAAATGTAAACTTCACATAGCTAAATGGAGAATGATGGCTTATTCTATTCTACCAAGTCTATCTCAATGTTTAACACTGGATGGTAATGAGACAAGACTTCATATCTGTCGATATAATAAAGTATCTCTTTATCATGTGTGTTTATGATTTCTATTGTGTGTAGAAGATGAAACGGAAAGCTGGTGGATTGCCTTGTGGTTCATTAGAGGTCAAAGGTTGTGTTCCTAATGTATTACATATAAAGCCATCAGCTCAATGGTTTCTTATTCAAAATAAATCACAGCCATATTTGTAAGTCAATAGTCAGAAATCATATCATTTATATCTCTATAGTTTTATACCTGAACACAATTATTTTCGGGTAATGCATTCAATGCATGCTAGTTACTCAGAGCTGGCTAGTTTTATTACTTACCTTCATCCTAAAAGTATCGTGCCCTGTGTTATACCCTCTACATTAGGAGATACCTCTTTAATGGATTTACATTCTCGGTAACTAGTAACTATGTTATGATTAAACTATTATTTAAATATAGATTAAAGGAGTTGTTACAATTATCATCATCAGGAGAAGTGATATCCCCTATTATTAGTGAACTACCTCAAGATACCTCACCTTTGAGAAAGTGTAAAAGGAAGTTAAAGTTAACATGTGATCTTGATGGAGAGAGTAGTGTCTATGATACTGATGATGATATTATCTCCAGTCCGTCTTTACCTCCTCAACAAACTACCACAAACATACAAGTATTGTCATCTGCTGACAGCTTCGATCTTAACTTACCAGCATTGCAGGCCAATGCTGGTACATTTAGTCCACTTGATGCCCAACCTATTATAAATCTATCCTTTGAGGTCGCTAGTGATGTCGGAGACTCTCCCAGATCACCAGCTAAAAAAAGACAAAAAATAGAAGATGATGATGAAGTTCATAACGGGAGTATAAATGATATTATTGACTTAACACAAACATCTGATGATACTAGTATTCAATCTGATGATAGAACTTCCCCATACTCTGTCATTACTATCAGTGATACTAGTACTCCTATGGAACGAGTTTCAATAACTGGTTCATCCAGTACTTCTAGTAAATCACCAGTATTGCCTCATCCAAGGAGTACTAGTTCTTCACTGTCTCCCCCTGCAGAACATTCTCTGTCCATTCTCCCACCCACTCCTGGACAAGAGAGATCAGATAACATTTTAAGTAAAAGAAAGTTAACTTTTATGTAAATAATAATAATATATTATATAATAATAGAAATATAATTTTATTTTAGAGATTTTTAATGAGTATATTTGTTATAAATATATGATAATAATATAATAAGTATTAAATTATATTATATTTCATCAAATGTTTCAGATTTGTCAGGATAATAGTTGTACATCTTCTGTTCTGCCTACATTCATATAATAATCTAATACTCTTAATATATACATACCTGGTCATAATTCAACTCATGAAAATCCATAATTAAGTGAACAACAGACTCAGGAAAGAGGACAAGCCACAGATAATTAAAGTACTATAATAAATTATAATACATTATTAATATTATTTTTATATATTATTTAATTATTATATGTACATATAAACTTACTTTATCTGATTTAGTACAGAATATTTGATATAATCCATTAGTTATACATTGAAGTTGTTCCCAACTCAACATTACAGTACTGACAGAATATTGTAAATTAGCTATATGAAAAAGTCCATAATATCACATGTTAAAATTAATAATGAGATTACTTCTCTCCTTACGACCACTTCTATATAATGTATGTCTCTCTGATGGAGTCTAGTAATAAATACTATTATTTTTAGTATTATATATTAGCCATGACATCATAGATATAGCACTATATTTAGTATCAATGCTAGCAGTTATATTTAGTACAATACTATGATGTATAGTGTATACAGCTATATTTAGTACAATACTATGATGTATAGCATATACAGCTATATTTAGTACAATACTATGATGTATAGTGTATACAGCTATATTTAGTACAATACTATAATGTATAGTGTATACAGCTATATTTAGTACAATACTATGATGTATAGTGTATACAGCTATATTTAGTATCAATGCTCTACCTTTCCCAACAATATATTAACTAATGTTTGTTTTCTTATCTTTAGCCATTTTGTCAAGACAGTATCTGGTAGATCTTCTATTCCACTACATACGACATTAAAATAAATAATATTTAATTTATAATACTGACTTGTAGCCTGAAAAGATCTTTTTAAAAGCAGCTTTTCTGTTAGGACCAGCTCGACATTGAGTCCTCCAAAATGGTTGTTGATCAGATACTTCATCTTCTTCACTAGATAGAGCAATAGTATCTAGATATTATAATATACTTCATTAAAAATAATAATAATAGATTTTAAACTGACCATTTTCAAATATTGTATCTCCTTTTATTTCTATAGAGGACATTTGAGGTACTTCAGTTGAAATATCTTCATTATTATTAGTTGATAATTCTTTAAGACGCTGTGAAGTAGCTTTGATCAAAGCTCGTAAATCTGCATTATCTATTTGTAATACTTCATTTTTTTCATCAGATGAGGACTCTTTAGACAAGACATCAAACGTACTATTCTTTTTGGAACTAGCAACCTTTAACTTTGAAGGTTTTTTAATTTTTCTCTCTTCTCTTTTACTAGACGAGGGAGTACTGTCAAACACAGTTCTTCTTGTTGACAGCCATGATGATGATGATGATGATGATGATGACTTAACATTTTGTGAGGAATATGATACCTTGCTAATTTTTAACGTGGGTGGACCCTTATTAACAAGCCATTCTTCAGGGACAAGTCTTTTTCTTGGAGATATTGAAGTATCATTACATTTTTGTTGTGAACTAAGAGGTGAATCAAACAACTCTTGAGAACTGGTTAATAATTCCTCATCAAGTATAGCTCTTGTAGGGGTCACCTCTATGTCACTGTTGTCATGACAACCATTAGATTCATTAAGTGGAGGTGGGAGAGGAGGAGGTGATGATAGCTTATCTTGACAAGATAATAAATTAACACAAGATTTTTCGATATTGCTAGAATAATTACTCTCTACCAAATCAGTACTAGATGAAGGGGTGCCCTCTTGGTCGCATCCACTCTTTTGACCATGCCCACTAAATGAATCAGTAATTGTAGTTTGTCCAGATGTGGTCATTTTCTTACTAACTTTAGTAGATATTTGATGACTAAACATTAATTTATTTAATTATGATTTAATTAATTAATTAATTATACTTTTTAAAAGAGAGGGACTGTTTCTGACCACGCCTAGTTTTATTACTTCGTTTCAGATGAGAGACAGGAAGTGGAGCCAAAGGTTCATCACTATCATTTGATAAAGTGTTCTTAAAATAAGAAGCAATATCTAATGAGAGATGCTGGTCTGGTACTAGTGACTGTCTGATCTAATGGATACATAAATAAGTAAATGGACAGATAGAGATGAAATGGATATATAGTTTAATTAAAGTTAATTAACTGCTAAATGGTGCTGACAATGGACAAACGATATAATTATAAATGGACAAACGATATAGTTAACAGGACGCATATAAGTTAATGGACGGATACCTTTACAACTCCTTGGTTGCTAGGCAACTCCAGGCCATCAATAAACATGTGTAGTCTTAAGGGAAGAACTTTATAACAATCATATTGTATACCTAAATACAAAGAACATAACTTTAATATTACTTAATAACTTAACCCTGTGAGTACGATGATTGATAGGGAATAACCCTCTTTCCATTGACATTAATTAAACCACAGCATGGTAATGAAGAAGGGATGTTACCCTGTAATTAAATAACTTAATTAATCAAAGTAATGTCACTAACATTTTCTGATGAAGGGACTAATATATGTTGAGTAAATGGGACTTGTTTTAATGTATAAAGTACACGAATATCTCCAGCTGAAATAAAAATTATTTTATATATTAACATAATTTTTAACGAACATCTAGTAAAATTATATTTGTCTTTTTTGTCTTTCTTATAATGTTGTAGTAACACTTGATGTCCTAGTACTAAAACCTCCTATTAATGAGAGAATGAGTAATATTATAAATATACTGAGCTGTCATTATAATACTTGCATATGTCTTTCTTTAAACCACACATATTTCCCTTCACGAGATACTAAGTGTATTTCTATTATTAATGCCGTCTCCTCACCAACCTATACAATAATAGAGTACACATTATAACATCTATTAACAACTAATTACTTTGACAAACTGAGCCAGAGAAGCTAAACTATCGAAATCCATTATTCCGATAATAAATAGCCCCCACGTGTATGCGCATGCGCAGTTGTCATTGTATGCACTTACGAAATGGCCACGCCACAACCATCTGTAGGGAAGCTGTCAGAAGTTAAGGAAGCATTGAGGAGTGAGTGATAGTCCAGTGATCTCCAGTATTGTGTGATTTTATGTAGTAATAGTGTATTTACTGGACTTTAAAATTGTATTAATACTAACATTATATTTAGTTCAGTTATCCAATAAAGTTGGTATTGTTTCTTCTAATAATGAGTTCTTCTCAGAAAAGAGTTAGAAAAAAAAGTCGGAAATTATCTGAAGCAGAACAGGAGGAAATCGAACCTCCTAAGAAGAGGGGACGTCATACAAGACTGACCACACCCACCTTAGAAGAGAAACCCTCAAGAAAACTGGTTGTATCTCTTCAAAACTCTGCCATTGGAACTCGAGTTATTTCACGCCTTCAAAGAAGGACTATTGCAAGCTCTGTTAAAGAAAGCAAAAAGAGTCCATCAACTGTACCACAACAAGATGATGAACCACCTCTTGTAAAGAAAGAAAATATAGCAAAATTCAAAAATCCCAACTTTTCATTCTCATTCATTGATACTAACAAAAAAAGAACTTGGAAAGGGTTAAAACAAATCATTCAGTCAGAGAAAAGTGCAAAGTTTGATCCTGATACACCTACATACAGCAGTATTGATGCTCCGCCATCTTTGAAACCCTCGAAAAGATATTCTGATATTTCAGGACTTGTAGCTCAATATACAGATCCACTAACATTGTTACATTTTAGCACTTCAAATGAATTTGAAACTATTAGGACATTACCAAGTAATATTGTACAAGGCTACTTGGGTCTACGAGGAAAGGCTACTATCACATGACTCTCATAATAATCATGTGACCATCACATGACTCTTGTGTTTTGTACAATCATTTGTGTTTTATTGTATCATTTAATCAATTTTAAATAATGTAAAAAAACTTCATTCATTCTCTTTACTTTAGCTGTCAAAGAGATATCAGATTTACTTAATACTGGATTGGATGATGAGACACTTAAGGTATGTGTCCAGTTACTGGAGGCTGGTGTTAATCCTGAAGCTCTGGCTGCTGTAGTACTTGAACTTCGAAAAGAAACAGCTATACTTAAAGTATATAAACATTTCATAAGAGACACTTTATATCTTTTTGTAGGAAGCAGAAAAGAGCAGTGTTTCAGATGCATAATTAACATTGATATCTCATTGTATCAAATATTAATGTAGTTATAAATCTCAAAGGATACAAGTTGTCATATTTTATGAAAAGTTTAGTGTTATCTATGATACATTAATTGTATCTTTATGAGAAGTATCATCGTCAGATTCTTCATCATTTTGTTTGAGAGAAGTCTCTGGTAGTGTATCTAGTGGAGATAAAGCTGACACTGGTAAAGAGTGAAAACGTTGTAATCTCCTCTGACGAATAAGCTCAGAGTCAGGAATATCCACACTTGGTTTCTTGTCTGACTGGTTCTCCTCATGTTCTGGTTCAGAATTCTCTACATCACGAGATACTTGAGGAGATAATGTTTGAACATCAAATCCTGAGGCCCCACCCACAGATGTATCTATTACTGGAGCAGACGAGGACGCTGCTGGATCAACATACTGTGTTGTTTCATCTTGACTAGGTGTGGTATCCATGGAAACAGGAGGAGGAGGAAAGCCAGGAAACCCAGGACCAGCTGGTATACTGTGAAGAGAGATGATGAGAGTTGAATAACAAATAAACTTACTTCATGGAAGCCATGACAGCTGAATATTGGTTAAGCTGACTTACAGCAACATCTAATAATTGCTGAACATTCCTTAACAAAACAATACGTGCTTCAACATTAGCTCGTTCCATTCCTTCAAGATCTCTTAGCTGTTCTTCAGTTAATCCTTGTAATACTGATTGTAAAAAGTCATCTGTGAAAATAACACTAAAAACCACACCTATTTAATTAGAATAATACCATTTTGTGGACTAAATATAGGAGGTGGTGGTAATGGATAAAATGGCTGCATCATTGGAAAAAAAGAAGGTGGAAAGGGCAGTTGAGTTGATGGAGGGACTGGACCAGTTTGTGGTCCTGGGGGTGTGGCAGTGGGTGGAGTTGCATTAGGTGGTTGTTCTGCAGGTGGTGGGTGTGGCTCTTGTTGAGGAGGTGGTACCATAGGACCAGGTGGCCATCCTCCCATCATTTGTGGAGGAAACATCATTTGGGGCCCTCCTAAATACAATATATAAGTGGGTGGGGCTAGTCTAGTGACTGACCTGGAGGTCTCTGTTCCTCATCCTGTCTCTGTCTCATTTGATTAGGAGGTTGGGCTGGTTGACCAGGTCTACCCCGGAGTGCTGTATTACGAAGGACATCCATACGACATGTTGGACATGTGTGTTGCCGTTGAAACCACGAGCGAAGACAGCTTGTATGAAAGATGTGATTACAAGGTAATTTTTTACATCTCTCTATCATTTCTTCACGACAAATGATGCAGACATTATTAGCTGTTTCTAACTCTTGTGGAGTAGCATCAGGATACCTAATATCATGTGAAAGTCATGTGATAGTCATGTGATCTTACAAAGTGTTGAGATTACGAATAGCTTGATGAGAAGAAATGACATCATGAACACTCTTATGAAAGTCCCTGTAATCAAATACACTAATTAATATTGAGGGATGGGACCTTACCTAGCAGTTCTATAAACTCGTCTAGCAATATGTAATGGTATAAAAGGTACCATTAACATGAACGCCATATAGCCAGAGTACAATAATAGTTCAATAATACCTACAAAAAGTAATTAGAGTGGGCGGAGACTTGCCAAAAGTATTACCTAATACTATATCGACATAACGGATATATATTGGCTTATTTTCCCACGGGTTCTCACTGCGCAAGTCAATAGTATGTAGAATGTATTTAAGGAATACGTTGAATGCTTCTGTGAGCATAATAGCATACTAATTATGAAAGAGGAAATCCCTGAAATAAAAGGTAATTTATTACCTCAAGACCAAATACAATATCTACTGATAGACCACGTGTTTTTAAACTAGACCACGCCTTCTTTACGAACAAAAAGTCAACAGCTCCCAAGAGAAGGAGAAGTACTGTAGATAAAAATATTAAAGGTATTATTTTAAATAATTTATTGACTTCTTACAAACAGCTCGGACGTGAAATTTCCAAGTTATTATTGGACTTTGTTCCATCTAGCACAATATAATCACGTGATTATCACATGTATCAACTCACATGATCCACTCGATCACTAGCTAACCAATGAAAACTCTTCATAACAAATAATAATAAAACTAATCCAACAAATTTTGGATTTAACTCTTCATGAAATGCCGCCAATAGAATAAAAGTGTCTAAAACAGCAAACCACGATTTTTCAATCAAGTGCTAAAGGGGTGTGGTCACATGATAAAGATTAAACAGGTGGGGACTTACTTCAACTTCAATTGCTCGTAAATTACCAAAAAAGATAAATTTGAGTATTTTAACAATTTGCCAGACAATTAAAAATGCTTGTATATACAATATCTAAAACATAATTATAGGGTGATGCCCCTTAATATAATGACAATTACTTACACTCATACTTCTACTAGAATTCGTCAGATACACAACAGTAGGATAGAACTGATGTTTCTTTGAATAAGCATTCATTACCACACCAATAGAGACCACAACTGTGGCCAGTGTAAAGAACAGCATCCGCATCCTGGACAATGAGTCTTCAAACTATTTCTTCGAACAGCGATATACTCTGGGGAGACGTGGACGAAAGCGATTTGTGAACGAGATCCTGACCACGCCTATCCACGTGGTCTTGTAAACATGGCCAGTGCAAGCAATGAAAAAAATCATTTTACTAATCGTGAGATATTAGATTGGTTCTCTGTGATAAAACCAATCCCTAAAAAGGAAGACTACCATCCTCCATCTTTACCTTGCTCATCAGCGGCACGACAATCTATTGATAAGTTAGAAAAACAGGAGATCGACATAATACGACATAGTCTACAACAAACTAGTAATGACATGGAGAAGACAACTTCCTATTATTACAATGATCCTCGTAGTACTGGACTAGAAGTACCAGGCCAGGAAAATGATAAAGATTTTGGGTATGATCTCAAGAGACCAATGTCATCCAGACTCCAACAGTCAATGACATTTACATCAGTATTTGATCAGTACAATTTTGATGATAATAAAACTCCTGACCTACCAATATTAGCATATAAAGAAAGAATTATAAATACAATAGAAACTAACAAAGTTACTGTTATCCAAGGGTCTACTGGGAGTGGAAAAAGTACTCAAGTTCCACAATACATTCTAGAGAAGTACGCTAGTCAACGTCAACATTGTAATATTGTCTGTACACAACCTCGACGTATAGCAGCCATGAGTGTAGCTAAATACGTGTCTGAGTCACGTGGGTGGAGACTGGGGTCACTTGTGGGGTACCAGATTGCTATGGATAAGATTACATCTGAAGATACTCGTTTGACATTTGTAACGACAGGGGTTTTACTCATGAAACTTGTTAATAATCAGAATATGAACGAGTACACACATGTCATATTGGATGAGGTTATTGAAGTTATTAATAACATTATTAATACGAGGGGTTAACTCCTTTAATTATTTTCAATTGTATTGTTTTAGGTTCATGAGAGAGACAAAGATACTGACTTTTGTCTTTTATTGGTTCTACGTCTTCTACGTACTAACTCAAAAAATGTCAAAGTAAGTCTGTCCATTTTGTTATATATATATCCATTAAATTCTAGTATGTATCCATTAGTATTCTTATCTGTCTGTTATGTATCCATTTAATTAGGTGATTCTGATGTCAGCAACTTTGGAGAGTCAGAAATTTGCTGAATATTTTTCTGAAACTATTAATAATACAACAATATTGCCACCAATTATTGATGTAGAAGGCCACGCCTATCCTGTAACAGAGTTCTTTCTAGACTCCATTCAACCATTGGGTCAAGTAATAGTTATCAATTAATTTATTTTATTTTATTTTTTAATAATAGTGTGATTTACCGTCATTTGATAATCCCTCATTAAGTGATTCTGCTATAAAGCTATCTTGTAATTTAATACAACATTTTGATGTCCTAGAGAAAAAGCTGAGACAGTTAGTTATATTAATTAGTCATTTAATTTATTATTAGTTATTAATTAATTAATTAGTAGATATCACTTCCCTTTTATCTAGAGAACAACGTGGGACTGTTCTTGTCTTTCTTCCTGGTATGCCTGAGATACAACGAATGGAAGAAGCTCTTGTTTTTAATTGTGTTGATCTTCAGTGAGTAAATTAAACACTGCCCCTTAGTTGATTAATTAATTAGGTTGACTGTCCTACCACTTCATTCATCAATTTCAAGAGAAGAACAATATCGAGTTTTTTTGAAACCTGAACGATTTAAACGAAAAGTAATAGTAATGACATCATAATGACTTCATTGTCCACCCACTTTCATTAGGTAATATTAGCCACAAACATAGCTGAGAGCTCTATCACTGTCCCTGATATTAAATATGGTAATTATTAATTATAATGTATTATTTATAAACTATTTATTAATAGTTATTGACTTTTGTTTGATAAAGCAGTTGATGTGTGATGATCAAACTAAATTACAAAGCCTTAAATTATGCTGGGCATCAAAAGCTTCTTTAACTCAAAGAAAAGGACGTGCTGGTAGAGTGTCTAATGGACGTTGTTATCGACTAATACATGAAAGTTTTTATGTCAATTATATTGAAGAGTATAGTCCTCCAGAAATAGAAGTAAGATCAGTTAATAGTTGATATGATTGTATCTCTCATGTGTATAGCGTTGTCCTATAGAGTCTATTGTCCTTCATACTAAACTGCTTGATATTGGTAGTCCAGTGGCAGTATTGAGGTGGGCTATTACCAAACCTAAATTAGTTGATATTGAAAGAGCTGTTTTGAATTTAAAAGAGGTAGTTGTCACTTCTTAAACAATTATATATATTAATTATTGTAGGTGGGTGGGCTAACTTTGACAGTGGATGGTCATGTTGATCCATATGACGGTGGTCTGACGTTTATGGGACAGGTTTTAGCCTCTTTACCAGTGGATATTAAAGTTGGTAAGTTACTAGTTCTGGGACATATTTTTGGATGTCTAGAAGAATGTGTGATCATTGGTAAGTAAGTCTAGTATTTGTGCAATAGAAAGTATTACTTACCTCTCTCTCTCTGTCTCAGGTGCTGGACTCTCTGTCAAACCTATCTTTACCAAACCTTATCAAGATGAATTTATGAAATCATACAAGTAAGTTAATATACATTTTATATTTGTTAATGTTGGTTAGGTCCAAGATGGCATGGGCCAACTTTGCGTTCAGTGATTGTTTAGCAATATTAAATGCTTATAAAGAATGGTTCTCGAGGAAAAATTCTGGACAGTTTTATACTGAGCAGGTAATAAGTTAAACCCTGTTTATTTTATAATTAATTATACATTTATTATTAATTATTTAATTTATAGTTGGAGAAAGAGTGGTGTCAGCGTAACTTGATTAATAGAGCCGTTATCAAAGAGGTTATTACTAGTTATTACTAGTTATTAAGTAGTTATTTTGTGCCATTTAGTTAACTGAACTGATTAGAGAACTGTCAGAACGCTTAGCTAGATTTAATATCAAGCCAATCAAAGAACTTGTATTATCAAAGTAAGTAACAATAATTTCATATTGTTTACTGCTTTCAAATGACGTACTATATATATATTTATTTATTTATTTATTTAGACTTAGTAACAATGATTACCTCCTATTAAAACTTGTAATAGCTGGAGCATTTTATCCTAACTATTTTTATTGGTCTGAAATTGATGAGGAACTAGCACAACGAGAAATGTCTGGTCATGATCCGACTACTACTGTTATGGTAATATTAGCCACACCCACCTAATTATACTATATACATTTGTATAGTTATCTAGTTTACCACCTAATGCTGAACAGTATCACAGTGAGATCTCTAGTCTCTTTGAAGATTGCGGCAAAGGAAAGACACTCCATTTTGAGCAGTCAAGGTATTATATATTATATCGTGATATAACTTGTCCTTATTTTATTATATAGAGTGTATTTGGAATTTGAAAGACCTCGTCATTCTCGTAGTTCCTCGCAAAGTAACAATATTTTAGATGCTGTCTATATTGCATTGAAAAAGAAGTATGTTATCATGTGACAGTCATATGATGATCATGTGATCTCATATAGACATCGTCGACGTGCTCTAGCAATACATATTGTAGAGGGAAGTAAACAGGAAGCCATTGCTGTTGACAGCAGCCACAGGAAGAGTGATAATACTGGTCATAAAAATGACATACCTCTGGTATGTAAGATATTATATTTATTTTAGACTATTTTTTTATTTTTAAGGCTGTTATTCAGAAGCAAAAAGGTTACTATCCTGTCTTAGTTACTGAGGTATTACATATTATAGAAGACCTTGTTATTGTATTACATCTTAGGTTATTGATCCTGGTCATGTGTGGTTGCAATATTTAACCCCTTCATCACAAGCTAATTTGCGTCAACTTATGGAAGAAATACTTAATACAAAGTTCTGTCCTCTTATTAAAACCACACCCCTTGATCAAATCACTGGACAATATTGTTTGGCATTGTATTCTGTTGATGGTCTTTATTACCGTGGGCGTGTGGAATCAGTGACTGAACAACTAGCTCAGGTGACTTGGTAATATATTCACATGACTATCATGTGATTTTCATAGGTGCTATTTGTGGATTATGGCAATGAAGAATGTGTTCCAATTAACTTTGTATGCGAACTACCTCAGCCCTTAAGAAAATTACCTAAACAGGCAAGTATATTTAGATATAGTATATATATATTTGTATGTTGCTAGGCATTTGAATGTCATTTAGCTTGTATTAAGCCATCATATGAGAATGGTCTTGAAGGACAATGGAGCTGTGAGGCAAAGATAAGATTTCAAGAGCTCGTTCTTGGACAACAGCTTTTTATGAGTGTAAATAAAATACTTTAAAATACATGTAGATATATTATACATATAGGTATATTCAGAAGTGGAAGGATTGTTGCGAGTTGATCTTTGGGACACAACAGATCCTAAAAAGGATATTCATATTAATAAGTTATTAATAGAGGAAGGGTTTGCAATATACTGTCAAGAAACCCTGTCATCAAAAGTACATCATTAAATAATTAACTGATTAATTAGGGGGTTGTTCCCAACAGTTAGCACATGATGTGATGGGGAAGTTATCACTTGTTGATCCCAAACCAGGCGCTCATAGTATCTCTGTTCCTTGGTATGATCAAGAGGGGAAACCCTCATCATTAAAGCCTTCAAGTCGTGGGAAACGAGTTGTTGAATGGTCTTTGAAAGGTCCTTCAAATCCATGTGAAGTCACATTTTATGCTATGACACGTTCTAGTGGTCTACGAACAGCAAAAGTTGAGAGAGATTCTGTAAACTCTATTGTCATTGACAGTGAACCACAAGACAAACACAAAAGATTAATGGTAGCTGCACATATTGCTGTAAACTCCTCTGGTAATATAGTGTTAGCTCGTAATACAACTCTCTTACCTAATATACATGGACTGGTTCATTGTATTTGTTTGCTGTTTGCTCCAGCTGTAGAACTTAGGTATGCGAGTCTGAAATTATGAAATCATTGGTTTAACATATTGTGTATAGAGCTGATCAACTTAAACGTCAATATACTGGTGCTATATGTGGTTTGGGTTTCAGTCCTAGTACTGGTATGAGTCTTTTTCCAGATCATGACATGGAAGTTGTGTTTGATACTCTATTTACTCAACGAGATATTGATGCAGTGAGTCCACTCATTGTATGATATTACTTTTCTCTTAATTAGATCAACGAAATACGTCACCACATGAACATTGCTCTGAATAGTGAAGAAGAAAAGGGCATTATTTGGGGTAGTGAAGCTGTGATGAAGATACAAAATAAAATAAAGACTTTGTTACTAAAGTACTTAACATATCTCATTCTTTACTGCATTCATTAATTTAACAGGTTAGTACTTGAGATGAGACCAGATGTCACTCCTATCAACTCGCCAGTAACTGGTTGGAATTTAATCTCACCTAAAGACATTGTCCCACCTCAAATTAATGAGATAAATGATGAGGGTCCTCCTCCTTTCTATAGTATGCATTGTGGTATAAATATATCAGGTACTCTTATACAACAATCAACTGAACGGCTTGTTTTGTTACAAAGAGTAAAAGAATTACGTCACAAGGCTTCAAGGTACTTGTAATTAAAGTGGGTGTGGTTATGTTCTTTCTCATCTATAGATCACTTAAGCATCAACAACTCTTTTGTTGTTTGTGTCATGTTAATTTAGCCACACCCAATGAACTTTTACTTCACTTAGAAACTCGGTCTCATAAATTATTAGAACGAGAACTTGAACAAGAGTTGGAGACTACTGTAGAAGCCACACCTCCTTTGACACCCACACTGTGGAAAACAATGTTTGATAATTAAAAGGTTTTCATTTATTTCATTTAACAAACACCAGTTCATATTACTTTATTTAACTAAGTTCACATATCACAATACAACAGTATAGTCGTCATGTAATCGACTGTATTTTTTGGAGATTGGTTCTAAAGAGACACCCTCAGTCTTGTTTAACTGATTTTCAAACTGGAAATACTCGTTTGACCACTTTGGACAGAACAAAACTGCCATAATGAGATTTGTAATAAAGTTCATTGCATTCATAACATTGACAAGTACAACCCATGACAATACTGGATTAATAATTGTAGCAATTATAACGAACACAGGAAGATACCAGAACCATATAGTGAAGATTACACAAAGAACTTTGTATAGCCGTAATTTTGGTAATGTCTCTTCTTGTCTGTAAATATGATAGATCTGATACCAGACATAGAATACGAGAAGACCACGAATAACTAAATAAATACCGCCTGCCCAAGTTTGAAGTGGATGATTCGTTTCCCATGGACGCAATGAAGGGTATACCTAGATAATAATCTAATAATTACAGGGTATACCTAGATAATAATCTAATAATTACAGGGTATACCTAGATAATAATCTAATAATTACAGGGTATACCTAGATAATGACCTAATAATGACAGAGTATACCTAGATAACGATCTAAGGTCAAATGAAGAGATTATTTACAACTTACCAGAGACCAGACATAATAGACACCAGTGAATATGACATATATAAAAATGATAAGAAATGAGGCCAACTTCCATTTAATAGTTTTAATAGTCACCATCCATCCTCCAGCGATAAGAACTAACACAATAATTAAGAACCAATTACCAATAAGATTAAATGCTTCCTTCATATAATTAAAAGAAGGTACTCCATAACCATCAGATGCATAGACAGCATAATGTACAAGTCCTAATGAAATATTAGCAGCTTCAAAGATCAATGCTGTCGTAAAGAGCCACAATAACGTGTGAGTCTTAAAGTTACGACATCTTCTTAAGTTGATAATTACATGTGTCGGAATTAGTATAGCATAGAAGAACGCAAATATCATGTACGTAATGAGGAAACCCAGTTCATTATCAGGAAATTGATAGACAAATGGATTATGGTCACTATCACGTGGATTTTCATTGACAATATAGAAGTCATAATTAAATTCAACAAGATCATATCCTTTCCAGTTACAATCATTATTTGAGCGATTTTGACTGCAAAATACAAAAAATGTATACCAAAATTCAGTCCTTTTTGCTTTAAGAACTTCAAAAAGGAACTGACTATTATCTGGAGGTATCATATATTGAGGCTGATAAATACAATTTTTACCATCACTACAAGGGACAGTTCGGATGTATTGTTCACCATCTTGCAGGCTAACACAATAATTACTAACTAATATTGGCATCAAGGTGGAATTACAAGCATAGCTGAGTAACCAATTTTCAATTTCCAGATTTTCCAGAGCATTCTGGTATTCTTTCCATTTTGTTGAAGGAACAAAGACTAACATGGCATTGGAATAAGGGCCTCCATAGTAAGTTCTCATAGCTGTTCCATACATATATACTGGAGAACCTTTCATAACTCCAAACTTATTGAGGTATTTGAATGTGCTACCTCTTAAACCCTTTCCAGAGAGAGAATTTGATGAAACACTGCCCTTTATCAACATGGCCGAGTTAGTCGTAACTAACATCAATATAATAATGTAAATGAAGAAAGTCATCCTTGCTTGTTTAACTCCACCCACCTTGTCATGTGGTCAGCCACTCCCCATTGCTCTATTTGCAGAGAAGACCCTTTCGACCTTTATGAAGAAGACATGGCTGGGGAGCTATCAAACAATAGTTGTGTCAGTGTAGCTGATATTCATAAAAACAATATTGTCTGTTCTGACAGCGAGCTCTTTTGTCAAGATTTTAAAAATGTTCCTATTATGTATTTTTCTGTCAGTTTGTTATCAGCATTTTGTTGTTTCATCGTGTTTCTGACGTATATCTTCTTCAAGCGATTATGGGGCTACTCTTCACAAGTTTTCTTGTTCAGGTAAATGGATGGAAGGATTTAGCAATGGAATGAACAGTTATTCCCATGAACACAGTCTATATAGAGCTGGTTTTCTTCTTTAGAACTATACTGGACCTGGTTATCTCTGTTGGTCATATTGTGTCATTTATAGTTCGTTTTGAAACAATGCAAAATCAAGTTCCATGTAAAGTATTAGGATTTTTATTTGAATTTAGTCTGGTATCAGCTAATCTCTGGTACGCTTTCCTAGCGTATGATCTTATCAAAGCTGTTAGAAATCCATTTGGGTAAGCATTGAGATTAATTCTAGTTTTGTTAATATTGTCTCACTAATAGAGCTGCTGGTAGTTATGGTTGGAAGACTCATATTCTTGTTTGGACAACCTCTACTATATTTACTGTTGTTTTAGGAATATCTGTAGCAGGAGGGGATAATGTTGGCTCCGGTAAGTCACAATTTCTGGATGTCTGGAACCCCAGACATTTAGTTGCCCTGGGAGTTAGACTAGCTAACCACTGACTGTATACAAATTTACTATGCTAGGAAGTGGATAGTTTTGATAAACCCCAAATGTGTTAAATTCACTTATTATGTAGGAATATCGATGTTCTATTTCTGTTGGATATCAGCTGATACTACAGTTACTAAGTTTGCAAGTTGGTCTCTTTTCTTGTACTACTTACCCCACTTCATTTTGTGGTGTTCTTCGTTAATTATTAACTCTATTGCTATCTGTATATTGCTTGGTCGGTTACCAGCTAGTAGTGA
Source organism: Xestospongia bergquistia (assembly GCA_963965975.1). Taxonomy (NCBI): domain Eukaryota; kingdom Metazoa; phylum Porifera; class Demospongiae; order Haplosclerida; family Petrosiidae; genus Xestospongia; species Xestospongia bergquistia. The sequence goes on from OZ014418.1 coordinate 7,457,051, forward strand.
GACAAGGCGTCATATTATTAAACAAAATGCTTTCTATGTGTTAATCCTTGGTATTGAGACTACTCTCATTATACCATTGTGGATAACACAACTCATATTTTCCAGTACTGTCTATGATAGTGATCGTCTTTGTTTTATGGATAACTTTAGTTTGGGTTTAGCGTATCTTTTTGCTTTAATACACAGTTTAAGAGGTACTGTAGATTTATTTGTGTGGTGGCTGACATTTTCTATTGGACCAAGAGACTTCAAATATTTGTTTTTCCGTTTTAAATCATGGCGTCATAAAAGCCTTTATTTGAATCCAGAAAATACACTACACACTCCACTTGTAGGATTAGAAGCAAGTCGAGTTAATAAAGCATTACGTCGTGATGTCATCTTTTGTATTAACTATGGTATATTAGATGCTGTAAGAGTTAATGCTGAAGAAGAAGATCAAAGAACTCGACTTGGATCTGTACGTGATTCTTTCATGGCTCATGTTATGGTGAAATGGGAGGAAGAAGTACACCATCAAGAAGCCGAGGAGAGATATAATGACCCCACCTATCAGGAGGTACATCAACGTCGTATTCCTTTTCGTCCATCCAATAGTTTACGAGACTTTTCATTTATTGATATTGAGCCTACTGTGTTTGGGTTATTGCGTAACTCATATGGGTTAAACCCTTTAACTTATCAGCAATCATTTAAAATTAAAGACGATCATGATGTGGAAAGTAGTGGTATGTTAGAGAAATTCACTGAAGGTAAAAGTGGAAGTTTCTTTTATTTTACACGAGATTTCCGGTATATTATTAAAACAATTACATCTGACGAAGAAGCCTTTTTACAAAAGATTGCATTCCGTTACTATCATTACATGCATCATAATCCAGATAGTATTATCGTACGTTTGTATGGTTTACATAAAGTGCGTCTAGCTCGTGAACAACGTTACATTAGTGTTGTTGTCATGGATAACTTATTTCATAACAATGAAATGTTAAAAATGAATGAACGTTATGATCTTAAAGGATCCACCATTAGTCGTCGAGTTTTAAAAGGCAACGAGAAACCTCAAGAACGTTTTAAAAAGACACTTAAAGATCTCGACCTTCAAACTAAAATTGTCATTGGACCAGATGCAAAAGCTCAATTGATGGAACAATTACAAAAAGATGTTGATTTTCTTTCTAGTCTTCACATAATGGACTATAGTATGCTATTAGGTATTCATCACCATAATAGAGATGGTTCTATATTTCAACGATCAATGCCCATTGAGCTAGAAGGTGGGGATGATTTCACTCAAGTGACATTTAGAAACCAATCTGTTGGTCGAGGACCTGATCAGAGTATTCCTTTAATTGATTCTTTGAGTACATCACCAGGAAGCACTTTAGAACGTGGGGCAGCGTTAGCTCAAAGACGACGAACTTACAGTTCAGTATTTGGAGATGACCCATTAGAGAGTTCGGCTGAATTGAGTGCCGAGATACGTTCACATCATATACCTTGGTATCGACGTGATTTTGGTGGATTACGGAGTTTCTCGCCTTATCATCCGTTGAATATAGAGCATAATACAGGAGAGTCCATCAGTGTTACATTACCTTCAAAGGAGGAATATGATGGACTGGATGTACGTACTCTACCAAATGACACATACTTCTTTGGTATTGTTGATATTCTACAACAATATAACTTGAATAAAAAGCTTGAGAACTTTACTAAAACGAAGGTATTGTGTAAAGATAAAGATGGCATATCATCTGTTGATGAGAAGAAATATGCCAAACGATTTATAGAAGCCATGGATAGGATTTTTATGTAAACCATTAAATTGAATTAAATTGATGTGTGATCATTTAAAAAAATATTATGTAAATTTTTGGTTCATTCCATTATCAATTTGTATGGAATGACACTAAATTTAAAAGAATATTTGAGAATTATTCACAAATATTAAAGTCAAAGCAACGTGCTCATTTTAATGCAAAAATATCATCGCATACAAATGACCTGTCACGAAAATTTAAGTGTATTAACGTTCTTTACAAGTAATTTAAATAGATTTAAGATCTAATAAAAAACATTGTCCAAATGACATATTGGGTCCCACGTGGGCCCTCCTGCATAGAAACACCCCCAACCTTTTTATTGTATAATGAGATTTAAAATCAGAATACAATGAAAAGAAAAATATTAGAAATTACAATTAATTAATAATTATCATGTTCCATTAATTTAATGACTTCTCCTATTAACGAGCTATTAATTGTAGGAATCAAACTAATGACCCTATTACCCCCTCCAGTCAGATGATCTTCAGTATCTAAACCATTAGCAATATCAACAGTGTGTATCACATGACTTATATTAGCTGTCACATGACCATATTCGACCAATAATTCCAATCTCCTATGTAAATATTAATTATCACTGAGACAGGGGCATCCTCATTTGTACCTTGTGCCATTAGCAGACTCCAATAATATTCTACAAGACATTGGAGTATTTGCACCAGATTTTAATACAGCAAGAGAAGGTTGAGGTAATATAGAATGTTGTAATATTTCCCACTGTTTATCTTGAGCAGTTTTCTCAAGTAATTTCATTATAAAGAGCACTGCCTTTTAATGGATTGAGAAAATGGTTGTATGAATTATTAAATGGACTAACTTGTCGTTTTAAAATTCTAATCAAATATTGTTTATCAACAGGGATTGAGATCAACTGATCATTAGATGGTTGTTTAAATGTTATAATACAATCAGTTAATGTAATGACAGTTTTCCACCTAATATAATATAATATATATATATATAGTCATGGACATACACATACTCTTCTCACCTATATGCTATCCCTGGACTAGTAAATGCAAGAGAAAATGATGACGAAGTCATTAAGAGAGATGGAGTAAATATCAAGATAATACAAGGATCACAACTCATTTGACAAAATTCATAAAGCCACTCCTTTAATCTAGACAATATATGATGTAAACACACTTACTAACAATATATTATAATATACTGACTTTTTCTCACTGTCTAAATGTCGAGCCATTTTTACTAACTTGTTATAAATAGAGAAACTAAGAAAGAAAAATAAAATATATAAATTACATATTATTCCATTACTCATATTCCAATTGTTTTAATTCAGTTGTACTAAATGCAGATGCTCCAGCTTCTCTTAATTCAGGTATTGTATTAGAACTAGCATTAGATGGACGAGGTGGGCGTGGTGCAGTGACATACTGATGATTAGCTCTTAATAACTGTTTAAATGCAACTGTTAATTCCCAACTTGGTTGAGGTAAATCTATTGGAGACTAAAAAAAGATCATTTCTCCTCTCTCTCTCTATAAAATGTACCTCTTTAATTTCCTGTTGGCCTTCATATTCTCTTACCAGTAACACAGATAACCAAGTACTAGTGTTCAACTATATACATATATTATAATAAGGGGTGTGGTTATATTTTATAACTAACAGGTATGTTAATACGATCGGTAAGTACTTCCCCTTGAAGATCAGATTTCTGATCAAATGCTTCCTTAGCCAACTATAATAAACCTTAATAATATGTAATATTATTATAATTAATACCTGAGCAAAGAGTTCCTCATTAAACAAGACATTTTGAGCTGATAATAGTTTTTGTTCCCATGATGTTAGCAGTAAACGTTTCTTTTGTAACTCAATAAAACAAGATGGTAGAAGAGGGTCTAATGCACCAACCTCTAGTGGGTGGAGTCTAATTAAAATTTTTATTTTATTTATATACTTACCTTTAACTGGAATATTAGATAAAAATATAACAACTTCTGAACGACCTCTTAACTCCTGAGGGACCACCACAGATAAAATATCTCCAGACCCCTTGTTTCCCTTGTGAATTTCAAACTGAACAGATTGAGTATACAAAGAACCAGCTGGTATTAATAAATCTATAATTAATGATAATTATTGGGGATATACCTGAATGATAGCTTAGATCACCAGACACGCCTATTGATGTACGACGGAGTCTCCACCTTTTTCCTAAGTCATGTAGGGCACGATGAAACTCTTGGTCACCTTGACTAGATGTTCTCATCAAAGGCTCCGCCCCTTTCCTAAGTATTGTAGCTGCTACACCAAGTGCCTGGAAAAGTATCTCAAGTAACCACACCCACCCACTATAACCACACCCACCTTCTTTTTAATGTTGTATTGATAAGGAAGAGGT